>JACSYO010000303.1:0-90000 GCA_016806645.1 Ophiodon elongatus | reverse complement strand
CATGAGGTCACCACGAGTGAAAGCCAAAGCTTAACACACACAATGAGACCACAACAAACTCATAATGCAACACTTTTGAACGCGTGACGTAAATATGCGGCAATAATTGGGAGGGGAGGGGGGGAGGGGAGAAAAGGGAGGATGTGAGGGAGGATATGAGGGAGGATATGAGGGAGGGGGGGAGGGATGGGGGATGAGGCGGGGGTGTGAGGGAGGATGTGGGGGGACCCGGGCCCCTAACTGCTAAGTTCTGCTAAATTTCACACATTTTGTGTAACTTTGTGAAGTTGTAGTTAAAGTACAAAGTCGACTGTAACATTGTCGTTAAGAGTAGTATATCGTTAAGAGTAGTATATCATTAAGAGTAGTATCGTTAAGAGTAGTATATCGTTAAGTGTATCGTCGTTAAGAGTGGTGTCGTTAAGAGTCGTTAAGAGTAGTGTCGTTAAGAGTATCGTTAAGAGTAGTGTCGTTAAGAGTGTCGTTAAGAGTATCGTTAAGAGTAGTGTCGTTAAGAGTAGTGTCGTTAAGAGTATCGTCGTTAAGAGTAGTATATCGTTAAGTGTATCGTAGTTAAGAGTGGTGTCGTTAAGAGTCGTTAAGAGTATCGTCGTTAAGAGTGGTGTCGTTAAGAGTCTCGTTAATAGTAGTGTCGTTAATAGTAGTGTCGTTAAGATTATCGTCGTTAAGAGTATCGTCGTTAAGAGTATCGTCGTTAAGAGTAGTGTCGTTAAGAGTGTCGTCGTTAAGAGTAGTGTCGTTAAGAGTAGTGTCGTTAAGAGTATCGTTGTTAAGAGTAGTGTCGTTAAGAGTATCGTTGCTAAGAGTGTCGTTAAGAGTATCGTTAAGAGTAGTGTCGTTAAGAGTGTCGTCGTTAAGAGTGTCGTCGTTAAGAGTAGTGTCGTTAAGAGTAGTGTCGTTAAGAGTATCGTCGTTAAGAGTGTCGTCGTTAAGAGTAGTGTCGTTAAGAGTATCGTTGCTAAGAGTGTCGTTAAGAGTATCGTTAAGAGTAGTGTCGTTAAGAGTATCGTTGTTAAGAGTGTCGTTAAGAGTAGTGTCGTTAAGAGTATCGTCGTTAAGAGTGTCGTCGTTAAGAGTAGTGTCGTTAAGAGTAGTGTCGTTAAGAGTATCGTTGTTAAGAGTAGTGTCGTTAAGAGTATCGTTGCTAAGAGTGTCGTTAAGAGTATCGTTAAGAGTAGTGTCGTTAAGAGTATCGTTGTTAAGAGTGTCGTTAATAGTAGTGTCGTTAAGAGTAGTGTCGTTAAGAGTAGTGTCGTTAAGAGTATCGTCGTTAAGAGTGTCGTCGTTAAGAGTAGTGTCGTTAAGAGTATCGTTGCTAAGAGTGTCGTTAAGAGTATCGTTAAGAGTAGTGTCGTTAAGAGTATCGTTGTTAAGAGTGTCGTTAAGAGTAGTGTCGTTAAGAGTATCGTCGTTAAGAGTGTCGTCGTTAAGAGTAGTGTCGTTAAGAGTAGTGTCGTTAAGAGTATCGTTGTTAAGAGTAGTGTCGTTAAGAGTATCGTTGCTAAGAGTGTCGTTAAGAGTATCGTTAAGAGTAGTGTCGTTAAGAGTATCGTTGTTAAGAGTGTCGTTAATAGTAGTGTCGTTAAGAGTAGTGTCGTTAAGAGTAGTGTCGTTAAGAGTATCGTCGTTAAGAGTATCGTCGTTAAGAGTAGTGTCGTTAAGACTATCGTCGTTAAGAGTGTCGTCGTTAAGAGTAGTGTCGTTGAGAGTAGTGTCGTTAAGAGTATCGTCGTTAAGAGTGTCGTCGTTAAGAGTAGTGTCGTTAAGAGTATCGTTGTTAAGAGTGTCGTTGTTAAGAGTAGTGTCGTTAAGAGTAGTGTCGTTAAGAGTATCGTTGCTAAGAGTGTCGTTGCTAAGAGTGTCGTTAAGAGTATCGTTAAGAGTAGTGTCGTTAAGAGTAGTGTCGTTAAGAGTATCGTCGTTAAGAGTATCGTTGTTAAGAGTAGTGTCGTTAAGAGTATCGTTGTTAAGAGTATCGTTGCTAAGAGTGTCGTTAAGAGTATCGTTAAGAGTAGTGTCGTTAAGAGTATCGTTGCTAAGAGTGTCGTTGAGAGTCCTCGTGTCCAGAGTCCTAACGCTGCCGTCCCTCTCAGGAGCCGTGTTCGTTAACGGTAAAGAAATGACCAACCAGCTGCCGGCCGTCGCGCTGGGCTCCGCCGTGACCTTCGACATGGAGGTGGTGAACCTGTTCACCGTCAACAACAACAACAACCCGAGCGACGGCGGCCACTTCAAGCTGAGGGTCACCATCGGCTCCGGGAGCCGGGAGGTGGTGTTTGACTGGCTGGTGGACCAGGCGGTGGACTGCCTGTTCTTCGGCTGCTCCTTCGTCCACTCCGGCTGGAAAGTTCTGGTCTTTTAATGGATCCTCTTTTTTTATTTTTATTTTTTTAAATCTGCTGGAGTTTTCTCTTCTGTTGTTTTGTTGAATCTGGAAAGAATCCGTTTTTACAGTATTTTTCCGTAATTCACCGGTCTGGGTTTCGCCGACTTCACCGGATCTCCTCGTTTTTTTTCTTTTAAATGCTGCCTTTCTCGTATTACGGCCATTTTAAATGTAATAAAAAGAAGATGAATAACAAAAAAATGTGAGAAGAAGGTTAATATTTCACGGATAAAAATCGTTAATTTACAAGAAAAGAAAAAAACGTGGACATTCTTTGAGGTTATAAAGATTTGCGGTAAAAAAAACAACTAATTGAGCACAAATGTGTTTTTTTTCATGTTCTGTT
Organism: Ophiodon elongatus; assembly: GCA_016806645.1. Lineage (NCBI taxonomy): Eukaryota > Metazoa > Chordata > Actinopteri > Perciformes > Hexagrammidae > Ophiodon > Ophiodon elongatus. Next base: position 87,247 of record JACSYO010000303.1, on the reverse strand, counting down.
TTATTTAATGGACATAAATAACTGCTAATATAATTAATAAATTTAGCATTTTTGCATCTTTGTTTTAAAAAAAAAAAAAAACACTTTTTCTCATTTTGTTTGTTGTAAATTTGTGATTTTAATCTCTGAATATTTTGACTCCATAGATTATTATTTATTTTATTATTTTTAACTCAAAATGGCCCAAAATACGTCACATTTTCAGACACCGGTGTCGACCAATCAAACACATGGAGGTGTGAATTCTCGGTTGGATGACTTTCTAACGTAAACGTCGTATTTCTTGTGGGTTTTTTTTTTTTTCGTTCTTTTTTTTTTTTAAATAATCGTTCCTGAAACGTTCCTAAAATCCAGGGAATTAAGAAAGAAAAGGAACAGACCGACTCTCTGGGGAGGAAACACCAAGCTTCCAGACTCGTCGGTGGTTTCGATCTTATCTTCGTCACCCGACAATCACCCGACTCTTCTTCACTCCTCACGGAGCCTCGCTGGAAAAACACAACGAACAACTAAACGACGAGTTTCTTTGAGAAGCTTCTCGGAGTTTTACTTTCGAAGACGAAGACGAAGACGATCTGCTGCTCTCTGTTTGTATCGGTTCTACTGTGAAGGTCAAGCGTCGCCTCCTCGGGCTTCTTTCTTTACTTTATAAACTTTCGTCTCGACGACGCCTCGTTTACTTTCTTCAGATTGAGACAAAACGCAGGTTTTTTTGTTTTTTTTCATCTATTTGTTTATTTGTGAATGTCACGATGATCTCGAGACGACGGGGAAATAAAAAGGACGGGACGCTTGAGTACGAGATGTTGTCGTCATTTAATCTCCTCGGGGATTCGTTCTTTGGGGTAAAAAAAAACTTCTCTCAATCGAAACAATTACAGAAGGAGTTTGTCGACGTCGTGAAGCTGCAAAGCATCATGGGAGCTCATCCTGAAGTGTTTAAGCTCGGCTCGTTTCTAAACAACTAAAATCCTTCATCCGGTTTTAAAAAAAACACCTAAAATGTGACTAAAAACTGGATAAAAAGTCTGTTTATGACCTTTTATTAAAATGTATTTAATCTTGGGATAATATAAATATAATATAAATACACAACTCAACAAATTCTATCACATTTTTAGACATTTTAACTTGAGTTAAATAAAGTTTTTTTTTAATTTTTCTGCCTCTAAAAAGATAAAACTGCTCTTTAGACTTCGTTCTTAAAACTTTAAACCGTCTCCTTTTTAAAATAATCACGCTGTTGGGTTTAATTATTTTTGCGTTGACGATCATTAACGGTATTTATTTGGAGGACGAGAAGTTAAAACCGGAGAGTTTACGGTCGGTTAATTAACCTTAAAGAATAATAAGAAAGACGTTTGTTTGAAAACAGAAGAACAAGGTTTGGATTGAAGCTCTTCTTCTTTTTTTGGGGGGTTTTAAACTAATTGTTTTGTAATATTTTAACTGTTTATAACTCAAACGAGCATAAAAAGCATAAAAAAAAGCAAAATATTCTGTGAGAAAACTTTTTATCCGTTATCAATATTCCTGTTCTGCCTCATCGCGATGGAATAGTTCGTTTTTTAAACTTTGGACCGAGCCAGGCTAACGTTTCCCCCCGTTTCAAGTCTCTATGCTAAGCTAAGCTAACTTGGCGGTAAAAACAAAATTTTCCCCCAAAATATCGAACTTTTCCTTTTTTTTTGACGTTGTTATTTTTTGTTTTTTCCGGTATTAAAAGAGAACTCCGGTTCATCGTGATGCTTTTCACGAATGTATTTCCCAGTTTCCCGGTACAGATGGAAGTGAACGGCGCCCCCTGCTGGTCAAAACCCGCCGCGCTGGATGTTTCTGTTCAATAAAGGTCAAACTGTGAACTGAAAAGCTTTTTTTTCTGCAGTTTTGTGACGCGATTACGCAATGTGTCGTCGCCATGGTGACGGACGAGACAGGAAGTGGAGCGTTCACCTTTTTTTAATTTAAAGACGCACATTTTAGTGAACGTCTGTATTTGTTCCTCTGAAGAATGTGGTGGAAGAAGTATTCAGATCCCTCGGTTAAAGTACTAATACCACACTGATGTACAAGTACTGCGTTCAAAAGCTCACGTAAATGAAAGTGTGGAAGTATTATCATCAAAATGTACTTTACAAGTAAAATGTTTTGTTATATCTGATGTTTCTGGATTAATATTCCTGCTGTATTAATGTGTATGTTGCATATTTTTAACTCCTTCATATCCTGTTTAGTTTCATATTCTAGAAGATAAAAGAACAAACAGATTTTCAGCTTTGTGACGAAGTATTTTCCAGTTTTTTAAAGAGTTTATCTAGTTTAAGAACTTTATCAACAAAACTTCATCCTTCAGTTTATCACAAATATTCAACATCAACGCGTCTGGAGATACAAAGTTTTACCTGAAGAGGAAGTAAAGCTGTCAGACAAATGTAGTACAAGTACAATATGCACCTCTGAGATGTAGTACAGTAAAAAGTACAATATGTACCTCTGAGATGTAGTACAGTAAAAAGTACAATATGTACCTCTGAGATGTAGTTAAGTAAAAAGTACAATATGCACCTGAGATGTAGTAAAAAGTACAATATGTACCTGTGAGATGTAGTAAAAAGTACTATATGTACCTCAGATGTAGTAAAAAGTACTATATGTACCTCAGATGTAGTATTTTGTTGTGTAGTAAAAAGTACTATATGTACCTCAGATGTAGTATAGTAAAAAGTACAATATGTACCTGAGATGTAGTAAAAAGTACAATATGTACCTCAGACGTACAGTAGAAAGCACAATATGTAGCTGAGGTGTCGTTACACACACTGACCACTGGAGGGAGACACTCTCCAGGCTAATAACTGAAACCACATTAATTCTTCTCCCCGTGACGTCGCTCTGTGATGAACATAAAAAAGACCACATGGTCGATAATTGTACAAAATTGTTCATTTAATAGAAAACCACTCGGACTCAACTTAAAAGTTCACAACGTCACGCTGGTTGTTTTTTGTTTTTTTTACATAGTTGTAGAAGAAAACATGGCTCCTCTCATCTTGTGCAAAATGCTGCTGGTCTCACGTGAATGAACAAAAAATGTAAAATTTTATCTCTGAAAAGTACACAAACCAGAGTTCTTCAGCTTTTTAAAGAGCAGAGAAGAAACCGATGAATCCGACTCTCATTTAAAAAAAAAAAAAAAACCTCTAGAAGTTTCTTCCTCGGTGACCTTGAAGACGACCCCCCGAGCGGAAACCCGAAAAAAACAACAAAAAAAACAAGCATCTGGACATTTGTGCTTCTCTGTCTCACCGAAATCTCGAGATCATTTCAAGGCAGTGATTTTTATTTTTATTTTACAAAAAAAAAGAAAAAAAAAAAAAAAAATGGCAAGAAAATGTTCACAGGAGACAAGAAACAAGAAATCTGCAGCGAATTATTTTTTTTTTTTTATCCCCTTTGGTGTGAAAAGTAAAATAAAAAAACTACAAAAACCTCCCGCGTTGCGTTCAGGGCTCCGGAACAATCGTAGTCAAAAAGCTAATTTATTACAGTTTTACAGAGTCGTATGTACAAAAAGAGAGAAAAATAAACCGAGGGAGAAACTATTTCATTCCATTAATTAATATTTTGTCGATTAATCATTTAGGTGATAAATTATTCAGCAGCTCTTCGTGTTTGAGCGACAGGCCAAAAAAAAAAAGAAAAAAGAAAGCAGCGTTTCCTCTGATTAGAGAAAGTGGAACCAGCACCTGGATTAAAACGAGGGACGGTTTTAATCCTGTCGATTGACGACGCAACAAAATAATAATAACAACAATAACAACAATAATAATAATAATGTGTGTGTGTGTGTGAGGGTTGAGTCTGCTTTTAGAACGACGACACACACGGAAATAATAAGAAAAATCCTGGTTTTTGAATTGTGGATTATAAAAAAGGAGGCGGAACAGGAAGTGGGAGGCGGGTCAGGAAGTGGGAGGCGGGACAGGAAGCGGGAGGCGGGACAGGAAGCGGGAGGCGGAACAGGAAGTGGGAGGCAGAACAGGAAGCGGGAGGCGGGTCAGGAAGTGGGAGGCGGAACAGGAAGTGGGAGGCAGAACAGGAAGCGGGAGGCGGGTCAGGAAGTGGGAGGCGGAACAGGAAGTGGGAGGCGGGACAGGAAGTGGGAGACGGGATGGTGTTTGTGAATGCTGGCAGTGAGAAAACACAGGAATAAAAAAAATTTTAAAAAGATCTAGCACCAGAAGAAACATCGGATCCAGGACTCTGATCAAGTCTGTGTTCCTCTTGAGAAAAATATAATAAATACCAATATATATATATATTTATATATATATATACTGATGGTGAATGAGGCGAGCAGATGGAGAATATCAGAGACATCTGGACACCGGATCAGAGACCTGGAGACCTCATTAGACAACCAGAGCACCGGGAAGAGTTCTTGACACTTAAACAGAGACCCAGAGACCAGATGAGACACCCAGAGACCAGATGAGACACCCAGAGACCAGATGAGACACCCAGAGACCAGATGAGACACCCAGAGACCAGATGAGACACCCAGAGACCACATCAGACACGTGGAGACATAATCTGAATCCCAGAGACCACATGGGAGTCCGATCAGCCACCCAGAGACCACATCAGACCCCCGGGCACTGGATCAGAGACCCCACGGGACGCCTCTAGACCCGTAACCGTGACACTACCGTAAAAACACGCTCAGTCACACAGAAAAAAAAAAAAAAAAACTTTGGTGGAGCCGAGTGCTGCAGGAACTGATTGGTTCTTCACACCGAGGACGACAAAAGGAAAAGTTAAAGTTCAAAAGGAGGAAGAATCCGATCCGTCAAGAATCCTAACTTAATCCAGATTAAAAAAAAAAGGACTGGATTAAGTCCGTCAGTCCGGTCTGTGATGAACTCAGCTGGTTGGAAATGAAAGGACAGGAAGTGAAATGATTGACTTCATCTTGTTTCTGAATCCCTGCATGAACCCGTTTGTCTGTCACCTTTGTTTGTTTTTATTTATTTATTTATTTATTTATTTATTCTGGTTTTTCTTCAGTTTGAAACCGAATCAGAACCGGAGAGTTTCCTCTTGCTGCTCGTCCGTTCGGTCACGGCCTCCTCTTCCTCCTCCTCTTCCTCCTCCTCTTCCTCCTTCCCGCCTCCGTTCTCCACACAGCCGCCGCCCGTCTCGTCGTGACAGGCTGGATCCTCGAGGTCCGGATCCAGATCCGGCTGGGACTCCACGGCCGTCTCCCAGTCCTCCTCCTCATCTTCCTCCTCCTCTTCTTCTTCTTCTTCTTCCTCCTCTTCCTCTTCCTCTTCCTCCTCTTCCTCCTCCTCCTGGTCCTGGTCCCTGTGGGCGCCCTGGCTCTGCAGGAGGCGCAGGCGGGCCATGGCCTGGTCGATGGTCTGCGTGGTGACCAGGTTGAAGTCGTGCATGCTGATCAGGTGCAGCAGGAAGTTGCGGCAGAGGTCGTTCCTGACGATGTGGACGCCATGGCGATCGGCGAACAGCAGGCAGGACTCGTTCATCTGGTTGTCCGCTATGAACCTGGGGGTGGGGGGGAGGGGTGGGAGGGGGGAGGGGGGAGGAAGAGTTATAAATGAGATTCTATTAAGAGAGAGCTGCAGGAGTGAGTCAGAAAACCAGGAAGTGAGTCAGCGTTCTGACACTTCCTGGTCCCTCGTCTAGGAGTCAAAGTGTTTTGTTTAGAAGTCTGAAATAAAGTCTGTGTTTAACACCAGCGTTTAGTTCTCCGATTTATAAAACAGGTCAGTGAACGCCCCTTAAAAAAAGGGTCTAAAGGAGACGACTAAGCGTGCTCAATAGAACACTAGTCCTCCTTTAGCTTAGTGGAGGAGACGTGAAGTCATGTGACCGTGGTGGAGTTCCTCTATAGGCTAACATGAAGTCATGTGACCGTGGTGGAGTTCCTCTATAGACTAACATGAAGTCATGTGACCGTGGTGGAGTTCCTCTATAGACTAACGTGAGGTCATGTGACCGTGGTGGAGTTCCTCTATAGACTAACGTGAGGTCATGTGACCGTGGTGGAGTTCCTCTATAGACTAGACTAAGTCGTACACACCCGTGCTTCATGACGTGGAGGTTCCACAGCTTCATGATCTCCTTCTCGCCCTCGTTGACGTCGGTGAAGTCCTCGATTTGCTGCGGAGAGACAGGACACTCAGGTTTCTGAAGGCAACTTAAGCAACACAACGCCCGCCGGGCCGTGAACTGACCATGGCGGTCTTCTCCTTCAGCCACTCGGGGTCCCGCTCGTCCTCGCTGTCCATCTCCATCTCCTGAGGACGCAGCGGGACGCAGCTGTCGCTGTGGAAGTAGAGGCGGTTGTGTCCGCTGATGATCGGCTGCTCCTGGTCGCCGTCCTCCGGCTCCAGGAACTCGGACAGACTCGCCTTCGTCCTCTTGGGTCTGGAGTTTCAAAAAAAAAAAAAAAAAAAAACGTAGAAGAAGAAAAAAAAAAGATATTTGACAAACTATGATATGTAAAAAGTATCCTCGAGAACTAGCGGCATCCTTTGGCAGGAAGTAAGACGGGTAGCGGAGATTAAAGAGGGAGAATGAATGAACAAAATATGTTATTTATTATCACGGTCTGAGAGAGGTTTTATTTTGACAAATTACCGGATAAATCCGCCTGAGCGTCTCGTCACATGTCAAGACACTCGTCTCGGTCACGTGACCCCAAAAGTTAAGACCACGAGGGAGTAAACATGAGTAAAAACAAAAAGGTCTTGGAGAGCTTCTAAAGGGGAAAAGAACCAATGAGGAGACAGAAGAAGAAGAAGAAGAAGTAGTAGAAGAAGAAGGAGGAGAAGAAGAAGAAAAGAACCAATGAGGAGAAGAAGAAGAAGAAGAAGAAGAAGAAGAAGAAGAAGAAGAAGAAGAAGAAGAAGGAGGAGGAGAAGAAGAAAGAACCAATGAGGAGAAGAAGAAGAAGAAGAAGAAGAAGACCAATGAGGAGAAGGAGAAGAAGAAGAAGAAGAAGAAGAAGAAGAAAAGAACCAATGAGGAGAAGAAGTGTAGTAGTATAAATTACACGAGTATAAGGTGCATGTAGTATAAAGTGCACGTAGTAAGAAGAGCATGTAGCATAAAGTGCACGTAGTAAGAAGAGCAGCGCCACCTGCAGACGACCACGTGCGTGACGGCCGTCCTCTTCACAGGGCCGTTCCTGCTGAAGGCGAAGCCGGGCTGGCCGTGGATGTCCTGAGGGTTCCCCGCGTACGAGCCGTCGTAGCACTCGTTGATGGAAACCTCGATCTTCGCTCCTTTGGCGTGCGGCTGACGAGAGACGGGACGCGTGAGTGACAGCGGACAGAAGTTCTGATAAACATCTCTTTAAATCACTTATTGAAGATCTTTCTTCCTCTTTTTAAAGTTTTAATATTTTAATTAATATTACTCTTTTATCTTCTGGACTTAAAATCAGGATTTATCCATTTAAAGTGTTACGTTTTGAAAGGTGGCGTATAAAGCAAGTGTAATATTATCATCATCATCAGTATTGGACGTCTCAGTGAACATTTGAGGAACAAAAACATATTATAATAATGTATAAATAGCTACTTTTTCATGCTCTTTTTCTTTTAAACCTGTAGTTTTACTTTGATTTATCAGTATATTTTATGTTTTTTTGGACTTTTACTTTGATTTATCAGGATATTTTATGTTTTGTTTTTACTTTTACTTTGATTTATCAGGATATTTTATGTTTTTTTGGACTTTTACTTTGATTTATCAGGATATTTTATGTTTTTTTGGACTTTTACTTTGATTTATCAGGATATTTTATGTTTTTTTGTACTTTTACTTTGATTTATCAGGATATTTTATGTTTTTTTGGACTTTTACTTTGATTTATCAGGATATTTTATGTTTTTTTGGACTTTTACTTTGATTTATCAGGATATTTTATGTTTTTTTGGACTTTTACTTTGATTTATCAGGATATTTTAAGGTTTTCTGGACTTTTACTTTGATTTATCAGGATATTTTAAGGTTTTCTGGGCCGTGTGAGCTGTCTCACCACGTAGTTGAAGATGAAGCGGGAGTGAGACAGCTTGAGGTGCTTGATGAGGCTGTACAGCTTCCTGCAGTTGAGGGTGCACCAGGGACAGTGGAGGTCGTCTCTGGCCTCCGTCTGCTGCCGCGTGTTGCTGTTGTACTGAAACTGGACAGAAACACAAACATTCATAGGATCATCTCGTCTCCCGAGGAGGAATTCATGTTGTGTGTCTCTTCTAGTTTCTAGTTGTGTAAAGAATCAAAAGAGAAAAGTAAAAGGCAGCGTGATAATTAAACACTTTTTCCTTAAATAAGAGTGAAGAACTGCTGTGGATGTATTTTAGACACCTAAAATAATCCATATCAGTGTAAAAATATACACTTCTCTCTTCTCCTTTTTATTATTTTTATTTCCTTCATCTCAGTTTGAACTCTGTTTCCGAGGTCAAGATTTTCTGCCATCCATATTTACAAAAACTTCAAATACTTTAAACTTTAAAATTCTATTAATTTTAGTTTATATTTATTCTTTAGTTACTGAATGGTGGCTTGTGATATTATTATATAGTTTCTGAATTCCACAGTTAATCCAGGTCTCCCAGTGTAGTTTCTAATAGTTATTGAGGGGTTGTTTTAAAGTAACATTGTATATTTGCATAGAGAGAAACACAACCCGATCTTTAACGGAGTCCCGGGGCAGAAACTCTCCTCAGAGAAGAGTCAGACCGGTGAAGGTGTGCAGGTTTCGGGACCCGGCTGAGACCGACCTGGTAGAAGATGCGCAGCTTCAGTCGCGGCTCCGCGGAGATGAGTTCTCTTCTGGTTTGCACGTCAGCGTTGATGGATTCTTTCACAGCTGAAGGCACAGAAGGAGAAATCAGTCGAGTCTTTAACCGCCGACGGATCATGAAAACCTCCGTGGTGTTTATTTAGTTGTTTTTGTTTTGTTTTTTTACCGGGCTCACCCAGAGTGTGTGTGGCCCTCAGGGTGCTGGGCCGGGGGTCCTGGTTGGTCTCGGAGTTGCGGGTGGCCAGAGGTTTGGCCACGGGCGCCGTGGAGCGGTCGGAGGCGTCGCTGGTCCAGCGCAGCGTGAACTGCAGGGTGGGACCCTGAGAGAAGCTCTCAAAGGGAGGCAGGCGCTGGGAAGGAGATGGAGATTCTACTGCGTTCACTTAAGGCTCGTTTGTTATCGACACAAACATCACGGCTCAAATAGAAAACCAACAGATCATGTTCTCTGTTTACTAACGTTCAGAACATAATAATAATATCTTGTATCAATTAATAACCCTTATTGACTCTAGAGATTTACAATCACGTCGAGTTAATTACAAAAACAAAAGATAAGATAACAGAAAAGAGGCAATACTTTTATAAAATAATAAAAGCGATTAAAACCCATCAATTAGGGAAAACTTTGTTAGTTAATTTAATATTATTTTTTATATATTGTGCATTTTTCTTATTATTTTATCCTAATTGTTGTATATATTGTGCATTTTTCTTATTCTTTTCTATTTTTTGTATATATTGTGCATTTTTCTTATTATAGTGCATTTTTCTTATTCTATTTTTTGTATATATTGTACATTTTTCTTATTATTTTATCCTATTTTGTTTATATATTACGCATTTTTCTTATTATTCTATCCTATTTTTGAATATATTGTGCATATTTCTTATTTTATCCTATTTTTTATATATATTGTGGATTTTTTTATATTTTATTGCTTACCTGTATGTATAAATGCTTCAGTAGCAAAAAAAAAAGTCCCCTCGCGGGATTAATAAAGTAACTATCTATCTGATCGATATATTAAAATAATTAGAATGCACGAGTGTGCAAGAAGTGAGGATTTCACCACCTTCTTCTTCTACATCTTAAAAACAAACACACACCTTTCCGTCCAGGATGGTCTCCCACGTGGCCCTCTTCTTGGTGACCGGACACTCCTCCATCTCCTGCATAGACACCTCGTACTCCCCATCCAGCAGCTGCAGCCGTCTGCACACACACACACACACACACACACACACACACACACACACACACACACACACACACACACACACACACACACACACACACACACACACACACACACACACACACACACACACACACACACACACACACGTCGTCACTCCTCGAGATCAGAACAAAGACGTCTTTCCGTCGGAAGGCGGCGGTTCGTGCGCCTCACCTGTTTTTGTCGAAGACCGTCATCTGAGCCACAAACGTGGTTTCTCCCTCCTCCCTGAGAGAGGAGCTCCTCCTCTTCCTGTTCACCACTTCCTCTGTGAAATCTGAGACACAGCGATGACATGTCACCCCCCCCTTTCTGTTTCCGCGGTGACCACAAAGAGCCGAACAACAAATCAAGAAAACAAACAACCGTTTGTTTCCAAACGAAGAAAACTTGGGTTTGTTACAAAATCGATTCTATTTAATTTAACGCTGTGCTCACCAAGTTATTCACCGAGTTTAAAGCTGAAAATATTGATATTTAAGAAGGTTTTTGGACTAAAATAATAAACGGAGTCCACCCAAACTTTAGGAGGTTCAGACGTCAAGCTTTAAAGATTCATTTTAATCTAAATCACATCACTCGATCAGCGTCAAAGCTTCATGTGTTAAAGCTGCATTCTCTCTCCTGACCACCAGGGGGCGACTCCTCTGGTTGTATAGAAGTCAAAGCTTCATATGTTAAAGCTGCATTCTCTCTCCTGACACCAGGGGGCAACTCCTCTGGTTGTATAGAAGTCAAAGCTTCATGTGTTCAAGCTGCATTCTCTCTCCTGACCACCAGGGGGCGACTCCTCTGGTTGTATAGAAGTCAAAGCTTCATGTGTTAAAGCTGCATTCTCTCTCCTGACCACCAGGGGCGACTCCTCTGGTTGTATAGAAGTCAAAGCTTCATGTGTTAAAGCTGCATTCTCTCTCCTGACCACCAGGGGGCGACTCCTCTGGTTGTATAGAAGTCTATAGAAAATGACTCTACTTCTCTCTTGATTTATTCCCTCAGTAAACATTGTAAACATGAGTTTATGTCTCAATCTCTAGTTTCAAGTCTTCTTCAATACAGCATGATGTTCATTTAGTAAATTATGGTCCATTTAGAGTCAAACAGACCATAAAGCAGGGGATGCTTTAGGGGCGGGGCTACAGGGTGATTGACAGGTCTGTACCTGAGACGTATACAGCTCCTCCTCAGGAAGTCGGTCTGTAAACTGTGATGGATGTTTTGGTAATAAATAATTTTTTCTCTCTTCTGGAGAAGTTTGACTAACTTAAGAGTTAACTTTTCTAAAGTGACGCCACTTTGTTTCCAGACGTGAGCGACTAACCTGGTGAGCACGATGTCGTTCTTACGGATACAAATCGAGACACCGTGTTGAAATAAACCAGTAAAAAATAAAAAGAACAGACCTCTGCTGTGGTGGTTCTCCCCGTTGGCCAGGCCGTTGATCTGAGTCCGGGGGCATCCGGGCCTCGACACCCTGAAGAGCAGCGAGTACGACTTGACCATGTGAGAGTTGCTGGGCTCGAACTCGCTGCTGGGGACCAGCAGGGAGGGGAAGGAGCCCGGCTTGGCCTGGACCCCGGCGCCGGTGTCCGGGTTCAGAGGAACCTGCTTCTTCCCCGTCGGGACCTGCTTCACGGGGCAGCTCACATCCTGGACACGAGGCCGGGGGGGGGAGGGAGGGAGGGAGGGGGGGAAGACAGTTCAGACTACGCTTCTCTGGCGCCTGGACGTGAAGGTAGACGTGTATCACACACACAGACGTGACACACACACACACACACAGACACACACACACACACACATACACACCTTCCTCTTCTTGTGACAGACTTTGACCAGCAGCACCTCCAGAGACACCGAGTTCTGCTCGTTCTCACTGTCCTGAGACGGCTTCCCTGGGAACACACACACACACACACACACACACTTCCTGTAAGTCACCACGAATCAGTGGAGAGCTTTCCTGACCTCTCGACCTCCCACTGCACTTACACCAGGCCACGGCAGCTTTATTCATAATAATATATATATGCTTTGAATATATTCTCGCATGAAGACCAAACACCGTATATATTCTATTGAGTTTCCTTTTTAACGAGTTCCCGCTAGTAAGAAGTGTGTGTATAATAACATAAACTATATATATATATATATATATATATATTATTTTGCTTACTTTTATTTTGCTTACTTTGTTCTAACCTTTCACAATAAAAGCCACACACACTTAAAAAGGAAACTCAATAGAATATATACAGTATTTGGGCTTCTGCATGCGAGAATATATGCAAACCATATATATTATTATGAATAAAGCTGCTTTATAAATAAATAAATAAATAAATAAATAAATAAATATAGGGCTTTTATTGTGAAAGGTTAGGACAAAGTAAAACATATATAGATGTGCAAAATAATGGCACAAAAAATGAAGCGCCCGAGTGCGTTTAGACCCGTTAGAATGTTTTCAATTCATCCGTAATGTTCAATTTAAACATGTTGTCGCTTTAAATGTGTAACAGCATCGTCTCCTTTCCTCGAGGAAAGGACGGTCCGCTGTTCCCTAAAGGAGATAAGGAAGGAAGCATTTCCTTAGTATTTAGAGGGTTCGACCAGCTCTCGTCCGTTGGGAACCTTCCTGAAAAGAATAAATAAAAAGAGGCTAAATAAATAAATGATGGACAAACTTACCAGCTTTGTGAAAGAAGCCAGTAAAGGTGAGCTGCAGATTAGAGGCCAAGCTGAGAAAAACAAAAACACATGATTTATATTTAATCAAATTTAAAATATCGAAGTTCAGATGGTCAGCAAGGAGAGGGAGAGGAAGAGATAAATAAATAAATAAATAAATAAATAAATAAATAAATAAATAAATAAATATATATAAATAAATAAATAAATAAATATATATATATATATGATATTGTGATGTACAGCAGATAGTTTATTGATACGTTTTTAGAAATAAAGCTGCATAAATTAAGCGTTAATCTTCAGAATCAGAACTATGATGCAATATTTATTCGGGGTTATTCCTCCTCGTTTGCTCTGTTTACCTGTGAGTCTCCTGTTCTCCTCGCATCTTCTCCACTTTGAACAACAGATTGTCAACTTTGGAGGTTTTCCTGTACGTGGAGACAAACAGCAAGTCAACAACAACAACAACAACAACAACAACAACAACAACAACAACAACAACAACCTTCAGTCACAATAACAGAGCACTGTATAGATTCAGTCCACAAAAAACTACTCGGTCAGGTTCAGGCAACTAAACTACTCAGTCAGGTTCAGGCAACTAAACTACTCGGTCAGGTTCAGGCAACTAAAGTACTCGGTCAGGTTTAGGCAACAAAACAGATTCTTTAAAAAAACTGCAAAAACAAAACTAATCTTTTAAAAGTGAAGGCCGTCAGACTTGAAAGCCTCCTGTAAAACACACAGACGTCTGTGAAGGTTGAAATGTCGTGAGGATTTACTTCCCTGACATGTACATAAATATACATGTACATGTATATAAATATACACGGTACATAAAACCTCCAGGAGTCTCAATCAGCTCTCTACTATTTAAGGCAGCAGGTAGGCTGTTCAACCAGGATCAGCTGGGAGGGAAACAGGTTGCAAACTTAAATGTTGTTTTATTTATTGCTCAGACTCGCTTGCTGTCGTTGGTCGATATGGAAACGGGAAACTTGCCCACCTGGCTCAGATCTGTGTTCGGTGGCCTCACATAATTCCCGCTTCCGTCCGGCTCCAACCTGAGCGCCCGTCTAATGAGCCAAAGTAACCGAAAACAGCTGGGAGGCTTCGCGGGGGCCCCGGGGCCCCCGAGGCCCCCCCCCCTCCTCCCACCTCTCACGTCTCCAGGCACCTCGGCACTGAGTCTCCAACGTGGGCTCTTTGACGTCGACCGAATACCTGAACGTCTGCTTGTCACCGACATCGGCCCCGGGTGCCTTTTACTCTAATTGGCCTCCGGTTCCATAAAACATCCAGACTTCACCGGCGGCGGCCATGGGCGGAGCCCGAGAGACAGACCGCTCAGGCATTTTGATTGCACGGAGTCTGGTCATTAAATACCCAAAAACAAGTTGGATTTTTTTTTTTAAAGCTGACATCAGCCATTCTCCCCGTGACTGAAAGCGAGCAGCGGAAAGTGAAAGTGACACGTCGCTCCGCTTCAAATCAGGAATAACACACCTTCTTCTAACGGCGGCCATCTTTAGTCCCCCAACCGACACAGAGAGTTGCTGCAGCTCAAAGAGGGAAAGGTTATCTTCAAATTCTGCACTTTTTGTCCTTTTTTAAAAATAAGTTTTAATTGATGTTAAAAGTATATTAATAAGCAATTAATTTTTGCTTCGATAATGTAAGAATTTCTCACTGAAACACGAGTTTTGGTCCCAATTTCCGAGGCGAAACTACTTCAATCCTTTTGACGATAAATGCATATTTCTACTCGAGTCAGGACACAAACAGCTGCGTGAAACTGTCAAGAGGCCGACGAAAGACTTCTTGCTCCTGTTGCAGCGTTTGTGACTCGAAACACTTCAAAAACACGGGAGTGAAACGCACACCCTGAACCCCTCAGCACAACGTCCACGTGACACCGACACCAGACCACGGCCGCCTGAAGCACAAGCAGCCTCGTATCAGAGGGACTTCTTCTTCTCTTCTCCTCCACTTCTTCTCTGTATGCAAAGCGGCCTAACTGAAAACCTGTCTCCAGTCGGCCTCCACCTTCAGCAGACGGTTCTCTATCTCTCTATCTCTCTATCTATATATATATATAAATATAAGAGGTTCAACACCAAGTTTCAGGTTTAACAAAAACCAGAAAGACACAGATAAAAAAAAACAAAAAAAAACACAAATAATCTCTCGGGCCGAAAAGGTTTTCTATGAATCACAAGATGTGTTTTTGTTTTTTACCTTTTGACGTTATTCCTTGAGTTTCTGTGGGACATGTAGGTGAGTGTCCTGTGCAAGAATATAGGCTGATGGAACAGATAAAAAAAAACAAGCGTTAGAATATTTCTTCGTTCCCTCTCAACTCGAATGGTCAAGTTAATCGTGAGACTTGTTTTCGGGGAAAGGAGGGAGACTCACAGCGATCAAGTTCCTGGTGCGGAGGAACCTGTAGATTTGAGTTGGTTCTGCAAATAAATAGTTTCATCGTCAGCAAATCACTTCGTTATTCAGCCTTTTATTTGGAGGATTTTGAACGTTAAACAAGCGTCAAGCCGGATTAAAAAGCACGATGAGCTCGGTGCACTTAGTGCTGAAACAATTATTCATTTGAACTTCGTTTAGAACTAACGACGCGAGTCATTTAACGAGTTAAAGTAACAAACATTTCCCCTCAAAGAGAATCTACCTGCTTTTCTCGGCTTCGTATTTCTATTTCTTTACCGTTAAAATCAGACAAAATAATATTTTTGTCGACGGAATTTTGAGTCCTGTAGCTTTGTTTTAAATGTAATTTTATTAACTATATGGTTGATTAACAATTAAGTTATAGATTAACCAAAACAGCCAACGTTTGGGAGACGTGACTAAAGATAACAGCAACAGATTAAAATAATTAGATTATTTTATCTTGTAAATTCAAACTGAGTTAAAACGATCTGCAGCAACAACAAAAGAAAGTTTGACAACACTTCTAAACAATAGTAGAATGTAACCCAGTACATCTACTCAAGTACTGGGTTTAAGTACACGTTCAAGGTACTTCTACTTCTCATTTCATGCCACTTTCTACTTCTACTGTACTATCTCAGAGGTAACTATTGTACTTTTTCCTGTACTACATCTCAGAGGTAACTATTGTACTTTTTCCTGTACTACATCTCAGATACATATTGTACTTTTTACTGTAGTACATCTCAGAGGTAAATGTACTTTTTCCTGTACTACTTCTCAGAGGTAAATGTACTTTTTCCTGTTCTACATCTCAGAGGTACATATTGTACTTTTTACTGTACTACTTCACAGAGGTAAATGTACTTTTGACTACATTTGTCTGAAGACTTCAGTTACTTTTCAGAAGACAGTTTTTATCCCCTTCCTGTTCAACGTATATCTAATAAATCACACAATAATAATTATAATCAGCATAAACTTAAACATCTACAGCAGTAAAATGCAAGAGTAATAATCCAGAAACCTAATATATAATAATAAAACCACTACATGGGAACATTTTACTGCTCAATCAAAACTTGTATTTTAAGTATATAAATACTTGCAATACACACACACTGCATGCTGTATACTTTTAGGTTCTGAGTGCATGTCTTATACTTGTAGTGTAGTACTTTCATTGTGGTTTAAGTACTTTTACTGCAGTAAAGCATCTAAATACTTCTTCCACCTCTGACTTTGTCTCAACATTAAACTTCCTGTGACCCTGAATCAACTCACTCTCGAAGGCCTGCAGGAACAACTCGTGGTCGGCTTGAATGAGTTGCATGTTGGGCTTCTTGGCTACAGCCATCGCAGAGGAGGAAGAGGAGGAGGAGGAGGAAGAGGAGGAGGAGGACTGGTATAACCCGTTGGCTTTACCTCCAGAACCAAAACCCGCCGGGTGGTTTCCACCTGAGGAGCCCTGCTTCTGTGGAGCCATTTGTCAAAAACAACAAGTAAAAAGATCAAAGTAACTGAGTTCCCCAAAAAAAAAAAAAAAACAAGCAAAAAGAAAGAAACTCAGGTTCCTTTGTCAAAACAAAAGAGCGGTGTTTGCAGAAAAAAACAGCCGAATCTCCATTTTAAAAACGAATTATTGAAGTTTAAGTCTCTTTCTGTGTGACATTAGTTGAACCGCACACTTTGCACTCCAAAGTTTCCGTTAATCTGCCGGTTAAACGGCGGCAGAGGTCGGAGAACGGGGGCTCTGAATGCGCGAAACGAGAGAAATCAGCCTCCGGCGAGCTGACGCGGCGGCGGCTAACTTCCGTAGCCAGTTAGCAGCTAACCCCCGAGCTAGCTGGTTAGCATCGTCCGGCGCGCGCGCGTGCGCTTCCTCTGGCTTCTACTGGTCGATGGCTCGCGGCGACTGGTTGAACGCGGCGACGCACGTTTTCCGCGGGTTCGATGCCATGATGTTTCACTTCTTTCCCCCCGCCACAAAATAATGTCGCGTTATATCTCGCGTAGCGCCCGGTGGCGAGTCGGGGTCCGGCGGTACCGGGAGCGCGAGCGCTAAACTAGCCGAGCGGGCATCCGGTCCGGGATTTTCAAAGTAAAATCTAGTTGAAATCGTTAAACGCGTGTTTTATTTAGTTTGTGTGGGACACAGATGCATATATTGATATCGGAAAGAGATCCCAATGGAATTACTGTATTAAACATAAGATAGCTAAACAAAACAGTTAATTTTATTCTAGTGCAATAGTTACTTTTATTCTACATTTATTCTAGTGAAATAGTTATTTTTATTCTAGTGCAATAATTGCATATATTCTAGTGCAATAGTGACTTTTATTCTATTGCAATAATTACATGTATTCCAGTGCAATAGTTAATTTTATTCTTGTGTAATAGTTACTTTTATTCTCGTGCAATAGTTACTTTTATTCTTGTGCAATATTTACTTTTATTCTAGTGTAATAATTACTTTTATTCTAGTGCAATACTTACAATATTCTAGTGCAATAATTACATATGTTCCAGTGCAATAATTACATATGTTCCAGTGCAATAATTGCATATGTTCTAATGCAATAGTTACTTTTATTCTCGTGCAATTATTACATATATTCCAGTGCAATAATTACATATATTCTAGTGCCATAGTTACTTTTATTTTAGTGCAATAATTGCATATATTCTAGCGCAATAGTTACTTTTATTCTTGTGCAATAGTTATTTTTATTCTAGTGTAATAGTTACTTTTATTCCAGTGCAATAATTACATATATTCTAGTGCATTAATTACATTAATTAGAGAAATAATCACATTATTCCTGTGAAATAATTACATTTCTTTTTTTTACAATAATTACATATATTCCAGTGCAATATATTCTCTTATTTCAGTGGATTTATCACATTGTATTTATTTATTTTTCTCATTATTTGATCAAGCAAATGATTTTATTTTGAAGATAAATTCCATATGAGTTCCGGTTCGTTTGCCCTAACTTCGCCAGCTTGTGAGATATACGTTGGAGCTTCTAATGCATTGAAAGATCCCGCCTTCCAACAGCTCCAGCCAATCACGGCGCTTGTTTGTGGAATCCTGAGCTCTCATTGGTGGGAATGTTGGCCAGTCTCGGGAGAGGCACGTTTGCCGCCCGCAGCATGGCGAGCCAGGTCCAAATAAGGGCAGACACTAAGTTTTATTAAAAATAAACACATGTATCTTTATGACTCATGTAAAGTCATAAAGCTGTTTATGAAAAAATAAATAAAGTTTTAAGTACGACAAGAATAAATTGGGAATAAACGTGATTTTCCTCAGATTTTTCTTTTTCTTTGAAGACAAATTATTTATTAATAATGTATTAATTTTGAGAAATCCGCCAGTTAAAATGAATGCCAATTGGAATCATCTAAAGCCACTGATTGATTGAGTTTAATAGTCTTCAGAATTGTGAAATATTAGTCCTTCATTTCTATTTATCCAGCACTAACCATCACATCTCGTGATACATTTCTTTTTACAAATAAACAAAAAGAGTAAATTAATGTGTATATCGTTCAACTACATGTTTCATTCCATCATGTGTTTGTTTCCACTGCAATTGCTTGAATATAAATGTAGAACAAATTCAAATTTTTCCAGTTGAAATCTGAAAAGAAAGTGGTTGAAAGCGACGGCGTGGTGCTTAATCTGTCCTGATAGGGTTCAGGATGAGCGGAGAGCTGTCTGCACACGACTAAACCACTGACCCCAAAACATAATGAGGACTGAAATAGCTCATGAGCACACACAGTGCTTGAACTTGCACACTGGTGATGTATTTCCACTCAGCCGCAACAATCCCTCCTGCTACCAGCCTGAGCCAGTGAGTGGGCTTTTGGTTGTTCATGTTGAAATGTCAACGTGAAGGAGCTCCGAGTGCAGAATATTGTGCAGACTTCAGGAGAGGGAAGTCTTCTGATGGTTTTTTTTTACCATCATTTATTGTCGTTGTACAGAATACAACCACACCAGGAGCTCTACTCCCGATCAGTGCCATTCAAAAGACAGACACGTTTAAAAAAACGACTTCAGCAAACAAACACCTCCATGTTGTAAAATAATGAGAAAAATAAATAAATACAATGTGTAAAATGCACTGAAATAAGGAGTATTTATTGTACTGGAATATATATGATTGCAGTAAAACAAGTAACTATTGCACTAGAATATATGTAATTATTGCAGTATAAAATAAGTAAATATTGCACTAGAATATATGTAATTATTGCAGTATAAAATAAGTAAATATTGCACTAGAATATATGTAATTATTGCAGTATGAAATAAGTAAATATTGCACTAGAATATATGTAATTATTGCAGTATAAAATAAGTAAATATTGCACTAGAATATATGTAATTATTGCAGTAAAAAAAGTAACTATTGCACTAGAATATAAGTAATTATTGCACTGGAATAGATGTAATTATTGCACTAGAATAAAATTAACTATTTCACTAGAATAATTATTGCACTAGAATAAAAGTAATTATTGCACTGGAATAGATGTAATTATTGTACTAGAATAAAAGTAACTATTGTACTAGAATAATTGTTTTTATTTCACTAAAGTAAATGTAATTATTGAACTAGAATAAATGTATTAATTGCACCAGAATAAATTATGAATGTAATGGCATGTTCCTGCCTACTTTTTTTCTCTTTCTCATGTTTTAAACTGATCTTGTGCTTTTCGTCATATTTAATATAAAATATACATTTTTTGGGTTCCTTCCACGCAGCCGAATGACCCAGCAGATGTCCTTAGTGATTAAAAAAAATAAATAAATAATAATAATTATGTTTTTAACAGTCAGAAAAGTGAACTAAATGAAGCCGAAGTGATTTTTTAAAGTAAAAAATGGAAACATATTTACAAATTACTTATTTATTTTATTATTATTCACCAGTAAAGTTCTCTGTATTGTGAATTATTTATTTTACACAAAAATTGACTCTTTAATCACGACACACCTACACACACCTTGGACTTCAATTATGATTTATTATTCAAACGTATTCCCTTTAACAGAAGCCGTAGTGGTGCTTTGTCAGAGCAGTAGAACCCCAGAAAGAAAGCATGATACAGTTAAAGTGAACCGTATTTGTATTAAATTATTAGAACATTTCTTTTTAAAAACACTACACAAGAAACGTGGAAACAAACAAATCAAACACACAAACAAAAACAGCAGTTAGACCTCCGTCTCCTCACCGGGGAAATAAACTAAAAACAAAATCAAGAATAAATTAATTTCCCAGTGTTTAAACTTCCTTACAGTGCTTCTTTCACCTCGAACCAGGAGGATGATGATGATGATGATGATGATAATAATAATAATAATAATAATAATAATAATAATCCTGCTTGCCACCAACTTTAAACAAACAAAACACAGCTTTATTCAGGAGTCAGATGTTAAAACCTATTTGGGAAGAAACTACTTCATCTTTTAAAAAAAAAAAAAAAAAAGTAATTGGTGGGAAATCACAACTTAAATATGTTTTGTTTTGAAGCCGAATATCCAAAGCTGGAGATTTATCTATTGTTCCTTCTGTTGTTCTACGTGCATCACGTGACCACCGTCACCTCAAGGTGGAGATAATTAAGCCGTCAGAGATAATGAGACGATTACCTGAGTATCTCAGGTTAATGCTCCTAGATAAGTTAACAAAGGGTTTTTTGGGGGAGTTTTTCCTGAACCGATGTGAGGGTCAAAGGTCAGAGGATGTCAGATGTGTACAGATTGTAAAGCCCTCTGAGGATAATCTGTAATTTGTGATTTTGGGCTATACAAAATAAATTTAATTGAATTAAAGCACTACAAAAAAATAGAGAAACTTTGTAAAAATGAGGAAAAAGTTGATCCGGAAGGTGATTACGTTGCGATGTCGGGATAACGGAGTTAAAAAACAAACCGAGTGCCGTTCTGTAACAAATCCAAAAGGAAGATGTTTAAATTAATGGCCTCATCTCAGAGACGTCAAAGTGCAAAGTGTCTCGTGTTAGTTTTACATCCAAAACACGGGGGACGTACGGAGAGTAGAGACCCGCAGAGTCCAGAAGAGAAGAGAGTACCGGCCCGGTTTCCAGAGCCCCCGTGTCCCATCGGTGCCCCCGACCTCATTTGGGACGTCCTGAACGTGTAGCGGTCACGTAATCCGGACGGCATCAGGGTGGGAAGCTCAGAGGGGTGTCAGTGTTTTCTCCACAGGATGTAGGTGACGAGCAGGACGAGGCCCGCCGACAGGCCCGCGATGGCGAACTGGTGGATGGAGAGGACGTTCTCCAGCGTGTGGATCCTCTCCTCCATGGCACTGGTGTGGAAGTAGTCGTAGATGCCGGCTCCGATGCTCCACAGCGCCCACACTGCGTCCAGCACCAGCGGCATGGCGAGGCAGACGGGTCGGGGGTCGGAGGTCAGACTCTGTCTGGAACACAACACAGTTCTCAACAGGCCGCCGATGGATGTATCTGAAGGGCAACACTCGGTCTGTGACGTCAGACCAGACGCTTGAGCTACGAACAGAAATCTGATTTCTTCATGTTTCAGCTGAGGAACGTTTATACGGTCACAGCAGACACTGGAGGAATAATAATAATAATAATAATAATAATAATACATTTTATTTATATAGCGAATAACTGTGACGCTGCTTATATGTGGTTGTTGTTGTTTTGAATGCTTTGTTTACCTGCTTCTTGCTGCAGTGGGCTGGGAGATGGATGATATACATTTGTCAGATTTCCATAACACGATAAATGGGCAAAGAATATGCAAAAAAATCATATTTAAAATAAGTAAAAGACATTTAATCCCTAATTTGAACAACTGGCGTTTTGTGAAACAACGTGAGGGAGCAAAAGGCCTTTACGTTGAATTATCGGCCATATAAAGTTTAAACTTTACATCCTGATATTATTTGCTATGCCGAATTGAAGAATGTCTCACAATGTCGAGTAAGACTTCCCAATTTAAATTTGGCGTAACGCGTAATTTTGTAGATCAGCACGAGATTATTAAATTCCACGTTTTTTTAAACAGTTTGGCACGAGCGACACGGCCACCTGGAACGCCATCAAATAGGTCAACAATTACACACACGTCAACATCAGTGTGAACACAAATACTTGCAACAATAAGAGTAGTTTAATATGCACGAACAAATGACGTATCTTACGTACGAAACAACCCAGCAGCGTTGTTCTGCGTGGAGCTAACGCCTTAGCCGGCGCACAGATTCGCTCACGCCGTACTCGCACTGATTTTTTAACAAATTAAACATTACTTACAGCGCGAGACACTTCTTTCGTTTAAAAGGTTCATGCAATAATTGCACCAGCCGGCGAGTGAACGTGCGGCACTGACGTCATCGGTGTATATTTTGTTGTTCACATGTTTCGGGGGGAAATACTGAAATTACTTAGTTACTTCCGGGTTTCAGTTACTTCCGGGTTTGTGAGGTTCCCTTCTCGTGACGTAATTACACGCCGGGCTTCACTTCGGCTTCATTTAGTTCACTTTTCTGACCGTTAAAAACATAATTATTATGATTATTATTATTATTATTATTTTTTAATCACTAAGGATATCTGCTTGGTCATTCAACTGCGTGGAAGGAACCCGAAACATGTATATTTTATATTAAATATGACGAAAAGCAGAAGATCAGTTTAAAACACGAGAAGGAGAAAAAAAGTAGGCAGGAACATGCCATTACATTCATAATCTATTCTGGTGCAATTAATACATTTATTCTAGTTCAATAATTACATTTATTCTAGTACCATTATTACATTTATTGTAGTTAAATAATTACATTTACTTTAGTGCAATAAAAACAATTATTCTCATACACTAAAAACAATTATTCTCGTACAATAATTACATATATTCTAGTGGAATAGTTACTTATTTTTTACTGCAATAATTACATATGTTCTCCTGCAATAATTACATATATTCTAGTGCAATAGTTACTTATTTTTTACTGCAATAATTACATATATTCTCCTGCAATAATTACATATATTCTCCTGCAATAATTACATATATTCTCCTTCAATAATTACATATATTCTAGTGCAATAGTTACTTATTTTTTACTGCAATAATTACATATATTCTAGTGCATTAATTACATATATTCTAGTGCATTAATTACATATATTCTAGTGCAATAGTTACTTACATTCTAGTGCAATAATTACATTTATTCTAGTCCAATAGTTACTTATTTTTTACTGCAATAATTACATTTATTCTAGTATTTATTTTTGTATTGTGGGATGCCGATTTCACCAAGAGTGCTTTTGGAAACAAATTGAAAATGTTTGATCGCGTGTGAAAGTGTGATTCACCCATTTCCAACGAAGAAAGTCAAAATCGTGTGTCTTTTCAATGGAGTCCGGAAAGCCCTGAATTCCCCGGTAGACAGTTCTTGAAGGCTCCGCGCGACCCCTCTACACTGCCAGGCGCGGTGGCCAAGTGGTAAGGCGTCGGTCTCGTAAACCGAAGATCGCGGGTTCGAACCCCGTCCGTGCCTGTCAGCCGTGATGTCCACTCTACTCCTTTTTGTGGAATATACTGACAGATTCAATGGCACACACACACACACACACACACACGTGGTTATACTATATAATTGTGAAAACACCTCAAATGTGTTCAATATTATTGATTATTATTGATTATTACGCTACAAAAAAGACTCAAAAGTATTCTACTTATAACTGCTAGAGTAAAAACCACAAGAGTGCGCTAAAACAACACAATATTTTTATATTCAATTACCCGTGTATGCTGTAACACTGTTAGTTAGAAACAATAATAATAAAATAATTAGACCACAGTGTTTTTCTGCAGTACATTAATAATCTTGTTTTTTTAAAAATACTACTTCTAGAGATGGTCGCACTATTATATTGTATTTTCTTTCCAATCAAGTCTACTTTATTTTAAAAAAAAATCACATTTCAGCAAATTTCAAAAAGCAAGTTGCTTTTAGCCTATAAACACAAAACTGAAATAACGATTAAAAATTTTAGAACCGATTTAGTAACTAGTTTGTTGAATCACACTGGTAGAGACTTGAGGGAATAAATTAAGAGAGAAGTAGAGTCATTTTCTATAGACTTCTATACAACCAGAGGAGTCGCCCCCTGGTGGTCAAGAGAGAGAAAGCAGCTTTAACACATGAATAATGTAATATTGTCCACCACAGCATTGTAATTATAAATTTTTATTGGACTTCAGAAGAATTACAGTGAGGAAATTAGTAGATGTATTTATATTATATAAAAAAATCCTCTTCCTCACAATACCGTACGTCATACAGGTGGATGTCACACATGTTTGTGTATGTGTGTGCGTGTGTGTGCGTCTGTGTGCATGTGTGTGAGATCTACAGCTGGTTTTCAAGGACAACCACATTCCCGTGCATCTTCAGATCCGCGTTCACCCAGTTGAGGACGTTGGCCGGCACCACCACCCTCCCGGCGGCCATGTCCTGGATGCTGCTCTGCGGGAGGACGGTGTCCCACATGTTGATGTCTCTGATCTCCCCGACGAGGCTCTGTTTGGCGTCGAAGCCCCCAACGAAATTGTCCGGGTCCTGCCCGATGATGACCTTGCCGCCATTGCGCACCATGTGGTTCTTCCGGTAGATCTTGGTCAGGCTCTTCTTGCCGTCCAGGTAGAAGGCGGCCGCGCCGGTGATGGAGTCCCAGGTGATGCACACGTGGGTCTCCAGGGCGCCGAGCTGGGGCAGGTCGAAGAAGACGCCATCGCCGCTCATGTAGAAGGACAACCTGCGACACGGGGGGGGGGGTCGAAGGTCGCGTCAATATTGTTCTCATTCAAAATAAATAACGACCAGAATATTCTGTTGTTTCGTTGCATTGATTCAAATGTTTTATCTTTTATTAGAAGGAGCAGCTTTTTAAACTGATCTGTTATTTAACTTAAAGTTATCAGGAACTTCTATCTGGTCCTGAACCAGTCTCAGTGTAGTCCTGGTCCTGGTCTCAGTCTAGTCCTGATCCTCTATAGACCTCAGTGTAGCCCTGGTCCTCTATAGATCTCAGTCTAGTCCTGGTCCTGGTCTCAGTCTAGTCCTGATCCTCTATAGACATCAGTGTAGTCCTGGTCCTCTATAAGACCTCAGAGTAGTCCTGGTCCTCTATAGACCTCAGTCTAGTCCTGGTCCTCTATAGACCTCAGTCTAGTCCTGGTCCTCTATAGACCTCAGTCTAGTCCTGGTCCTGTCCACCGTGGACAGACCCAGATCCAGCAGAGACCAGTCCACCATGGACTAGACCCAGATCCAACAGATACCAGTCCACCGTGGACAGACCCAGATCCAGCAGAGACCAGAACCAGGACTGAGAGGGACCCTGGTGCTTTGGGCCTCAGAGGGACCATTGTGATTGGACCAAAGAAAGATCAGAATATCGGCGCGTTGCCGTGACTACCTGCCGTCCAGCTCGCGCCACACGTTCAGCTCGTCGAAGTCGTGCGTCCGGTAGGCGAACAGGATGACCTCGCGCTCGCCCTTTAGCTCCGTGGCCACGCGCAGGCACAGGGTGAAGGCCCTCAGGCTCAGAGGCTTCAGGGGGACCATCTCCACATAACTGGTGCTGGTTTCAGCGGGGAACACCAGGCTCCTGAGGGCCCCGGCTGGGCTGACAGGAAACACCCTGTCAGCTGTGGATAATGTGTAATAATATAATATATATTCATTGGGTCCAGACCAGGCGGCAACCACAGTTATAAGGACGCAATTAAATCATCTTTCACTGTTAGTTTAAATGTGTTCACCAATTATTTTTTCCTCAATTAATTAATTGTTTTGTCACAAAAAAGTACAAAAAACAAACAAGTATATTCAGTTTACTCTCATAAACGATAAGACAGAAACGTTTCTCATTACAGAACATTTTTAATTGTTATCTTTTACTTTTTTTGCTTGAAAGAAAATCACTTAAATGATTAATCACCTGTAGAAATGATTGTTTTCTGCCCTTTCCGTTTATTATGAAATAACCAATCTACAGTACATATCACACATATATATATATATATATATATATATAACGGTTTTATATATATATATACATATATATATATAAAAATATATATATACATAAATATATATATATATAAATAAATATATAAATATATATAAAAAATATATATATATATATATAAATATATATCTATATAAATATATATATATAAAATATATATATATATATATATTTATTTATATATATATATATATATATAGTGTTATATATATATATATATATATATATATATATATATATATATATATGCTAAGTATTCACAGATCTGCACACAAAGGCACGAAGGCTTACCGCCCACCAGCGTGGAGACGAGGAAGAGGATGGCTGGAAGTCTCATTTTGTCTGAACAAACCTGCAGAAAAGAACACATTTTAACTCATCTTCACACATGGAGTGAAAAACAAAAGGTTATGAAAGTATAGCGAAGCCGTCTACATACTGTGCTGCTGCAAAGGTTTCTGCTGCAGGAGACCTGGACTCGGGGGGTATTTGTCTGCGGTTCTCTGACCTTGCACAACATGGTGGCGACCCGCTTGGGACCAGCACTGGGTCACGTCGCCATCTGCAGATCAGACCGCTCCAAACTGATGTCAAACGAAGTGGACAAAGTCCAGGTCGTGTGCCGGGAAGCTGACGTGGTTCTAGTGCAGCAATGAACCTTTTCATCACCTTGTATTATTTTACACAGGTGAACCAGTAGCAATGCAGCAAGTTATAAAACTCACGGATCGGATCGGCACAAAAGAGAGCAAATATGACTTTTAGAGATCCCTGATCACGTTTTTATTTTGTTAATTAAAACTAAAATCACAATCATTGATGATCCATATTGGCAGATACAGATCCATTTCATGTCTGTAAACCATCAAAAAATCTAAATGTTTTCTTTTTACTTTGTTATAGTAATTTATAGTGTTTTGTTATTCATAAAAATACACAATTCAAATGATAATGTAATAAAACATGTTATTTTTGCAGTCATTCTTGGTGTTAATGTTAATTCATCTCTAATATCTATTTTATATTCATGTGAAAACATCTGGATTTAATCTACTTCATCACCAACACTACATTTTACTAGATTACATGTGAATGCATCATGAGAACGTTATTATCGTGACACCACCAGTCCAGACCTTTTAAATTATGAACAATGTATTTTAATAATTAAAACAATTAAAGGGGAAAAACAGCAAATCGCAACATTTGTGAAGCTGGAACCCCCCCAAAAAATGTTTTTATTCAAAATCATGAAAATGATCTCACACACAATGCATCATATTAAGTTTGTAAAATAAAATGTTAATTTGTGAAGTAAAGTGGAGTAATCTGTGAAAACCTTTGACTCAACTGTTGACTTTTCTGTTGACACTTGTTTTTAATGTCAACAAAGTGGAACCGGAGTCACGAACCCAGCTTCATCAAAGGTTTAGATTTGAGTTCTGCCAACGAGCACATATTTACTTAGCAAACACCGCATTGCAAAACTTCTTATCAGGAGATGTGCAAAAGTTCATATGTGCAACGTACAGAGATGATATGAATATGTATCTCTCTTAGTACTCTAGTAGCACTTAAATGTCTCGTACTCATAGCACTTGGTAGTTTGGCTTTCTTGAGGAATTGTACTTTCTTGATTTTTGTTGTTCTGGGTTTGAACTCACTTGGTTGAATGCACTTATTGTAAGTCGCTTTGGATAAAAGCATCTGCTAAATGTAATGTAATATAACATAGATTTTATGTGCAGCAATGAACCTTTTCATCACCTTGTATTATTTTACACAGGTGAACCAGTAGCAATGCAGCAGGTTATAAAACTCACGGATCGGATCGGCACAAAAGAGAGCAAATATGACTTTTAGAGATCCCTGATCACGTTTTTATCTTGTTAATTAAAACTAAAATCACAATCATTGATGATCCATATTGGCAGATACAGATCCATTTCATGTCTGTAAACCATCAAAAACTCTAAATGTTTTCTTTTTACTTTGTTATAGTAATTTATAGTGTTTTGTTATTCATAAAAATACACAATTCAAATGATAATGTAATAAAACATGTTATTTTTGCAGTCATTCTTGGTGTTAATGTTAATTCATCTCTAATATCTATTTTATATTCATGTGAAAACATCTGGATTTAATCTAGTTCATCACCAACACTACATTTTACTAGATTACATGTGAATGCATCATGAGAACGTTATTATCGTGACACCAGCAGTCCAGACCTTTTAAATTATGAACAATGTATTTTAATAATTAAAACAATTAAAGGGGAAAAGCAGCAAATCGTCACATTTGTGAAGCTGGAAACCCCCCAAAAAATGTTTTTATTCAAAATCATGACAATGATCTCACACACAATGCATCATATTAAGTTTCATATGTGCAACGTACAGACAAATGAGGTGTTGACACGAGGAAATTAAGTTTAATTTTTTTATTTTTTATTGATGTTATTGAATTAGTTATTAGATGTTGCACTGTATGTGGGGGGGAACCGGAGAACCCGGAGAAAACCCATTCCTGCCACCCCAGTAGTCAACACACAAACCGAGACAGGCTCAGGTCCGGGGAATCGAACCCTCGCCTTCCAGCTGTGTGTGTGGACCACTGAGGTGGCTGAAGAGCTCGAGTCCTGTCTCACATCCGGGTCTCCACCACTGTCCTCCTCCCTTCGTCCTCCCTCCGTGACGAAGAGAGGAGGACAGTGGTGGAGACCCGGATGTGAGACGGAACCGGAGCTCTCTCTCGGATTCATCTTGAGGGGAAAAAAGAAAAACTGGTCTTTTTTATTTCCCCTCAAGATGAAAAAACCACGATACAGTTTGGTGTTTTTTTTTCAAGTTCATAGTTAATGAATGCGGGATAAACCGGAGCACCCGGAGAAAACCCTACGCGATACCGTACCTCCACGATATCTCACCTACACGACCCCGATCTGCACGCTTCGCCTCATCCTGCAGACGTGGCAGAGGCCTCGGCCCACGGACGAGAAGAATTGGGCGACGCGCTCGATCTTTGTCGGCGACGGCACCACGTGGCGTTTGAAGGCGGAGACGATGTCGTCTACGAGCGCCTCGTCCTTATTCTGTCTCATCGACATCAGCACCATGGCTGCACCGCCCAGCTTCCTGCACAGGTCCTTGAGGATGGACTTGTCGATCTTCTTGCCGGTTCTCGGCGAGAGATCGAAGTCGACACCCTCGAGTTCGAGCCACGTCTTTTGGACGAGCCGGCGAACGATGACCCTCGGCTCCTCGACGGTCATGTCCACTCTGCACTCCTTTAACACCCCCGAAACCAGCTTCTCCATCACGATCTCCACGAAGCTTCTCTTCCAGTCGACCTGCGTCGGTACGTCCTCCTGCTGGTCGGCGACCGGCTCCTCCGTCGGTTCGGGGGAGTCGATGTTCCTCAAAGCCAGTCGGATTCTGTCGGTCATGTCGTCGACCTGAGTGATCTGCCACCACTGCATGAGTCCCAGGAAGTTCCAGACTTTGTCCCAGATCTCGTTGTACATGTCGACCTGCGGCTGGGCGACGCTCACGGTCCCCTCAGACTCCGTCCTCCTCGATCGGGCCTCCCGGCGTCGCGTCATGCGGTTGAAGAGGAAGTCACTCAGCCTCCGTGTGACAATCAAGGCTGCACCTCTAGGAATCCCCTTCAGCAACAGAGACACAATATCCAGGTGTGTATCATTAGTCGCCTTCTCGAGGCTGGGGAGGAGTTCTTTCACGTCCCCTAGACCGATGGGCTCTGTTTCCACCTGGAATTTCTTCTTCAGTTGATCCAGCATGCGATTCAGCCACGTTTTCACAAAGTGATTCGCAAACAGGCTCTTGAGTTTCCCGCCTTTCCTTTCCTCGGCTGTGTCCTCCGACTCCAGCGCTTCCTGAACAATGTCCCCGACAACCGCTTCTCCCAGGGGGCTGTCGGATTTGAAATTCTCATACTGAGAGTCGGACATTTCCTCCAGGAGCGGTTCACTCAGGTCGTTCAACTCGCTCTGAATGATTTCGGTGGAAGCTCGAATGTCTTCCATCTCGGCGTTCGACGGGACCCTCTCCGGGTTTTCGGCTTCTTCTGACCAAGAGCACTCATCCGGCTCCTCCACATCCTCGAGCAACAGGTCCGGGCTCGTGCTCCTTCTAGCCGATCTGCACGTGAAGAGCCTTCCCACCCGGTCCGCCAAGTTCCTGGTCATTTTCACGGCGTGAGTCACCATTACGTTGAGTCTCTTGGGGGGAGTCATGTGCAGCGGGACCCCGGACCTGTCGGGGTCGGAGAGGGCAGAATTGACGCTCACCGCGACCTCTTTGTGGATCAGGTCTGTCAAGCGGTCCGAGTTCGGGCACGCGACTTTCCCTTCGATGTCCAGGGCATCTTTAAAACTGCCTGTGATGGTGTTGCCCAGACTGAACTTCACATCTTCCTCTGACACTTGTTTGCTTCTCACAGCGGTCAGGAAGGCTCTGGACACGCTCGTTATGGTGTCCAGGATTAGTTCTGCCGTCAGTAGCTTGGTGGAGGAATCCGGGGAGCATGTGGTTAGAAGTCCCCACTGTTCTGGTGACATCCGGTCGAAATACGACTCGACCTTGGAGTGAACGGTATTTCTGACCTCCATCATCTCCTCCGACTCTGGTGCGGGGGTTGAGTTCAAGGAGCCTCTTGATGGTTCTTGGTAGTCGACCGTGTTCGGTGGGACGAAATCAGACATTTTCGCAAATTCTGTGAGTTTAAAAACTTTACGGTCGATGATCTTCTGCGTGATGAACTCAGACTTTCCTCAAAGCCTGTGAGTTTAAAACTTCAAGGATCGATGATCTAAAATGTGATGAACTCAGAGTTTGTGAGTATGATGATCGTTAAGGTTGTGATAATCCTGTTCTGAGCCCTGAGAGTTACCTCTATATATGCATTTAAACAATAGTACCCCTAGAGGATCAAAGACGTGACGTCACAAAGAACTTCCAATTGTGTGACGTCGTTTGTTTATCAAAGCCACGAGTTCAAACCTCGGAACAGCGGCTCCTCGCTAAGCCCCGCCCCCCCCTCCCCTCCTGGTTACCGTTGCCATGCCGGACAAAGCTCACACCTGGGTTTTTTTTTAAAAATTTTTTTTTACTTTAGTTTTTTAACTTGTTTCGTGGTACTTAATTTAAAAACTTTTACTTTTAGTCGGATCCAATAGTTTACCTGCTGTTTAAAAATATTATTTTATGATTTATTTATTTCTTATTTTATTATTATTATTATTAAATTGAATATGGAAAATGACCTTACAAATAACTTTGTGTACATTTCGTGCATTGTTTTGTGGGTAGAGCTTTCACACTGTGCGATCTAACAAAGTGAAACAATATGTAAATATTACCATAAGCTCCCCAGAAATATGGAGCAATAAAACACTCACCCATTTTTGGATGTCAGCCTTCATACCAGGCCAGTAATAACGCAGAAGAACTGCATCTGCAGTCAAAGGTTTTCCCCTTTCTACCAGTAGATGGCAGTATGCGTGTATGTAAACCATAAATTCAGTTTATTTCCTCTGATATTTAATGTTCATTGTTCATTTGAAACCTAGTTGTAAACATCATGTATTTACTTGTTATATTTGTGTCATTTTAGAACCAAACATTCCTCCATGGAAGAGTGAGCATGTGTTGTTCATGAAGAAATAAATAATGACAATTAAAATAATAAAGAGACAGTTTTTTTATTTTTATTAAGCGGCCTTCAGTGGACCGCTCTTCAGTTACCACCCAGTCAGAGCACCACCTGTGCTTCACATTCTGTTCACTTGCTCACGTGACCTTTGACCTCTTAGTGCATTAGCAGCTCATCATGTTAATATGTACACTTATTTATTATCATTCTCATGTCATCATAATGTGTAGAGATTATTTTTAGAATCATATCAGAAGTAATAAAGCTTAAAACAAAGTGCAGATTGCAAGACTTTTATTATAACAAAAAACTAAATAAATGAATAAATAAAACAGTCAATAAATAAATAAAATGGTATAAATAAAGAAAAAAACTAAATGTCCCTCATGGCCCTGAAGATGTTGTCCTGAGGAGAAACAAAGCCAGTAAACACAGAGTGCTGTGAAATATTCTATCTTCATCATTATTATTATTATTCTACATTATTGTAGTCGGTGATCTCACCATAGAGTCTGAGGGCTGCTGGGGAACAGGGTCCTGAACTCCTCCTGTCTGCTGGTACAGGTACTCAACTCCAATGAGCTCTCCTGTAAACACACAAAGCAAAGCATTCAGTAACTCAGTCATGATGTTGAAATAAAGTGTTTTCACATCACATACCTGTGTACTCAGCAGGCCTGGTGAAGTCCTTCACCATCTGAAGACCAAGCACCCTTTGGCTCTTCTGGTTAAGGACGTGCTTGCAGCTGCAGGCGGCGGTGAGGGAGCTGGTGACTCTGCAGGCTGCACCACGACGAGGGCTGCTGGAGGCTGCACCGGGTCGCCTTGGTCCTGCGTGGCCTCCAGCAGCTCCTCGTCTGTGGGCAGGAGGAGGAGGTGGAGGCAGGAGGAGGTGGAGGCAGGAGCGAGGAGAGGGGCCTGTACATCTGAGGCTTAAAGAGAAATAAAATGTTTCAGTGAGATGAAAGAATGAGATTGTTTTGTGTTAATATTGAGAGACATTGAGAGAGTACTAGCTCTCCTCCTGTTGGCTCTCCGTTAGCGGTGCTGCTAACGTAACTTGCTCTCCTGTTGGTTCTCCGTTAGCGGTGCTGCTGACGTTACTAGCTCTCCTCCTCTTGGTTCTCTGTTAGCGGTGCTGCTAACGTAACTAGCTCTCCTCCTCTTGGTTCTCCGTTAGCGGTACTGCTAACGTTACTAGCTCTCCTCCTCCTGGTTCTCTGTTAGCGGTGCTGCTAACGTTACTAGCTCTCCTCCTGTTGGTTCTCCGTTAGCGGTGCTGCTAACGTTACTAGCTCTCCTCCTGTTGGTTCTCCGTTAGAGGTGCTAATACGCGGTTAATACGCCGCTATCGACCATCCATTTAGAAGAGATGTTTAACATTTTATAAATGAGAATAAATCTTGTTCTTTGAAATGTCTCTCATCAATGGAATCAACAGAACGAACGCTAGCCTTTCATATTAGATTCAATGTTGTAGGTCGACTACAATTATCACAACATTACCAATGTTCAGGCTCCGTCATGTGACTCAAAGGTAAACTGCAGGTATTAATGTCAAATAAAAGACAAAGAAACTCTGCTTTTTTTATTTGGCGACCCTAATAACGTCTCATGGGTCCCGACCCGGGCTTTGGGAACGACTGTATTCTATCATAACATTATTATTACTGATGCGTTAATTTAAAAACATTATTTTACTGTTGTAGCTGGTCGAGCTGGAGTATCATTTTGAACTATTAATTAGTATTAATTGGTTTGTAAAATATTGTGACACCTTCACAATGCTTCTTTTGTCCAACCAGCAGTACAGATATGTTTAATTATGAACAATGAATTTTAATAATTAAAGTGAGAGTGAGCTAAACAGATGTTATTATTAAATTGTTATTATTTTATCTTATTAAATATGTACTAATATGTGAACACTACTCTGAATATTAGTCACAGGTTTTTACAGAGGGAATTCTCCAATAATAATAGCTTTAATTACTTTAAGAGTTTACATATTACAAACATTGTGAAATAATCCAACTACCCAACATATATATTTATTGTTATTGTAGTTTATGCAAATGTGAAGTTCACTGAATCAGCAGAACTTTAGTCTGAGTTGAATAATTACAGCTCTTACAGAAAAATGAGGTGTTGACACGAGGAAATTAAGTTTAATTTTTTTATTTTTATTTTGATGTTATTGAATTAGTTATTAGATGTTGCACTGTATGTGGGGGGGAACCGGAGAACCCGGAGAAAACCCATTCCTGCCACCCCAGTAGTCAACACACAAACCGAGACAGGCTCAGGTCCGGGGAATCGAACCCTCGCCTTCCAGCTGTGTGTGTGGACCACTGAGGTGGCTGAAGAGCTCGAGTCCTGTCTCACATCCGGGTCTCCACCACTGTCCTCCTCCCTTCGTCCTCCCTCCGTGACGAAGGGAGGAGGACAGTGGTGGAGACCCAGATGTGAGACGGAACCGGAGCTCTCTCTCGGATTCATCTTGAGGGGAAAAAAGAAAAACTGGTCTTTTTTATTTCCCCTCAAGATGAAAAAACCACGATACAGTTTGGTGTTTTTTTTTCAAGTTCATAGTTAATGAATGCGGGATAAACCGGAGCACCCGGAGAAAACCCTACGCGATACCGTACCTCCACGATATCTCACCTACACGACCCCGATCTGCACGCTTCGCCTCATCCTGCAGACGTGGCAGAGGCCTCGGCCCACGGACGAGAAGAATTGGGCGACGCGCTCGATCTTTGTCGGCGACGGCACCACGTGGCGTTTGAAGGCGGAGACGATGTCGTCTACGAGCGCCTCGTCCTTATTCTGTCTCATCGACATCAGCACCATGGCTGCACCGCCCAGCTTCCTGCACAGGTCCTTGAGGATGGACTTGTCGATCTTCTTGCCGGTTCTCGGCGAGAGATCGAAGTCGACACCCTCGAGTTCGAGCCACGTCTTTTGGACGAGCCGGCGAACGATGACCCTCGGCTCCTCGACGGTCATGTCCACTCTGCACTCCTTTAACACCCCCGAAACCAGCTTCTCCATCACGATCTCCACGAAGCTTCTCTTCCAGTCGACCTGCGTCGGTACGTCCTCCTGCTGGTCGGCGACCGGCTCCTCCGTCGGTTCGGGGGAGTCGATGTTCCTCAAAGCCAGTCGGATTCTGTCGGTCATGTCGTCGACCTGAGTGATCTGCCACCACTGCATGAGTCCCAGGAAGTTCCAGACTTTGTCCCAGATCTCGTTGTACATGTCGACCTGCGGCTGGGCGACGCTCACGGTCCCCTCAGACTCCGTCCTCCTCGATCGGGCCTCCCGGCGTCGCGTCATGCGGTTGAAGAGGAAGTCACTCAGCCTCCGTGTGACAATCAAGGCTGCACCTCTAGGAATCCCCTTCAGCAACAGAGACACAATATCCAGGTGTGTATCATTAGTCGCCTTCTCGAGGCTGGGGAGGAGTTCTTTCACGTCCCCTAGACCGATGGGCTCTGTTTCCACCTGGAATTTCTTCTTCAGTTGATCCAGCATGCGATTCAGCCACGTTTTCACAAAGTGATTCGCAAACAGGCTCTTGAGTTTCCCGCCTTTCCTTTCCTCGGCTGTGTCCTCCGACTCCAGCGCTTCCTGAACAATGTCCCCGACAACCGCTTCTCCCAGGGGGCTGTCGGATTTGAAATTCTCATACTGAGAGTCGGACATTTCCTCCAGGAGCGGTTCACTCAGGTCGTTCAACTCGCTCTGAATGATTTCGGTGGAAGCTCGAATGTCTTCCATCTCGGCGTTCGACGGGACCCTCTCCGGGTTTTCGGCTTCTTCTGACCAAGAGCACTCATCCGGCTCCTCCACGTCCTCGAGCAACAGGTCCGGGCTCGTGCTCCTTCTAGCCGATCTGCACGTGAAGAGCCTTCCCACCCGGTCCGCCAAGTTCCTGGTCATTTTCACGGCGTGAGTCACCATTACGTTGAGTCTCTTGGGGGGAGTCATGTGCAGCGGGACCCCGGACCTGTCGGGGTCGGAGAGGGCAGAATTGACGCTCACCGCGACCTCTTTGTGGATCAGGTCTGTCAAGCGGTCCGAGTTCGGGCACGCGACTTTCCCTTCGATGTCCAGGGCATCTTTAAAACTGCCTGTGATGGTGTTGCCCAGACTGAACTTCACATCTTCCTCTGACACTTGTTTGCTTCTCACAGCGGTCAGGAAGGCTCTGGACACGCTCGTTATGGTATCCAGGATTAGTTCTGCCGTCAGTAGCTTGGTGGAGGAATCCGGGGAGCATGTGGTAAGAAGTCCCCACTGTTCTGGTGACATCCGGTCGAAATACGACTCGACCTTGGAGTGAACGGTATTTCTGACCTCCATCATCTCCTCCGACTCTGGTGCGGGGGTTGAGTTCAAGGAGCCTCTTGATGGTTCTTGGTAGTCGACCGTGTTCGGTGGGACGAAATCAGACATTTTCGCAAATTCTGTGAGTTTAAAAACTTTACGGTCGATGATCTTCTGCGTGATGAACTCAGACTTTCCTCAAAGCCTGTGAGTTTAAAACTTCAAGGATCGATGATCTAAAATGTGATGAACTCAGAGTTTGTGAGTATGATGATCGTTAAGGTTGTGATAATCCTGTTCTGAGCCCTGAGAGTTACCTCTATATATGCATTTAAACAATAGTACCCCTAGAGGATCAAAGACGTGACGTCACAAAGAACTTCCAATTGTGTGACGTCGTTTGTTTATCAGAGCCACGAGTTCAAACCTCGGAACAGCGGCTCCTCGCTAAGCCCCGCCCCCCCCCCTCCCCTCCTGGTTACCGTTGCCATGCCGGACAAAGCTCACACCTGGGTTTTTTTTTTTTTTTTCTTTTTTTACTTTAGTTTTTTAACTTGTTTCGTGGTAATTAATTTAAAAACTTTTACTTTTAGTCGGATCCAATAGTTTACCTGCTGTTTAAAAATATTATTTTATGATTTATTTATTTATTATTTTATTATTATTATTATTAAATTGAATATGGAAAATGACCTTACAAATAACTTTGTGTACATTTCGTGCATTGTTTTGTGGGTAGAGCTTTCACACTGTGCGATCTAACAAAGTGAAACAATATGTAAATATTACCATGAGCTCCCCAGAAATATGGAGCAATAAAACACTCACCCATTTTTGGATGTCAGCCTTCATACCAGGCCAGTAATAACGCAGAAGAACTGCATCTGCAGTCAAAGGTTTTCCCCTTTCTACCAGTAGATGGCAGTATGCGTGTATGTAAACCATAAATTCAGTTTATTTCCTCTGATATTTAATGTTCATTGTTCATTTGAAACCTAGTTGTAAACATCATGTATTTACTTGTTATATTTGTGTCATTTTAGAACCAAACATTCCTCCATGGAAGAGTGAGCATGTGTTGTTCATGAAGAAATAAATAATGACAATTAAAAAAATAAAGAGACAGTTTTTTTATTCTTATTAAGCGGCCTTCAGTGGACCGCTCTTCAGTTACCACCCAGTCAGAGCACCACCTGTGCTTCACATTCTGTTCACTTGCTCACGTGACCTTTGACCTCTTAGTGCATTAGCAGCTCATCATGTTAATATGTACACTTATTTATTATCATTCTCATGTCATCATAATGTGTAGAGATTATTTTTAGAATCATATCAGAAGTAATAAAGCTTAAAACAAAGTGCAGATTGCAAGACTTTTATTATAACAAAAAACTAAATAAATGAATAAATAAAACAGTCAATAAATAAATAAAATGGTATAAATAAAGAAAAAAACTAAATGTCCCTCATGGCCCTGAAGATGTTGTCCTGAGGAGAAACAAAGCCAGTAAACACAGAGTGCTGTGAAATATTCTATCTTCATCATTATTATTATTATTCTACATTATTGTAGTCGGTGATCTCACCATAGAGTCTGAGGGCTGCTGGGGAACAGGGTCCTGAACTCCTCCTGTCTGCTGGTACAGGTACTCAACTCCAATGAGCTCTCCTGTAAACACACAAAGCAAAGCATTCAGTAACTCAGTCATGATGTTGAAATAAAGTGTTTTCACATCACATACCTGTGTACTCAGCAGGCCTGGTGAAGTCCTTCACCATCTGAAGACCAAGCACCCTTTGGCTCTTCTGGTTAAGGACGTGCTTGCAGCTGCAGGCGGCGGTGAGGGAGCTGGTGACTCTGCAGGCTGCACCACGACGAGGGCTGCTGGAGGCTGCACCGGGTCGCCTTGGTCCTGCGTGGCCTCCAGCAGCTCCTCGTCTGTGGGCAGGAGGAGGAGGTGGAGGCAGGAGGAGGTGGAGGCAGGAGCGAGGAGAGGGGCCTGTACATCTGAGGCTTAAAGAGAAATAAAATGTTTCAGTGAGATGAAAGAATTAGATTGTTTTGTGTTAATATTGAGAGACATTGAGAGAGTACTAGCTCTCCTCCTGTTGGCTCTCCGTTAGCGGTGCTGCTAACGTAACTTGCTCTCCTGTTGGTTCTCCGTTAGCGGTGCTGCTGACGTTACTAGCTCTCCTCCTGTTGGTTCTCCGTTAGCGGTGCTGCTAACGTTACTAGCTCTCCTCCTGCTGGTTCACCGTTAGCGGTGCTGCTGACGTTACTAGCTCTCCTCCTCCTGGTTCTCTGTTAGCGGTGCTGCTAACGTTACTAGCTCTCCTCCTCCTGGTTCTCTGTTAGCGGTGCTGCTAACGTTACTAGCTCTCCTCCTGTTGGTTCTCCGTTAGCGGTGCTGCTAACGTTACTAGCTCTCCTCCTGTTGGTTCTCTGTTAGCGGTGCTGCAAACGTTACTAGCTCTCCTCCTGTTAGTTCTCCGTTAGCGGTGCTGCTAACGTTACTAGCTCTCCTCCTGTTGGTTCTCCGTTAGCGGTGCTGCTAACGTTACTAGCTCTCCTCCTGTTGGTTCTCCGTTAGCGGTGCTGCTAACGTTACTAGCTCTCCTCCTGTTGGTTCTCCGTTAGAGGTGCTAATACGCGGTTAATACGCCGCTATCGACCATCCATTTAGAAGAGATGTTTAACATTTTATAAATGAGAATAAATCTTGTTCTTTGAAATGTCTCTCATCAATGGAATCAACAGAACGAACGCTAGCCTTTCATATTAGATTCAATGTTGTAGGTCGACTACAATTATCACAACATTACCAATGTTCAGGCTCCGTCATGTGACTCAAAGGTAAACTGCAGGTATTAATGTCAAATAAAAGACAAAGAAACTCTGCTTTTTTTATTTGGCGACCCTAATAACGTCTCATGGGTCCCGACCCGGGCTTTGGGAACGACTGTATTCTATCATAACATTATTATTACTGATGCGTTAATTTAAAAACATTATTTTACTGTTGTAGCTGGTCGAGCTGGAGTATCATTTTGAACTATTAATTAGTATTAATTGGTTTGTAAAATATTGTGACACCTTCACAATGCTTCTTTTGTCCAACCAGCAGTACAGATATGTTTAATTATGAACAATGAATTTTAATAATTAAAGTGAGAGTGAGCTAAACAGATGTTATTATTAAATTGTTATTATTTTATCTTATTAAATATGTACTAATATGTGAACACTACTCTGAATATTAGTCACAGGTTTTTACAGAGGGAATTCTCCAATAATAATAGCTTTAATTACTTTAAGAGTTTACATATTACAAACATTGTGAAATAATCCAACTACCCAACATATATATTTATTGTTATTGTAGTTTATGCAAATGTGAAGTTCACTGAATCAGCAGAACTTTAGTCTGAGTTGAATAATTACAGCTCTTACAGAAAAATGAGGTGTTGACACGAGGAAATTAAGTTTAATTTTTTTATTTTTATTTTGATGTTATTGAATTAGTTATTAGATGTTGCACTGTATGTGGGGAGGAACCGGAGAACCCGGAGAAAACCCATTCCTGCCACCCCAGTAGTCAACACACAAACCGAGACAGGCTCAGGTCCGGGGAATCGAACCCTCGCCTTCCAGCTGTGTGTGTGGACCACTGAGGTGGCTGGAGAGCTCGAGTCCTGTCTCACATCCGGGTCTCCACCACTGTCCTCCTCCCTTCGTCCTCCCTCCGTGACGAAGAGAGGAGGACAGTGGTGGAGCCCCGGATGTGAGACGGAACCGGAGCTCTCTCTCGGATTCATCTTGAGGGGAAAAAAGAAAAACTGGTCTTTTTTATTTCCCCTCAAG
Organism: Ophiodon elongatus; assembly: GCA_016806645.1. Lineage (NCBI taxonomy): Eukaryota > Metazoa > Chordata > Actinopteri > Perciformes > Hexagrammidae > Ophiodon > Ophiodon elongatus. Next base: position 47,025 of record JACSYO010000303.1, on the reverse strand, counting down.
ATGAAAAAACCACGATACAGTTTGGTGTTTTTTTTTCAAGTTCATAGTTAATGAATGCGGGATAAACCGGAGCACCCGGAGAAAACCCTACGCGATACCGTACCTCCACGATATCTCACCTACACGACCCCGATCTGCACGCTTCGCCTCATCCTGCAGACGTGGCAGAGGCCTCGGCCCACGGACGAGAAGAATTGGGCGACGCGCTCGATCTTTGTCGGCGACGGCACCACGTGGCGTTTGAAGGCGGAGACGATGTCGTCTACGAGCGCCTCGTCCTTATTCTGTCTCATCGACATCAGCACCATGGCTGCACCGCCCAGCTTCCTGCACAGGTCCTTGAGGATGGACTTGTCGATCTTCTTGCCGGTTCTCGGCGAGAGATCGAAGTCGACACCCTCGAGTTCGAGCCACGTCTTTTGGACGAGCCGGCGAACGATGACCCTCGGCTCCTCGACGGTCATGTCCACTCTGCACTCCTTTAACACCCCCGAAACCAGCTTCTCCATCACGATCTCCACGAAGCTTCTCTTCCAGTCGACCTGCGTCGGTACGTCCTCCTGCTGGTCGGCGACCGGCTCCTCCGTCGGTTCGGGGGAGTCGATGTTCCTCAAAGCCAGTCGGATTCTGTCGGTCATGTCGTCGACCTGAGTGATCTGCCACCACTGCATGAGTCCCAGGAAGTTCCAGACTTTGTCCCAGATCTCGTTGTACATGTCGACCTGCGGCTGGGCGACGCTCACGGTCCCCTCAGACTCCGTCCTCCTCGATCGGGCCTCCCGGCGTCGCGTCATGCGGTTGAAGAGGAAGTCACTCAGCCTCCGTGTGACAATCAAGGCTGCACCTCTAGGAATCCCCTTCAGCAACAGAGACACAATATCCAGGTGTGTATCATTAGTCGCCTTCTCGAGGCTGGGGAGGAGTTCTTTCACGTCCCCTAGACCGATGGGCTCTGTTTCCACCTGGAATTTCTTCTTCAGTTGATCCAGCATGCGATTCAGCCACGTTTTCACAAAGTGATTCGCAAACAGGCTCTTGAGTTTCCCGCCTTTCCTTTCCTCGGCTGTGTCCTCCGACTCCAGCGCTTCCTGAACAATGTCCCCGACAACCGCTTCTCCCAGGGGGCTGTCGGATTTGAAATTCTCATACTGAGAGTCGGACATTTCCTCCAGGAGCGGTTCACTCAGGTCGTTCAACTCGCTCTGAATGATTTCGGTGGAAGCTCGAATGTCTTCCATCTCGGCGTTCGACGGGACCCTCTCCGGGTTTTCGGCTTCTTCTGACCAAGAGCACTCATCCGGCTCCTCCACATCCTCGAGCAACAGGTCCGGGCTCGTGCTCCTTCTAGCCGATCTGCACGTGAAGAGCCTTCCCACCCGGTCCGCCAAGTTCCTGGTCATTTTCACGGCGTGAGTCACCATTACGTTGAGTCTCTTGGGGGGAGTCATGTGCAGCGGGACCCCGGACCTGTCGGGGTCGGAGAGGGCAGAATTGACGCTCACCGCGACCTCTTTGTGGATCAGGTCTGTCAAGCGGTCCGAGTTCGGGCACGCGACTTTCCCTTCGATGTCCAGGGCATCTTTAAAACTGCCTGTGATGGTGTTGCCCAGACTGAACTTCACATCTTCCTCTGACACTTGTTTGCTTCTCACAGCGGTCAGGAAGGCTCTGGACACGCTCGTTATGGTATCCAGGATTAGTTCTGCCGTCAGTAGCTTGGTGGAGGAATCCGGGGAGCATGTGGTAAGAAGTCCCCACTGTTCTGGTGACATCCGGTCGAAATACGACTCGACCTTGGAGTGAACGGTATTTCTGACCTCCATCATCTCCTCCGACTCTGGTGCGGGGGTTGAGTTCAAGGAGCCTCTTGATGGTTCTTGGTAGTCGACCGTGTTCGGTGGGACGAAATCAGACATTTTCGCAAATTCTGTGAGTTTAAAAACTTTACGGTCGATGATCTTCTGCGTGATGAACTCAGACTTTCCTCAAAGCCTGTGAGTTTAAAACTTCAAGGATCGATGATCTAAAATGTGATGAACTCAGAGTTTGTGAGTATGATGATCGTTAAGGTTGTGATAATCCTGTTCTGAGCCCTGAGAGTTACCTCTATATATGCATTTAAACAATAGTACCCCTAGAGGATCAAAGGCGTGACGTCACAAAGAACTTCCAGTTGTGTGACGTCGTTTGTTTATCAAAGCCACGAGTTCAAACCTCGGAACAGCGGCTCCTCGCTAAGCCCCGCCCCCCCCCCTCCTGGTTACCGTTGCCATGCCGGACAAAGCTCACACCTGGGTTTTTTTTTTTTCTTTTCTTTTTTTACTTTAGTTTTTTAACTTGTTTTGTGGTAATTAATTTAAAAACTTTTACTTTTAGTCGGATCCAATAGTTTACCTGCTGTTTAAAAATATTATTTTATGATTTATTTATTTCTTATTTTATTATTATTATTATTAAATTGAATATGGAAAATGACCTTACAAATAACTTTGTGTACATTTCGTGCATTGTTTTGTGGGTAGAGCTTTCACACTGTGCGATCTAACAAAGTGAAACAATATGTAAATATTACCATAAGCTCCCCAGAAATATGGAGCAATAAAACACTCACCCATTTTTGGATGTCAGCCTTCATACCAGGCCAGTAATAACGCAGAAGAACTGCATCTGCAGTCAAAGGTTTTCCCCTTTCTACCAGTAGATGGCAGTATGCGTGTATGTAAACCATAAATTCAGTTTATTTCCTCTGATATTTAATGTTCATTGTTCATTTGAAACCTAGTTGTAAACATCATGTATTTACTTGTTATATTTGTGTCATTTTAGAACCAAACATTCCTCCATGGAAGAGTGAGCATGTGTTGTTCATGAAGAAATAAATAATGACAATTAAAAAAATAAAGAGACAGTTTTTTTATTCTTATTAAGCGGCCTTCAGTGGACCGCTCTTCAGTTACCACCCAGTCAGAGCACCACCTGTGCTTCACATTCTGTTCACTTGCTCACGTGACCTTTGACCTCTTAGTGCATTAGCAGCTCATCATGTTAATATGTACACTTATTTATTATCATTCTCATGTCATCATAATGTGTAGAGATTATTTTTAGAATCATATCAGAAGTAATAAAGCTTAAAACAAAGTGCAGATTGCAAGACTTTTATTATAACAAAAAACTAAATAAATGAATAAATAAAACAGTCAATAAATAAATAAAATGGTATAAATAAAGAAAAAAACTAAATGTCCCTCATGGCCCTGAAGATGTTGTCCTGAGGAGAAACAAAGCCAGTAAACACAGAGTGCTGTGAAATATTCTATCTTCATCATTATTATTATTATTCTACATTATTGTAGTCGGTGATCTCACCATAGAGTCTGAGGGCTGCTGGGGAACAGGGTCCTGAACTCCTCCTGTCTGCTGGTACAGGTACTCAACTCCAATGAGCTCTCCTGTAAACACACAAAGCAAAGCATTCAGTAACTCAGTCATGATGTTGAAATAAAGTGTTTTCACATCACATACCTGTGTACTCAGCAGGCCTGGTGAAGTCCTTCACCATCTGAAGACCAAGCACCCTTTGGCTCTTCTGGTTAAGGACGTGCTTGCAGCTGCAGGCGGCGGTGAGGGAGCTGGTGACTCTGCAGGCTGCACCACGACGAGGGCTGCTGGAGGCTGCACCGGGTCGCCTTGGTCCTGCGTGGCCTCCAGCAGCTCCTCGTCTGTGGGCAGGAGGAGGAGGTGGAGGCAGGAGGAGGTGGAGGCAGGAGCGAGGAGAGGGGCCTGTACATCTGAGGCTTAAAGAGAAATAAAATGTTTCAGTGAGATGAAAGAATGAGATTGTTTTGTGTTAATATTGAGAGACATTGAGAGAGTACTAGCTCTCCTCCTGTTGGCTCTCCGTTAGCGGTGCTGCTAACGTAACTTGCTCTCCTGTTGGTTCTCCGTTAGCGGTGCTGCTGACGTTACTAGCTCTCCTCCTCTTGGTTCTCTGTTAGCGGTGCTGCTAACGTAACTAGCTCTCCTCCTCTTGGTTCTCCGTTAGCGGTACTGCTAACGTTACTAGCTCTCCTCCTCCTGGTTCTCTGTTAGCGGTGCTGCTAACGTTACTAGCTCTCCTCCTGTTGGTTCTCCGTTAGCGGTGCTGCTAACGTTACTAGCTCTCCTCCTCTTGGTTCTCCGTTAGCGGTGCTGCTAACGTAACTAGCTCTCCTGTTGGTTCTCCGTTAGCGGTGCTGCTAACGTAACTAGCTCTCATGTTGGTTCTCCGTTAGCGGTGCTGCTAACGTTACTAGCTCTCCTCCTCTTGGTTCTCCGTTAGCGGTGCTGCTAACGTAACTAGCTCTCCTGTTGGTTCTCCGTTAGCGGTGCTGCTAACGTAACTAGCTCTCATGTTGGTTCTCCGTTAGCGGTGCTGCTAACGTTACTAGCTCTCCTTCTGCTGGTTCTCCGTTAGCGGTGCTGCTAACATTACTAGCTCTACTCCTGTTGGTTCTCCGTTAGCGGTGCTGCTAACGTTACAAGCTCTCCTCCTGTTGGTTCTCCGTTAGAGGTGCTAATACGCGGTTAATACGCCGCTATCGACCAGCCATTTAGAAGAGATGTTTAACATTTTATAAATGAGAATAAATCTTGTTCTTTGAAATGTCTCTCATCAATGGAATCAACAGAACGAACGCTAGCCTTTCATATTAGATTCAATGTTGTAGGTCGACTACAATTATCACAACATTACCAATGTTCAGGCTCCGTCATGTGACTCAAAGGTAAACTGCAGGTATTAATGTCAAATAAAAGACAAAGAAACTCTGCTTTTTTTATTTGGCGACCCTAATAACGTCTCATGGGTCCCGACCCGGGCTTTGGGAACGACTGTATTCTATCATAACATTATTATTACTGATGCGTTAATTTAAAAACATTATTTTACTGTTGTAGATGGTCGAGCTGGAGTATCATTTTGAACTATTAATTAGTATTAATTGGTTTGTAAAATATTGTGACACCTTCACAATGCTTCTTTTGTCCAACCAGCAGTACAGATCTTTTTAATTATGAACAATGAATTTTAATAATTAAAGTGAGAGTGAGCTAAACAGATGTTATTATTAAATTGTTATTATTTTATCTTATTAAATATGTACTAATATGTGAACACTACTCTGAATATTAGTCACAGGTTTTTACAGAGGGAATTCTCCAATAATAATAGCTTTAATTACTTTAAGAGTTTACATATTACAAACATTGTGAAATAATCCAACTACCCAACATATATATTTATTGTTATTGTAGTTTATGCAAATGTGAAGTTCACTGAATCAGCAGAACTTTAGTCTGAGTTGAATAATTACAGCTCTTACAGAAAAATGAGGTGTTGACACGAGGAAATTAAGTTTAATTTTTTTATTTTTATTTTGATGTTATTGAATTAGTTATTAGATGTTGCACTGTATGTGGGGGGGAACCGGAGAACCCGGAGAAAACCCATTCCTGCCACCCCAGTAGTCAACACACAAACCGAGACAGGCTCAGGTCCGGGGAATCGAACCCTCGCCTTCCAGCTGTGTGTGTGGACCACTGAGGTGGCTGAAGAGCTCGAGTCCTGTCTCACATCCGGGTCTCCACCACTGTCCTCCTCCCTTCGTCCTCCCTCCGTGACGAAGGGAGGAGGACAGTGGTGGAGACCCAGATGTGAGACGGAACCGGAGCTCTCTCTCGGATTCATCTTGAGGGGAAAAAAGAAAAACTGGTCTTTTTTATTTCCCCTCAAGATGAAAAAACCACGATATAGTTTGGTGTTTTTTTTTCAAGTTCATAGTTAATGAATGCGGGATAAACCGGAGCACCCGGAGAAAACCCTACGCGATACCGTACCTCCACGATATCTCACCTACACGACCCCGATCTGCACGCTTCACCTCATCCTGCAGACGTGGCAGAGGCCTCGGCCCACGGACGAGAAGAATTGGGCGACGCGCTCGATCTTTGTCGGCGACGGCACCACGTGGCGTTTGAAGGCGGAGACGATGTCGTCTACGAGCGCCTCGTCCTTATTCTGTCTCATCGACATCAGCACCATGGCTGCACCGCCCAGCTTCCTGCACAGGTCCTTGAGGATGGACTTGTCGATCTTCTTGCCGGTTCTCGGCGAGAGATCGAAGTCGACACCCTCGAGTTCGAGCCACGTCTTTTGGACGAGCCGGCGAACGATGACCCTCGGCTCCTCGACGGTCATGTCCACTCTGCACTCCTTTAACACCCCCGAAACCAGCTTCTCCATCACGATCTCCACGAAGCTTCTCTTCCAGTCGACCTGCGTCGGTACGTCCTCCTGCTGGTCGGCGACCGGCTCCTCCGTCGGTTCGGGGGAGTCGATGTTCCTCAAAGCCAGTCGGATTCTGTCGGTCATGTCGTCGACCTGAGTGATCTGCCACCACTGCATGAGTCCCAGGAAGTTCCAGACTTTGTCCCAGATCTCGTTGTACATGTCGACCTGCGGCTGGGCGACGCTCACGGTCCCCTCAGACTCCGTCCTCCTCGATCGGGCCTCCCGGCGTCGCGTCATGCGGTTGAAGAGGAAGTCACTCAGCCTCCGTGTGACAATCAAGGCTGCACCTCTAGGAATCCCCTTCAGCAACAGAGACACAATATCCAGGTGTGTATCATTAGTCGCCTTCTCGAGGCTGGGGAGGAGTTCTTTCACGTCCCCTAGACCGATGGGCTCTGTTTCCACCTGGAATTTCTTCTTCAGTTGATCCAGCATGCGATTCAGCCACGTTTTCACAAAGTGATTCGCAAACAGGCTCTTGAGTTTCCCGCCTTTCCTTTCCTCGGCTGTGTCCTCCGACTCCAGCGCTTCCTGAACAATGTCCCCGACAACCGCTTCTCCCAGGGGGCTGTCGGATTTGAAATTCTCATACTGAGAGTCGGACATTTCCTCCAGGAGCGGTTCACTCAGGTCGTTCAACTCGCTCTGAATGATTTCGGTGGAAGCTCGAATGTCTTCCATCTCGGCGTTCGACGGGACCCTCTCCGGGTTTTCGGCTTCTTCTGACCAAGAGCACTCATCCGGCTCCTCCACGTCCTCGAGCAACAGGTCCGGGCTCGTGCTCCTTCTAGCCGATCTGCACGTGAAGAGCCTTCCCACCCGGTCCGCCAAGTTCCTGGTCATTTTCACGGCGTGAGTCACCATTACGTTGAGTCTCTTGGGGGGAGTCATGTGCAGCGGGACCCCGGACCTGTCGGGGTCGGAGAGGGCAGAATTGACGCTCACCGCGACCTCTTTGTGGATCAGGTCTGTCAAGCGGTCCGAGTTCGGGCACGCGACTTTCCCTTCGATGTCCAGGGCATCTTTAAAACTGCCTGTGATGGTGTTGCCCAGACTGAACTTCACATCTTCCTCTGACACTTGTTTGCTTCTCACAGCGGTCAGGAAGGCTCTGGACACGCTCGTTATGGTGTCCAGGATTAGTTCTGCCGTCAGTAGCTTGGTGGAGGAATCCGGGGAGCATGTGGTTAGAAGTCCCCACTGTTCTGGTGACATCCGGTCGAAATACGACTCGACCTTGGAGTGAACGGTATTTCTGACCTCCATCATCTCCTCCGACTCTGGTGCGGGGGTTGAGTTCAAGGAGCCTCTTGATGGTTCTTGGTAGTCGACCGTGTTCGGTGGGACGAAATCAGACATTTTCGCAAATTCTGTGAGTTTAAAAACTTTACGGTCGATGATCTTCTGCGTGATGAACTCAGACTTTCCTCAAAGCCTGTGAGTTTAAAACTTCAAGGATCGATGATCTAAAATGTGATGAACTCAGAGTTTGTGAGTATGATGATCGTTAAGGTTGTGATAATCCTGTTCTGAGCCCTGAGAGTTACCTCTATATATGCATTTAAACAATAGTACCCCTAGAGGATCAAAGGCGTGACGTCACAAAGAACTTCCAGTTGTGTGACGTCGTTTGTTTATCAAAGCCACGAGTTCAAACCTCGGAACAGCGGCTCCTCGCTAAGCCCCGCCCCCCCCTCCCCTCCTGGTTACCGTTGCCATGCCGGACAAAGCTCACACCTGGGTTTTTTTTTTTTTTTTCTTTTTTTAATTTTGTTTTTTAACTTGTTTCGTGGTAATTAATTTAAAAACTTTTACTTTTAGTCGGATCCAATAGTTTACCTGCTGTTTAAAAATATTATTTTATGATTTATTTATTTATTATTTTATTATTATTATTATTAAATTGAATATGGAAAATGACCCTACAAATCAATTTGTGTACATTTCGTGCATTGTTTTGTGGGTAGAGCTTTCACACTGTGCGATCTAACAAAGTGAGACAATATGTAAATATTACCATGAGCTCCCCAGAAATATGGAGCAATAAAACACTCACCCATTTTTGGATGTCAGCCTTCATACCAGGCCAGTAATAACGCAGAAGAACTGCATCTGCAGTCAAAGGTTTTCCCCTTTCTACCAGTAGATGGCAGTATGCGTGTATGTAAACCATAAATTCAGTTTATTTCCTCTGATATTTAATGTTCATTGTTCATTTGAAACCTAGTTGTAAACATCATGTATTTACTTGTTATATTTGTGTCATTTTAGAACCAAACATTCCTCCATGGAAGAGTGAGCATGTGTTGTTCATGAAGAAATAAATAATAATGACAATTAAAAAAATAAAGAGACAGTTTTTTTATTCTTATTAAGCGGCCTTCAGTGGACCTCTCTTCAGTTACCACCCAGTCAGTGTAATAAATATTTGGACACTCAGAAAATCTCCTTTCTCCCTTTGTTCCACATTTCAAAGAAAACATCTTTGATGACTCAAAAGGTATTTATTGATGAATGAAATAATTCTTTGAATCATGAATCTCTTTGGCTGCAGTTTGAAACTGTGTAGTTCATAACGTGTACCAACAAATATGAACTCGTCTGTTTTATTGGCCAACTGTGTCATATTCAAGGAGTCTGAGTCCAGTATTAAGTTACTAAGTTACTCTATCGGTTGTACTGAACAATGAATTTTATTCAGTATTCAATACATATTCTCAGAGTATTCATTATTAATGTCCTAAATGTCTTTTCTTCTAACCTGGCTGGAAAAAAATATTTTTGCTTGCAATGAATGTCGTATAGCAACATATGACTCTTAGTTTATTACTGCCGCTTTAACATGTAGTTGTCATGGGTCCACTTTTGGCATGTCTGTATTGTTGGACCAGAAGTCCAATAAGTAAAGAAAAATAAACGTCTCAAATCTCTTTTATTTCCTTTCCTTGGTGCCAAATTAATAATTAACTCTTTCCAGGAAAGAAATTATGAGGAAACTGACCCGAAACTCTCTTGGTGCATCATATAAAAAGTAAATGAATGATTCAAAAGCTAAAGGGAGAGAGCTGCTGTCCCTCAGCCATGAAGACCCCTAGTGGTGAAAACAGGTCAGTGCACCAGAGTGTAAAATATCAAAAAAAGGCCCAGAGCTCTGTAGTTGGTGCTTCTCCATCAGTACGCACAGCCTGGATTATGGCCTCCACCTCCTCCCCAGAGAGGATGACCTAAATATTATACATGTTGAAAGTCCTGACTTTTCACAAATGTTCCGACTTTTCACAAATGTCCTACATTTTTACTAATTTTCTGACTTTTCAGAAAAGTCCTGACTTTTCACAAATGCCCTCACTTTCCACAGATGTCATAAATTTATCATCATAAACATTACACAAAAATCCTGACTTTCCACAAAAGTCTAGATAGATAACGTTAGATTGATAGATTGATAGGTAGATAGATAGATAGATAGATAGGTAGATAGATAGATAACGTTAGATAGATATATAGAGAGATTGATAGGTAGGTAGGTAGATAGATAGATTGATAGGTAGGTAGATAGAGAGATAGATAACGTTAGATAGATAGATAGATTGATAGGTAGGTAGGTAGGTAGGTAGGAAGGTAGGTAGATAGATAGATAGATAGATAGATAGATAGATAGATAGATAGATAGATAGAACGATTTAGATTGAAAAAACTAAATAAATGAATAAATAAAACAGTCAATAAATAAATAAAACGGTATAAATAAAGAAAAAAAACAAATCTCCCTCATGGCCCTGAGGATGTTGTCCTGAGGAGAAACAAAGCCAGTAAACACAGAGTGCATTGACATTACACAAAAATCCTGACTTTCCACAAAAGTCCTGACTTTCCACAAATGTCATAAATTTTCACAAATGTTATGACTTTTCACAGAAGTCCTGACTTTGTTGTTTTGTTAAATTTTCACAAATGTTATGACTTTTCACAGAAGTCCTGACAAATTTTTCGACTTTTCACACATTTTTCGACTTTTCACAAATATCCTAACTTTCCACAGATGTCATAAATTTTCACAAATTTTATGACATTTCACCAAAGTCCTGACTTTTCACAAATGTTCCTACTTTCCACAAATCTCCTGACTTTCCACAAATGTCATCAATTTTCACAAAAGTTCAGACTTTTCACAAATCTTCCGACTTTTCACAAATGTCCTGACTTTCCACAAATTTACTAAATCTTTACAAATTTTCCGACTTTTCACAAATGTCCTAACTTTCCACAACTGTCATAAATTTTCACAAATTTTATGACATTTCACCAAAGTCCTGACTTTTCACAAATGTTCCTATCCATCCATCCATTATCCGAACCGCTTATCCTTTTTTAGGGTCACGGGACAAATGTTCCTACTTTCCACAAATTTCCTGACTTTCCACAAATTTCCTCACTTTTCACAAATGTCCTGACTTTCCATAAATGTCATAAATTCTCACAAATTTTCAGACTTTTCACAAAAATCCTAACTTTCCGATTTTCCACAAAAGTCCTCACTTTCCACAAATGTCATAAATTTTCACAAATCTTATTACTTTTCACCAAAGTCCTGACTTTCCACAAATTTTATGACTTTTCACAAATGTCCTCACTTTCCAAAAAGTTTCTGCGAGAGACTCAAACACTCGACGGTGTGACAGCAGGACAGAACTAAACCTCCGTGAGTGTGGAGATTGAGATTGGGCCAACATGAAAACCAGCTGTGTGTCTCTCTTGAAACTGTCTCCGGTCTGTTGCCCGTTCGTTCCTCCTCATTCATTTTAATAATAATCAGTAGGAATACGTTTAAATACTTTATTTGCTGGGACGGAGTATATTAATTAAAAATAAAACAAAACAAATACGTAAGCTTAATTAAAAAAGTAGCGGTACTACTACGGTGTAGAAATACTCTGTTAGGACCAAAAGTCCTGCAAAGCATCAGGAACTGCAGCGGAGCGTCAGCGTCGTATCCTAGCAACGGCAGCAGTTATCGTTTGAGGGAGAACAAACTGTTTTCCACTGAGTTTTTTACTTCTGAAGACAAACTTTTGAGGACGTTTGTATTTTTTTATTTTGTGGAGGAAAAGGCTTCTGTTTCCATGTCGAGAGCAGAGAAGCTGAGAGCGTTGGTGAAACAGCGACTCCACGCGGCCGCTGAAGACATTTCTGGGCTGTTTAACGGATTCACGGCAGATTACGAGGAGGAACTTTCTCCTTTAAGAGAAAATGAGCGACGACACAAACTGCTGGAGGCTGTTTTCAACCCTCGAGTTCAGCTACACAGATCAGGTTGGTGCATTTTCATTATTATGCATTATTTCCATTACAGCTGGTGAGAGGATAGATGTATAGATAAGTTAGATAGATAGACAGATAGCTGGGTAGGTAGGTAGATAGATAGATAGATAGATAGATGGATAGATGGATAGATGGACGGACGGATGGATAGATAACGTTAGATAGACAGACAGATAGATAACGTTAGATTGATAGAGAGATAGGTAGATAGATTGATAGATAGGTAGATGGATAGATGGACGGACGGACGGATAGATAACGTTAGATAGACAGACAGATAGATAACGTTAGATTGATAGAGAGATAGGTAGATAGATTGATAGATAGGTAGATAGATAGATAGATAGATAGGTAGATAGATAGATAGACAGATAGATAGATAGATAGATCGGTAGGTAGATAGATAGCTAGATAGATTGATAGGTAGGTAGATAGATAGATAGATAGATAGATAGATAGATAGATAGATAGATTGATAGGTAGGTAGATAGATAGATAGATTGATAGGTAGGTAGATAGATAGATTGATAGGTTGATAGGTAGATAGATAGATAGATAGATAGATAACGTTAGATATAGATAGATAGATTGATAGGTAGGTAGATAGAGAGATAGATAGATTGATAGGTAGGTAGATAGATAGATAGATAGATTGATAGGTAGATAGATAGATAGATAGATAATAGATAGATAGATGATAGGTAGATAGAGATAGATAGATTGATAGGTAGATAGATAGATAATAGATAGATAGATAGATGATAGATAGATAGATAGATAGATAGATAGATAGATAGATAGATAGATAGATAGATAGATAGATAGATAGATAGATGATAGTAGATAGATAGATTAGTAGATAGATAGATAGATAGATTGATAGGTAGGTAGATAGATAGATAGATAGATGATAGATAGATAGATTGATAGGTAGTAGATAGATGATAGATAGGTTGATAGGTAGATAGATAGATGATAGATAGATAGATATAGATAGATAGATTGATGGTTAGATAGATAGATAGATAGATTGATAGGTAGATAGATAGATAACGTTAGATAGATAGATAGATCGATAGATAACGTTAGATAGATTGATAGGTAGTAGATAGATAGATAGATTGATAGGTAGATAGATATAGATAGATAGATAGATAGATAGATAGATAGATAGATAGATAGATAGATAGGTAGATAGATAGATAGATAGATAGATAGATAGGTGATAGATAGATAGATAGATAGATAGATAGATAGATAGATAGATTGATAGGTAGGTAGATAGATAGATAGATAGATTGATAGGTAGGTAGATAGTGATAGATAGTTTGATAGGTAGATAGATAGATAGATAGATAGATAGATAGATAGATAGGTAGATAGATAGGTAGACAACATTAGATGATAGATAGATAGATCGATAGGTAGGTAGGTAGATAGATAGAACAAATTTAACAAATTTACATTTATTATACAAATTTTCTGACTTTTCAAAAGGTATGACTTCCCACAAATGTCATACAAATTTTCAGATTTTTCACATATCTCCTGACTTTCCAAAATGTCCTAAATTTTTACAAAAGTCCTGACTTTCCACAAATTTCCTAAATCTTCACAAATGTTCCGACTTTCCACAAATTTCCTAAATCTTTACAAATTTTCTGACTTTTCACAAAAGGCATGACTTTCCACAAATGTCATACATTTTCACAAATGTTCCGACTTTTCACAAATGTTCCGACTTTTCACATATCTCCAGACTTTCCAAAAATTTCCTAAATTTTTATAAAAGTCCTGACTTTTCACAAAAGTCCTGACTTTCCACAAATCTCCTGACTTTTTCACAAACATTAAGAGCAACAAATATACATTTAGTCAAATTCCTTGAGTGTCTCCACTAATGAAAGCTGATATCAGTCTGAAGTCACCGTTGTCCACAATGTGCTCCCTGCAGATGTCCAGCAGCCGTTGGCGATTAAAGCAGATGTCCCCCCTGAGGGCCTGGACCTGGACCAGGAGGACCCGGAGCCCCTCCACATAAAAGAGGAGAAGGAGCGTCATGCTGAGGACGAAAAGATTTCAGGATCTTCTGAGACTGAATTCAGTCATGGTGATTGGCAAGAACCGTTGTCAGACTCTGGACCTGAAAGGGAAGACGGGGGCAATGTTTGGAAGGACACCAGGGTCCCTGAGTCTACTGCACGTGTCCTGAAACACGAGGAAGAATCACGACCAAGAGTCCACAAAGGAGAGAAACCATTACGTTGTGATGTTTGTGGGAAAAGATTTACAAAACAGGATAATCTGAAGTCACACACGAGAGTCCACACAGGAGAGAAACCATTTGTTTGTGATGTTTGTGGGAAAAGATTTACAAGACAGTGGACTTTGAAGAGACACACGAGAGTCCACACTGGAGAGAATTTGTTCTTTTCAGTTGTGAAAGATTTAATGATGTAAGTTTTTGTTGTTCTCTTTCTCTTGTGTTTATTAAAAAAAATATGTCAAATGTTGAAATGTTTCCTATGTAATTTGTTTGTAAATGAGATGGAAGGCAAAGTGTTTTCTGAACATCTGATGAATAAAAACTCTGTACAAATACATCTGTATTTAAAATGAATTTTTCTGTGTAATGTTTTAAAATCGACATCAAAGTCTACTTTGTGTTACTGAAACTTTGGTGACACTTTATTTTACAGATCCCATCGTTTTGTATAATTCCCTAGAAATAATCTTTAATGTAACTGTAAACTCCAGGAAGGTTCTTGGAAAAGATCTGATGGATAGTTAGCGGGAAAGTAGAGACAGTCTTTAACTGCCTGATCCAATTAGCTTCTAGTGTGACCTAGAAAGTCTTTATTTTATTTTGACTGTCGTCGACAGGCAAGCAAACAGTTTAACATATTTATGAATTATATCAAGTCAACTCAGTTCCAAAATCATTTTTGTCCGAGCGTCCATTCACACTGATATTCTGTGTGGAAAAGAGCAAGTTGGCCAATGTTCTGCTTTATACTCGCCGTGCAGACAGCTACATTCCTGGTAGGTCAAAGAAAAAAATGTACTTTAGCTATTTCGGCACGGTTGAGGAGGAACTCTGTGAGAATACGGGGATAATTCACATTGATTTTGATGTCTGTGTAGTGACCCCGTTGCCTATAAAAAAAAGGCCACTACGGTTGCTGTTTGTTTAGTTTAGACACCTTGGTCATGATCCAAAATTAATTTCCAAATAATAATCAAATCGACCATCTGGAAGAAACAGCAAATTCCTTTTTCTGTGAAAACATACTTGGCAATAAATCAGATTCTGGTCGGAACCTTTGTGTAAAACCTGTCAAACCCACGGAACTCTTAAATATAATATATGATATATATATATATATAAATATATGTGTAATTTATGAAATAAAATACTGCGTCACCGAGAAACAGGAAGTGACAGCAACTAACCAATCAGCGCCACGGAAAATGTGTCATGCGCAGTAGCGGCCGGGCGCCTGGTTAAACATGGCGGATCAAAACAAGAAGGACAGCGAACTGAAGTTCTTCAACGAAATATTAACGTGCGTGAGTTTCATTTGCGGATAACAGTCGCACATTTACCGAGAGGAGAGGTGTTCGTCATGTATATCGTTCATATATAGTATAATTAAAACGGTTGTCCCCGTTAACACGCCAACCGTCAGTTTTAAGCACGTGACGTAAAGGGGAGATAGTTAACGTAAAGGGGAGACAGTTAAAGTAAAGGGGAGACAGTTAACGTAAAGGGGAGACCGTTAACGTAAAGGGGAGACAGTTAAAGTAAGGGGTAGACAGGTAACATAGTGTAAACAAGACACAAGATCAAAACAAATATTATAAATAAGCAATAAAAAACAGTAAAGAATCCACAATAACTGAAATATTATACATACAGACAGAATAACTATTATAACTATTAATTGCACAGTGTATTTATATTGCACAGGTTTTGAGTGTTAACTTATAAAATGTGATGCTAAAGAAATACCTCAGCAATTATCAAAACAGTATTGAGCGACTGTTTTAATAATGGCTCATGGTTTACATGATGTCTCATGCATTTATATCCATTAGTTAATAGTTTCAGCTTCTCAAATGTGACTATATGCAGCTTTTTCTCGTCTTAAAATACAGAAGACTGAATCATTTTGTGGTTTGGATAAAAACAAAAAAGACATCTTAAGGTGTCACTTGATAATTGCGACAGCCATTTCTCACTTTTATCTTCTTACGAAGGTTTACAAATCAAACAATAAACCGATTAATCAAAGAAATAACCAGCAGATCAATCCATAATGAACTATTATGGGACGTCATCCTGATTACATACTTTCATTTAAGTAACATTTTCAATGCAGTACTTTTATATATTTTTACAGCTTGGTGGTGATAGTTTTATTAAAGTAAAGAGTCTGAATACTTCCCCCTCCACTGTTTTTAAATGAATGTAAGATGACTGGGCGAAGTCTCGTGGCAGTGAGTCATGAACATGTGACTCATGATGCCGCTGCAAGTACACAATGCTGTTATTATATGCAGCTGTACTTCATAAGTGTTATATATATATATATATATATATATATATACTGTATATGTACATTACACGTGAATGCTGTATGCAGTTACCGTATTTAAGATCCCAGGGAGTTCCCTTGATGGAGTCTTTTTATGACGGATAAGTCTGTATTTTGGATCTTTAATAGAAAGATATTTTCTCTGAGCTTGTGTCCTTTTTAAGAGATTAAACAACTCAAAGTCCGTGCACTGCTCAGCTCGAATCCCTAATGTTACAGACCCCAAACCAGGACGTAAATATTGGTGCAGTTATGGACTCAAAATCTACATTTAAGGGTTGTATGAGGTACTTCTACACAGTCAGTGTTTTACTACAGTAGATGGAGCAAAGCAATGTTCTGCTGTGGACGTATTTCAGACCCCTAAAAGAATACATTACGCTATATTTAGAGTATTGTATATATTTATACGTCTTGCCTTTATCTCCGGATTAAGTGATCGAAGGCCCTGAAGCTGAACATTGTTTCCTCTCTTTTGAATCCCAGTCCATCTGAACTGTTTGCAGCCCGGTCCAGGAGTCACAAGATCCCCGTCAGAGGACAGAAGGACTTCTTCCCCGATGACTCGGACGAGCAGAGACAGCGGCTCGAGCAGAGTCTGAGTGAGCACTGGAGCCTCATATCGGAGGAGAGAGTGGAGAAGCTGTGAGTGACGTCCACGAGTCCACGAGTCCGTTAAGAATGAAACAAAAACAAGCTGAGGTTTTCCTAAAAGTCCTCGATTGCTTTGACAATTGAGGAGTTTTCAAAGTAACTGTGATACAGCAACTTAAACCAAATAAAGGTGAATGTGCACAGAATCAAGCAGCTTTTTTAATCCAGTCAAATGAATATAAAATTATCAATATATTAGGTTTTTGCAATAGCTAAAACACAGAAACTTGTGCTTGTGCTTCAGTTATTGAAAACACTAACTCATGTAGCTGAAACCACCAGAACATTTCCTGCTCGTGGTTATTTACATTAAACACATCATTCAAAACTAAAACACCCTCGCCTCTGAAAAGGAAAAACTCCCCCAGCCCCAAACAATATAATTTTAACGTGGGAATTTTTAATCACCTGCACCCAGATATTAAATCATTTAGAAATGAGCGCTTGAACACTATAAATAGGACTCATGTTTTCTCTTTTGGTATGAACAACAATGGAGAGAATAAACACATTGCATCTGTGTTCATAGTCATGTAGTATATTGACAGCATGCTACACATGTAAAAAAGAGAGAGAGATCCGTTTTTGCCTCTTTAAGCTCATAGATTTTTTTTTTATGGCACATTAAGGTTCAGTTACGGCTCGGCGATACGGAGAAAATACAATATTCACGATATTTACGACCAAATACCTTGATATCGATATTGTGACACTATATTTAAAAAAATACCTACACAGTAATCATCAGTAATGTGGATATAATGACTAAGAAAAGTACGTCACTTTACTGTAATGCAGCGTTTAAAACCAGGAAAATATGACACTCAATATCCGAAATGACGATGTCTAGTCTCACGTAACGATGTCGGGTAAATTGCCCAAATGTTTAATAAGCTCTCATCCAAACGGAGGACGTTCAATAAAGTAACGTCGGAGTTAAAAAGTAAAGGAGCAGCTGTTCTGTCCGCTTTAAAAGACGGTAATATGTCGGGGTCGTGCGTCTGTTTTCTGCCCCCTGGTCGACAGAAAAACGTCTACCAGCTGTTTCTACCGTCTGCTGATGATGTAAAGTATTTGTGTTGACTTTGTGCTGCACCGACGTGAGATGGAGGCTTTTGTTTTGCTGCAGAGGAAACCTGGTGAAGGCCACGTGGATTCCAAGTGAGCGGGTTGTCGAGCTCCAGTCTCCAGCGGTGAGTTCTGAGAGAGAGAGAGAGAGAGAGAGAGAGAGAGAGAGAGAGAGAGAGAGAGAGAGAGAGAGAGAGAGAGAGAGATGCACGATTATGGACAAAATGATAATCACGATTATTTTCTATCAGTGTTAGCATCGGCTTCACACTATTAACATTTGATTTATCGAGCAGCCCCAAACACACAACTCTGTGATACTTTCTTGCCTCCTGCACTTCATCCTCTCATCATTAGTCAAATTATTAAGCCGTTGTTCTTCTTGTTATTTTTTTTTAAAGGGCAAGTTTTGGCAGACGATGGGCTTTTCTGCCTCCGGCAAGCAGTTCCTCCTCCCCGAAGAGGCTCTCTACCTGATGGAGTGTGTGAGTGGCAGATGAAACCGGTGGTTCACGCCTCATCCTTTGTGTCGCTCCCTCGTATCTACACTGCACTTGTGATCTGACGGGTTCTGATTGACGTCCTCTGTGAACAGGGGAACCTGCAGGTGTTTCACCGCGAGCTGCCGCTGTCCCTCCAGGACGGGTACGAGAGGTTTCTGTCCTCGAGCGCCGTGAGCCTCCTGCAGTATCAGGTGCGAGAGAAATGCCCGGCAGATACTCTGAAGGGGGGGATGGAAGGGGGGGAGGGGCACGGGGGCACGGGGGCACGGCTGAAGGGGTCATAACGATTCTTTCTCCTTTACGAAGGTGTTCGGACACTTGAAGAGGCTCGGCTACGTGGTACACAGGTTCGATCCCAGGTAACGGAATCTTGGCGCCTCTGAACAAGTTAGTTAGTTAGTTTTTTTTTTTAAATAAGTCATTTAATGTGTGTGTGTGTGTGTGTGTGTGTGTGTGTGTGTGTGTGTGTGTGTGTGTGTGTGTGTTCTTACAGCTCACAGCCGTCGTCCTACGCGAAGCAGCTGAATCTGCCTCAGTCACGTGACAGAGCGGCGAAACGTCTGAAGAGGAAGCGCAGCGACAGTCCCTCTGCAACATCCAGGTAAACACAGAGGCCCCAATTTATTTGTTTGTTTGTTTGTTTATTTGTTTGTTTATTTATTTATTTATTTATTTATTTGTGCTGCTTCAGGAGCCGAACTTCTTCTCTGTGGATCCATTAAGGTTTAGCTTAGATTTTTATTTAAAAGAAGAACTAAAAAGTAGAGATATTATTTTTCAGTATATTACAAATAATTATTAATATTTTGTTATGCAGGGTTATTGTTATTTACCTTATTTTCATACGTTAGTTTGTCCCTAAAATGACTCAATCTTCAAAATACTCCGGATCCGGCTGCTCACAAAAATACAACAATTGATAAATTCTCCGTCTGCGTCTCTCAAACAATACAAAGTGATCTTGATGTGACAAAACAATAAGGAATAGTTAAACTAAACGATTCAGAAATGGTTTTATAAATGTTAGTCAGCGCTGCAACTCAACTGTGGCTTTATTTATTGTTTCATACAAACATGCAGCCCAAAGTGTTTCACACAGACAAAAAAAAAAAACAATAATAGAAAGCAAGACAAGAAAATAAAATGCTGAAGATAAGTAAAGTCAATAAAATAACATAATCACCAGGGATAATAAATACTTTGAAAAGCAATGATTTAAAGCTTAAAAACAAATGCTCTAACATGACTCCAAATTAAAAGACAGATTAAAAAGGTAGGTTTAAATAAATACAGAGAGAGTTTGTTTTTTTTAATATCCAGAAGCAGTGAGTTCCACGGTTTAGGAGAATAAAAAAACCAGAATGTACTTTCAGGAGGAACATTAAGAGAAATAAGATATCTTATGTAAGAGGAGCAAGTTCATTAAAAGCTTTATAAACAAGTTAAATAAGTTTAAAATCAGTGGTGGGTCACGTGATCCAAGATTCTAGTTTTCTTTATAGACAGTTTAGGAAATCAAGTAAAACTGGAATTAAAAAAAAGAAAACTGGAGTTTTATTGTCTGGTAATAATATTTCTCAGTTTCTCCTCGCTGCTTTTAAAAGGTTTGTTTACGTTCCTCTTGCTGCAGTCGCACTGAAGCACGAGAAGAACCCACGGCTGAGCGAGCGGAGGACGATAGAAAACCTCCGGAGTCACACGCGGAGACGTCTCCGGAGACTTCGGGTTCCCAGAACGCCGCCGCGAGTTCCGGAGGTGGAGGTGGAGGCGGAGGCGGAGGTGGAGGTGGAGGTGGGGGCGGGGTCGGGGTCGGGGGCGGGGGCAGGGCCTGGTGGATGACGGATGTTCCCGGGGACCAACCGGATCACCGGCCCGCCTCTGGTTCCTCTCACCGGGACTTCGGCTCCATCCTCTTCCCCGACCTGGGCTCCGGGCAGCACCTCCCGAGCCGCCTGGCCCCCCCGGACCCGGCCCTGCTCCCCGGGTCTTTGGCCGTGGGCGCCTGCGACGTCGCCGGCTGGAGGCGGAGGATAAACCTGAGGGAGGTGAAGACGTCCCCGAAGGAGAAGAAGAGGGAGGAGGACAGACGGAAGCGCCGGTGGGACGTCAACAAGGACCGAGAGGTTTTGTAGGCTTCAAAATCTGTTTGTCGTTTACTTTCAATAAAGGGGGAGGGGCCAGGGGGGTGACATTGTGAGTTTACTTCAAGGTCCGGCGGTGCAGAAACTGGGCAGAGTATTCGGAGCTCCTGGCGAGGCGTCGGGGGAGGCGCGACGGCCGACCGGCACACCTGTGGAGCCGGGAGGTCGCTCCTCTACACGACCCCACACAGCCGACCCCCACCGGTGAGCTCGCCTGGAGCTGCTCTCGTAAAATAAACTTTGAACGTGACCTGGATTTTACTAGTTGGTCGATATACATGTTTTCTTTTTATTCCAGGGGAGCTGCTGGATAAAATCAGAGTGATCGGATCTACGCATTTACTGGAGGGAGCGTCCAGGTATCGCGGGTCCTCTCGTTGTTAAAGTGATTTATCAGACGGGAGGAACTGAAGCCGCGTTCCCACCGAGCTGCTCCTGCTTTAGTCCCGGGACGAGTTCCTAAAGGAACTTAAAGGTTCCTCGCGTTTTCACGGCGGTTTCAACGCGATAAATCTTGTGTTTTTTTTATATCACTGTGACAACATTTACGGCTGCATGGTATTTACTGCTGTGCGTTGGATGTAATGAAATGCAGAGGAGGCCGTAAATCGCCTGTTTGCTAGTTTATCTGTGCTTTAGTGCCGCGAAACAAACGGAAAGAATAACTTTTCTCTTCTACCGCTGACTCTAAGGAATGCTCTGCCCCTAAATTGAGCCTAAAGCACTTCCTTGTTTCATGACTGAAGCGGTGGTGCTGAGCGTCATGCTCGCTAACGCCACCCTAACCCTTCCTGAAAAAAAAAAATGTTATTCTCTTTTCAAAGACAGAAGACCACATTTACAAAAACAGTGATTTTAGGTCACAGCGCATGTGAATTGCTGGTTCACCGCGGCCTTAATCTGTTAGTTAGTTAATCTGTTAGTTAGTTAATCTGTTAGTTAGTTAATCTGTTAGTTAGTTAATCTGTTAGTTAGTTAATCTGTTAGTTAGTTAGTGTCACTGAGTGGCAGATGGAGGCAGAAGTAGACGAGCAGCTCCTGAGTCCTGACACGTAAAATCACAGTTTTTATGAATGGAGTCTCGTTTCTTTGACGAGAGAATATACACAACGGCAGTTCCAGAGAAATAATTGTAAATGCAACGTTCACTTGAGCTCCAAAACTCCTGTAGTGAAACACACGGAGAAGAACCTCCTTCAAAGCATCCAAACTTCCCCTTTAAATACGAGACCCTGAATCACCTGTGGAGGAAAACCCGTCTCACCGCTATCGCAATTTATGATCTTCGATTTAGAAACGCACAAAGACTCCGGCACAAAGCAGCTCAGGTGTTTGCCGGCTGCCTCATTGTTGACCTATTGTTGACCTATTGATGACCTATTGTTGACCTATTGTTGACCTATTGTTGACCTATTGTCCCGGGACCGAGGGCGCGTCGATGACGTTCTGTGTTTTGTCCGCTCAGGTTGAAGGACTCCGAGTGGGGCATTTGTTTCAATGTTTACCAACCGGATTCGGTGGCCGACTTCAAGAAGAGCCACCCGGGGAAACCTTACTCCCGCATGTGTGTGTGCAGGTAGGCGATCACACAACCCTCCGGCGTGCGTGTTGACTCACGATCGGCTTACAGGAAACAACGGACACCCGACTCCCAAAAGATGAAAGGCCCTTTTGTGTCACGTTTGGCTTTTTTTAATTTCTTGATTAATCATTTTGGTTTTCCCAGAATGCAACGTGCTTGTTTGGTCTGAACAATACTTGAACAAAAGAAACATGACAACGATGCAAAACGGGGGAATGAAGGGGGGGGGGGGAGCAACAACAACAACAACAACAACAACAACATTTTGAGAAGCTGCAACCATTTATTTTTCTGTTGAGTGATTCGTGGGTTCGGAGTGCGTTGAGATCATGTGACTTTCTCCCCGTTGGGTCTCAGTTTCGACGGCCCGGTGCCCGACCTGCGAGCCATGAAGCAGCTGGCCTTCCAGAGCGGAGACGTCCCGGTGGTCTTCGCCGTGGTGGACCACGGAGACATCTCCTTCTACACCTTCAAAGACTTCCAGCTGCCCGTCGACGTTCACCCCTGAGACCTCGAGCATCCGGGACCTTTAAAGACCTCGAGCATCCGGGACCTTTAAAGACCTCGAGCATCCGGGACCTTTAAAGACCTCGAGCATCCGGGACCTTTTAAAGACCTCGAGCATCCGGGACCTTTAAAGACCTCGAGCATCCGGGACCTTTAAAGACCTCGAGCATCCGGGACCTTTAAAGACCTCGAGCATCCGGAGACCTTTAAAGACCTCGAGCATCCGGAGACCTTTAAAGACCTCGAGCATCCGGGACCTTTAAAGACCTCGAGCATCCGGGACCTTTAAAGACCTCGAGCATCCGGGACCTTTAAAGACCTCGAGCATTCGGGACCTTTAAAGACCTCGAGCATCCGGGACCTTTAAAGACCTCGAGCATCCGGGACCTTTAAAGACCTCGAGCATCCGGGACCTTTAAAGACCTCGAGCATCCGGGACCTTTAAAGACCTCGAGCATCCGGGACCTTTAAAGACCTCTGCGTCCGGGACCTTTAAAGACCTCGAGCATCCGGAGACCTTTAAAGACCTCGAGCTTCCGGGACCTTTAAAGACCTCGAGCTTCCGGGACCTTTAAAGACCTCTGCGTCCGGGATCTTTAAAGACCTCTGCGTCCGGGACCTTTAAAGACCTCGAGCATCCGGAGACCTTTAAAGACCTCGAGCATCCGGAGACCTTTAAAGACCTCGAGCTTCCGGGACCTTTGAAGACCTCGAGCATCCGGAGACCTTTAAAGACCTCGAGCATCCGGGACCTTTAAAGACCTCGAGCATCTGGGACCTTTAAAGACCTCGAGCTTCCGGGACCTTTAAAGACCTCGAGCATCCGGAGACCTTTAAAGACCTCGAGCATCCGGGACCTTTAAAGACCTCGAGCATCCGGGACCTTTAAAGACCTCGAGCTTCCGGGACCTTTAAAGACCTCTGCGTCCGTCATCACCCGATTCTCCGCCTCAACTCGGGAGCTCCTGTATCGCGTCATTTTGTATTTTTGAATTCGGTGGAAAGGGGCGATAACTTCTCTTAGCTTCACCAGCTTTCACATCCTTTACTTCCCTCAGCTTTTAAAAAAAGTTCTCAGGTGAGAAAGTAAACATTTAGATTCCCCATTATGTGAAATAATATATAAAAATACACCTTTTTTTTTAAATTCATGCCAACATTTCTGGAGCTGATGAGAAGCTGAGGGCCATTACAGGTTGATAATGAAATATAACTCTTAAACCGATCTTTTCTGGGACTTTTCACCGCCGTGCTGATAAGGAAGGAGTTCGTATGTCTGTGTCAAACTACGCAGGGAACTGTAGAGATGTCTCCCTCTTGTTTTTGCATCTAAACATATTGAAATGTGCGTCTCACATATTGCTGTCCACTTCTTTCTTTGTGCAGGATATATTTTTTAGTAATTTTCTAATTAAAAAAAACCTGGAATAATTTCTCGTCTCACGCCTGTTTTTTGTTGTTGTTGTTTTGCCCGCTGAACCCCCCCCCCTTCCCCCCCCCTCACTGAGATCTCCCCGTGTTGACTCTTGGCCTCAGCTGCAGGTCAAACGGAGCCACGTTGACAATGCAGTTAATTACACGTGTTGACGTTAGTTCTGCGCTCTGCCGCCGCTTTGTTCTGCTCTTCATGCCTCGCGGCTCTGCAGCTTAAAAGGGTTTCGCTCCGCTTGAGATGAGGCCACACAGCCATGTCGCCTCTGAGGACTCTGGCTCTGCTGGCTGTGCTCGGTGAGTTATTGAACGTGGACTCCTGGTTTCTGATGAGGTTCCCTGATGTTCTGACAGCGTCTCCCTCCCCTCAGGTGTCTGCAGCTGTCAGACCTCAGACTGCTCGTACCTCGGCCTCCTGACCCACCTGAACCTCACCACGACCAACGACGTCCTCCTGGTCATGCGCCCCGTGAAGAACTGGACCACGGCCACCCTGGTTCAGTTGGACATGTTGCTGTACGGGATTTTACAAGTGGTGAGTGGCGCCGGAGACTTTATGGATTCTTCTTTTTATTTAAAGGGTCAGTTCAACCAAAAAACATTTAAAAAGTAATTTCACTATTGTGGTGGCCAGTTTTAACTGTTGGAAATACATTTACTTAATTTATATATGCTTCTTTTATTTTATTTTATTTTATTTATTTTATTTTATTTTATTTTATTTTATTTTATTTATTTATTTTATTTATTTTATTTATTTTATTTATTTTATTTTATTATCTTATTAAAATAACAAGTCAAATCAGCTCCAAAATTCTGATGGATAAATGCTTCTTTCATTTTAGTATGCTATTATATATTTTTTATTTTATTATCTTATTAAATTTGTAAATGTATTTGATGACAACAAGTCAAATCAGCTCCACCTGCAGCTAAAATAAAATAAATAATAAAATCCACGTATTTTTTCCAGACAAATACTCTGGAAGAAGTCTAGAAAATGTTTTTGTTTCCTCTCTTGTGCTACAAGAAGAAAGAATCAATGAAGAATATAATTTCCCCTGTTGATTATTTACATTAGGACAATTATTTTTTTTCTATCACAAGTTGTCTGAAATGTATGTTTAAATATGCAAATGAGGCATTCTATTCTGAAATATGTGCACATTTTCATACATTTCCAGAACAGAAATCTAAACATTGAACAAAGCCAGGTTCAAAATTCTTGTTTTATTTTGTTGACATATTAGAGTCAAAGGTTTTTTTACAGAGGGAATTTGGGATTTTTATCACTCCATTAATCAGAGAATATTGTCAGCCATAAAGAAAAATCTATTTTCTCTTAGTAATAAAATGTGATATAAATCAGGTTATGATTGATGCACGAACAAAACCTCTCTAAATTCCGTTAAATACCTCGAGGTTCTCTCGTAAACACTTTGTTTTATTTAGTTTTAAATACTCACCTGCTGCTTGTCTGCAGGATGAGAAGTCTCAAACCGTCACGAGTCACATCTGGGTACAAATGGTGAGCGTCTCAAACACCTGCGATCTTTTCTCACCACACATTTCTGTAGAAAATCCTCTGCTCCGAGTTTAAAAGAGTTTATTTAATTTTTTTCCCCCTCAGCGATGGACGAATGAGTTCATCTCCTGGAATCCGTCCGACTTCTGCGGGATCAACAAGGTGTGCATCCCGAGGTCGAGTCTGTGGATGCCGGACGTTACCATCACTGAGGAGTATGAACCGCTCTCACGAGCTTAATCACATCATTTTGGTTCCGAAGGTGGAAAAATCTGATCGTCAAAACTTTGGAGAAAAACAGAAAATATTAAAGGAGAATATAAAACACTAAATATTCAATCATTTAAATGTCCAGTTAGGAAAAAGACAAATAGGTTTTCTCGTAAAGAATTATTAGATTCAGTGTTTCTCGGAAGTCGGAACAGACGTCTTCTTTTCCGGCCGCAGAGCAGAATATTAAACATATATTATGAAGAATATCACTTTACAGCAACAACTCATAAAACAAACCCAGAGATATTTTCGTCCTCAATACATTTATTTATTTAACTTTTATGGCTTTCTTTTATTGTTTTTTTAATGCATTAATTACTTATATGTGCACCTTACGTTTTCTTTTAAATATTTTTACATTTTTAAGTTATTTCTTACAATTTAGTTCTCAGTAGAACAAAACTAATAGTATTTAAGATAAAATAATCCTTTTATTTATATTGTTGCAGCAGTGCAACGACAGCATTGGTTACAGAAAGTAAAACAAATAAATTATAGTTAGAGGTATATAAAACTAACATAAGAATATAATAACAAATATAAATAAGAATGTGATCAACAAAAATAAATAAGAATAAGAATATAATAAATATAAATAAGAATAAAATAACAAATATAAATAAGAATATGAATAACAAAAATAAATAAGAATATAATAAATATAAATAAGAATATAATAACGAATACAAATAAGAATATGATAAAAAGATTGAAATAAGAACCTTATAAAAAAATAGAAATATTATAATACAGAAATAGCAAAAAGATAATGATTTCAAAAATATATATTAATATAATAAGAGTAATAATAATATAATAAAAAACTTAAGAATATAGTAAAAATAAAAATTTGAATATACTAAAAGATTGAATAAGAATATGATTAAAAATAGAAATTAGAATATGATTTAAAAATGAAATAATAATATAATAAGAGTAATAATAATATAATAAAAAACGTAATAAGAATATAGTAAAAATAAAAATATTGAATATAATAGAAAATAGAATATATATATATGATTAAAAATAGAAATTAGAATATGATTAAAAAATGAAATAAGATTATAATAAATAGAAATAAGAATGTGATTAAAAATAGAAATTAGAATATGATTAAAACATTAAATAAGAATATAATAAATACAAATAAAAACATGATTAAAAATACAAATAAGAATATGATTAACAAAATATAACACTATACAAGAGTAAATGGGGACAGAAATTCGAAGGTAAAGTGACATTTATATCGTAAAAACAGTTTAAATGTTATTTCTAAGTACAGGAGAGAAAAAACGATAAGATTTCTACACACAAGTGTTAAATTAATTATAACGCCGGTGATTCTATCTCTGCATTGATAAAACCAGTTCTAATTAACGAAGATGAGCGAAGTCCTCCTTGTCCCTCCGTATTAAATAAATAACCGCCTTTACCTTTTCAGCGCCTCCGACTCCGGGTCGAGCCACAACAGCCCGGTCGTCAGCCTTTCCTACGGAGGTTTGGTTCTGGCCAACAGGCAGCAGCGCCTCACCTCCACCTGCCTGCTGAACCTCGTGCTGTTCCCCTTCGACACGCAGCGCTGCAACATCACCTTCACGTCCATGACCTCGGGCGGTAAATGACCTCTCTAACGCTCGCTGCTTTTTAAACACGTACCCCGTCCGTCGTGGTGATGCGGTGCATTTCTCTCCACGCAGCGGAGGCCATCGTTTTGGGAACGGTCTTCGACGACTCGCTGCTCACCAACATCTCTGAGGAGTTCATGGTGACACGGGGAGAGTGGGAACTCCAGGATATGGAAATATCCTATCACGGCGGGAACAAAACGAGCGGATATCCAAACCGACTTGTTTACACCGTGAGGGAATATTTGTCACGACATTCGATGACGGCGTATTCTTATTTGTATTTTTAATCATGTTTTTATTTCTATTTATTATATTCTTATTTTAATCATATTCTTATTTCTATTTATTATATTCTTATTTTAATCATATTCTTATTTCTATTTATTATATTCTTATTTATTTTTTTAATCATATTCTAATTTCTATTTTTTATATTCTTTCTTTTTTTAATCATATTCTAATTTCTATTTTTAAATATATTCTTATTTCTATTTTTTATATTCTTATTTAATTTTTTAATCATATTCTTATTTCTATTTATTATATTCTTATTTATTTTTTTAATCATATTCTAATTTCTATTTTTAATCATATTCTTATTTCTATTTTTTATATTCTTTCTTTTTTTAATCATATTCTAATTTCTATTTTTAAATATATTCTTATTTCTTATTTCTATTTTTTATATTCTTATTCTAATCATATTCTTATTTCTATTTTTTATATTCTTATTTAGTTTTTTAATCGTATTCTAATTTCTATTTTTAATCATATTCTTATTTCTATTTTTTATATTCTTAGTTCTTTTTTTAATCATATTCTAATGTCTATTTTTAATCATATTCTTATTTCTATTTTTTATATTCTTATTTCTTTTTTTAATCATATTCTAATTTCTATTTTTTATATTCTTATTTCTTTTTTTAATCATATTCTAATTTCTATTTTTAATCATGTGTGTTTATTTTCTCTGATTAATAACAAACATATATTCCCCCCCGCCCCTCCCCTCCCCCCTCCTCTTTCAGATCACGATCTCCAGGAAGCCGATGCTCTACGTGATCATCTTCATCATGCCCTTGTTTTACTTCGTGCTGCTGGACGTGGCCTCCTTCTTCATCAACGAGGCCCGCGGCGAGAAGCTGAGCTTCAAGGTGACGGTGCTCCTGTCCATCTCCGTCCTGCTGCTGATCCTGAAGGACCTGCTGCCCTCCACCGAGGCCAACCTGCCGATGATCGGTGAGCTCGGCCGAAAGATGTGAAAGTGGGAAGAACGAGCTCCTAACGACTGATCTAAATATTTATTCTCGCGCGTGTTTATGACTTAGAAAAGATTTTAACCTGTTTTTGTTGTTGTAATACTAATGTTGGCCACCAGAGGCACAGCTAAAACAAGCTGATTTTTCCCTCTTTTGGCTTCCGTAGTTCTTTCTTTAACATAAGAAACTGACCATAAATGTCTGTGTGCCTTTGTTCTGCAGCCACGTACTGCGCCGGGATCTTCGCCCTGGTGGGGATCAGCGTCCTGGAGGCCATGCTGGTCAGCTTCCTGTACGACCTCGACGGTTACTGTGGCAACGCTAAAGCTCGCGGCGGCGCCCGAGAGGACGTTCAGCTGGAGCTCGAGGTTCACAACGGTACGTTGTTCTGCCGAAGAAACAAACACATGTCAAAGGCAGGGGGATTGTGAAATAGTTCAGGAATCACAATGCAAAAATATTTATTATTGTTATTTTTTTTATTATTATTATTATTGTTTTAGCCTTCGAGCTGCGTGTCATTAGCACTTTTAAAAAAAATATTATTAGCAATAATATTACTAAGTTTTGAGTTTGGAAACTTCCTGCTAAACCTTTTTTTTAATTTAAAGAAAAATAGACAAATAAACAAAAGTAGATGTATAAAAACTTATATACTTAATACAAAAGTTTCTACAATCAAAGTTCAAAATGTTTCATTTATACCTCTTTAGATAGACGGTTACTTTATTAATCCTTTTTCACTACAGCAGCATTTATAGATACGAGTAAAGCAACATTAAATATAAAAAATGCACAATATATACAAAAACAAATAATAACAAATAATAGAATAATATTAAATTAATAATAATAATAATAATAATAATAGAATAATATTAAATTAACTAACTAAACAATAGTGCAAAGCTCTAACCAAAACAAACAAACAACAGTTTACTTAATATTTCATTAAACTTGTTTGTTTTCTTTCCCGCTTTGGTCGATAACAATGAGAATACTAATGAAATTTTTTTTAATTAAAACCCTCCAAACTAAAAATAAATGTGGTTTGAATTGAAAATCAAAGACTTTTACTAAGATTGTTTCCAAGAAATGGAGTCAGGCTGATCTTTAGAGGGACGGGTCCTTCAGCTGAGACACTGGGACACGGTGCAGACCCCAGCACAGGTGCATCAATAACCCCAGACCTTGAACACAACCCCCCCCCCCCACCCCCCCTCACAGAGCCCGAGGGAGCTGAAGGGGCTCCAGAGAAGAGCCCCCCCCCTCCGGGTCGACCCGACGACCTGCTGAGACTCATCCTGGAGGAAGTGAAGACGGCCCGACAGAAAGCCGGGGGGCGGGACGAAGACGAGAGGCGGCCCGGGCGCTACAGACGAGCGGCGGAAATCATCGACGCCGTGTTCTTCAGCTTCTACCTTTTGAGTACTTTCACTTTCCTGATATTCATGATCATTAAGTGGATTTCACAGGTCGTGTAAACGGGGTCAGATGAACGTGTGTTTAATCTAAATAGCTAAATATCACCGTTTCTTCTTCGTTTTCAATCTTTTAATTATTTAAATTTTGTTTGCAGAACAGATTCTCAATGATTATTTCAGGCATGAACTCACAACCTGCGTACAAAGTACAGTTTATGACAATTATTGTATGGATATTATGTTACGGAGTGGTCCAAAAATAAAGTTAATTTGTGTTTTATATTAATGTTTTTCTATTTTTTTATTGTATTTAAATGTGACACCAGATAAATCTAATAAATTATTAAAATGAGAGGGAGGGGAGCACGGATAAACTGTCTTTCAATGATTAACACATTAAATATTGTAATTTGTGTCTTTTACCAAGTTGGTTTATTCCAGTTCTACAATGAAAATGTAGTTTTGTTCAAAGTGTGACTGTTGTACTAATATATATTATATTATTATTACTCGTATATTAATGTAAAAGCAGGATTTTACTGCTGTAGTCGGTCGAGCTCATTTTTAATTATTCTAATCATCTTCATTATGGATTAATCTGCTGATTATTTTCTCCATTAATCGATTGATCGATTTGTAAAAATACAGAAAATAGTTATTAACGTTATCAAGTTTAAACTGTTGTTTAGTTTAAAACCTTAATTTACTGTAAGGTTAATTTAAAAAAGTAACTAAAGCTGTAAATGTGGTAGAAATATATAAATATTGTATAAATAATAAATATTGTGTTATAAATACTACAATATTTCCTTGTGAGATGGAACCATTGGTGATAAGAGTATCACAGTACAATAACACGCGTACAGGTGTGGATGTCACATGACACGTCACGTCACGTGACGAGACATGGGGCCGCTCGTTTTGACAACCCGTCCAGCGCGGAGAGGCGTTTTTTTTTGTTTTTGCTGATTTAACCAAAGTTCAGTGACATAATTTTAAACAAATCAAGCTAATGTGTTAAAAAAACTGCATTGATTGATAAAAATATACTTCCGGAATCGGCTATGATTGGCCCACGTGACTTGTTTTCAACACCAACAACGGCTGACCGAGCGAACCCACCAACGGCTGCCTCAAGCTGAACACCATAACACCGGTTAAACCAATTCCCGCCTTCACAATAAAAGCTTCACCGTATCAAACTAAAGGGGGTGTTTTATTATGAAATTCAAGTACCGGAAGTGGGAGTGTATGTCGGCGGAAGCGTGACACGTGTTACTGCGCGAGCAGGTCAGCTGGTCGTATTGGTTTCCTGCTTCTCTCGGCAGTGTTAGAAACCCGGGAGCTCTTTGGGGAGAGCTTTTATCCGAACCGTCGGTTCACACCGACTTTAATCCGACTGTTTGACCGCGAACCGGGTCATCAGCGAGCCGTCGAGCCACGTGACGTCGGGCTGGCCGAGCAGCTGCACGAGCGGGACACCCTGGAAGGAGGTCAGGTGAGTGGCCCAGACACCCCCGCACAACACCGAATACATAAACAGGTAAACAAGTACATTAATGCATAAAACACTTCCCTGAATCAGGTTTAAAAAACACCTGTTTCATCAGTTGCTTCCTGCATCACCAAGCTGCACGTTAGCGGTCGTTAGACGTCCTCAAAAGACGATTATTACGCGAATACGTGCTGCTTTCTTCATTATCACCATGCCGAATTGAAAATTGGTCATTAAACTATAATCAATGTCTGGCATTGTCTTTGATGCATGCTCACATTTGCCAACCTTAAAGTGAATGCTAAATTTGCAGGATGCGCAATGGGAGTTCTGAACAGCCATTTATTATCTGTTCATTTTTTACATTCTCAATATTTACCATCACATTACAGAACTTGAAGATAGTAATAGTTTACTTAATTATGATGATGCAATTAAAGTAAATTATAATTTTTGATTCATTAAGTGCTACCTGGCTGTGGTTTTCCCCTCAGGTGAGGACCAGTGACGTCAGCCATGGCAGGTGGAATTACAGAGAGCGGGGAACCCTACTCCCCTTTTGTGAGTACCATGCAGGATGCTGCGGTTTATCCTTCATCTTTTAAAGCTCTGCACGAACTATACATGTATTAAAGTCACCTGACTGGGGCAGTTAAAATGTTATGTTCTTAACCTCAGAGCTCTTGAGTACTTACTTATTAACTCTTTATCTTGTGCGTTTTTCTTCCTGCCCAATATGTTGCAAACACTTTGTGAACTTGAGACAGAAAAGGTCTCTTTCTTTCCTCCTTCCTTTGGTTGATCAAATGCATGATGCCTTTTGTGAGTAGGGCTGGAGAATAAAGAGGAAAGTAAAATGCTGACACGTCCTTCTTTGTACAACTCCTTTAAGTCCCTCACCGCTGACGTCAGCAGGATTTTCGCAGTGGTCAAAATGTTTTTTTTCGTAGTTTTTCCAGGAAGCTAAAGCTTTGAATAATTAAAGCACTTCATCTGAGTGTTTGCCCGGCGTGTGGAGATGTTTCCCAGCATGCAGAGGAACTCATGAAGCTTGTCGCCTCCTGCAGGTGGGGCTGGTGTACATGTTCAACCTGATCGTGGGAACGGGAGCTCTGACGATGCCCAAAGCCTTCGCCCAAGCCGGCTGGGTGGTGAGCATCGCGCTCGTCTCCTTTTTGGGATTCATGAGGTGAGTTCTGTTATAGTTAGAGTTCTTTTTAATATTCAGATTCAGTATCGATGTTCCCTGCAAAGATAAACGTGATTAGAGGACTTTTAATGGTAATGTTTTATTCATATCTGTGTAAATATGAGTTGTTTACGTTATTCACGCTGCAAGAAATTGTCCCACAACATGAATATGAAAACAAAATCAGATAAATATATAAAATCATTATCGTTGACGGTAAAGGCAGCTGATTAATTAACCCCTCCCACATATTGCTGCGTTTTTTTTGTGTGAGTCAAAAGCCAATGAAACATCCAACGTCTCTCACCTTAAACTGAGCGATAATTGTTTCAAACATAATAAATTACAAACATTGTATTAATATCAGAACAGATATGACGGTTCATTTAAGTTTATTTCAACATAAAACACATTTAAATGTCAACATTTCTTGCTAGTTTGCCAGAAATTGGACGTTTGTTCTTCTGTTTTTGGTATTTAAAGAGGCAGTAATCTACATTTTAATGTATCAAATGATACAAATGAGTTTCAGCTCTTCTGGTTCAGAGGAAAATCAGTAAAAAGCTGCTTTACGCCGCAAAACAGCGGCTAAAGAGACAAACATTTCCCTCTGGAGTTGGTAGTTTACAGCGAAGTGAACCAGCGGATCATTGCAGGTTTTAGGGAAACGGTCGACGTCGTTAAGACTTCCTTCTCGTCTTTGGTTCTTTCAGCTACATGACCACCACGTTCGTGATCGAGGCGATGGCGGCGGCGAACGCTCAGCTGCGCTGGAAGAGGAGAAAGCAGGAAGAGGTGAGGCGTGTGTGTGTGTGTGTGTGTGTGTGTGTGTGTGTGTGTGTGTGTGTGTGTGTGTGTGTGTGCCAAAATCCAGACAACAGTGACAAACAGAACCACAACGCGAGACAGATTAATTATCTAATAATTTGCATAATGATAGAAAACAAATCAGGGAAGCGTCTTAAAACCTGCCTTCTCTCTCCTGACCACCAGGGGGCGACTCCTCTGGTTGTATAGAAGTCAAAGCTTCATGTGTTAAAGCTGCATTCTCTCTCCTGACCACCAGGGGGCGACTCCTCTGGTTGTATAGAAGTCTATAGAAAATGACTCTACTTCTCTCTTGATTTATTCCCTCAGTAAACATTGTAAACATGAGTTTATGTCTCAATCTCTAGTTTCAAGTCTTCTTCAATACAGCATGATGTTCATTTAGTAAATTATGGTCCATTTAGAGTCAAACAGACCATAAAGCAGGGGATGCTTTAGGGGCGGGGCTACAAGGTGATTGACAGGTCTCTACATCCTCCTCAGTCCTAATATGGTCACTTCCTGTTGACTGGTTGCATAAAAGTCTGTGGTTGAAAGCAAAACTATAATCGAGAGAAACTTCAAAAAGCACGACGAAGACACTGATCTGTTCCCCCTGAAGGCAAATTCATTTAAATCCAGTTGAAGACGAGACAAGAATTTAAAAAGCTTCTGTTCTACTGATTCTAACTATTAGCGACCTCGGCCTCCTTATTTTAGTTCACCTCCTCTTTCACACTCCAGAGAAACTATGCCGTTTTTTATTTGTAGCTGTCACTGTAAAATATTTTTATGTTCAAAGCCTGAAAAGAAATCCAACTTTCTTTTTAATAGAAAACTCTCTCTCTCTCTCTATATATATATATATATATATATATATATATATATATATATATATATATATATATATTAGGAGGCTGTGGTTGTTTTATGGTCCAAGTGAAACCTGTTCTCCGTTATAAACCCGATCTTCAATCATTTTTTGTACTTTGACTAAGAAAAGGACTTTAAAAGCCCCGGTCTCTCCCCCGGTGCAGAAGTCATCTCGCTGGGTTTACGACCCAGAGGACGATGGCCCGACTCCTAAATGAGCCCCGAACACTCGGCCCTGATTCATGGCTCCTCAGACGGGTCGTCCCGCCCACGTAATGGAAAACAAGCGAGGGAGGGGGAACGGGGAAGGTTCAACGCTCAATGCTTTTTTTTTTTTTTTTTATATTACTCTCCGCTTGAGTGAGGCACATCAGCGAGCAGTAAAGCCATGCATCATGTATGTTTTTCTGAGAAAACCTCACCCACACACACACACACACACACACACACACACACACACACACACACACACACACACGCTGAAGAAATAATTGTGAGGCGGTTCATGTGGGAAACGAGGCAGATCTGGAGGAAAAGAAGAAGAAGAAGAAGAAGAAAAACCGATGAAACTCTAAAATATCACATATTGTGGTTGTGTTGCATCTCTGAGTGATTTGACGTGATCGCCCTCTGCTGGAACTTTAGGTGGACTGCGACTAGATTTGATTATTTCTCTAAATGTAAAAAAAAGAAAAATCCCATAAAGAAATAATGGCAGTTTTTAATTTAATTTAATATTTTGTATTTAATTTAATTTAATTTATTTAATTATATATTTAATTTATTTAATTATATATTTAATTATATATATAATTTAATTTATTTAATTTAATTTAAGTTATTTAATTATATATGTAATTTATTTAATTATATATTTAATTATATATATAACTTAATTCATTGAATTATATATTTCATTTATTTAATTATATATTTAATTATATATATATATATATATATATATATATATATAATTTAATTTAATCTATTTAATTATATATTTAATTTAATTTATTTAATTATATATTTAATTTTATATTTAATTTTATATTTAATTTAATTTTATTTCCTGGACAGAATGTGTTATGTGGGACTAAAAACATGGAGAGTAGAGACAATATTCTGTTTCCACGTCAAAGCTCAATATAAAAAAATTCTGCCGTCTCTCCATCAGAACAATAAGAGACGGAGTTCGTTGTCATGGTGAAGCAGTGTGGGATCATGGGAGTTGTTGTCTTCTCCTCTTAGGATTCCTTCAGTGTTCATGTTTCATAAAGTTTTATGTCTCCTCCGTTAAAAAAAAAAACAAACAAATACTTGAGAACTTTTGAGACAGTTTAAAAAAATCTGGGTGACTTTTAAAGAATGAAAAAGAATAAAATCACAAGTTCCTCGTCTCCTCATCTCCTTGTCTCCTCGCTTCCTCGCCTCCGTCCGTTTCTGCTTCCCCTGCAGCTGTTGCTGCTGTAACAGGCGACTGGAATACAGATTCACACACTTTTTTTTTTAAATTTATTTTTAATTCTTTTTATCTCCGCAGGTCGACGACAGCGACTCCACCTCCGAGTACTCGGACGATGACGTCGTGGTCCGAGGCCGAGCGGAGCCGGAGACGAAGCCCATCCTGTCCGTCCGTAAGTATCGTGAGTGTTTCCCGACCGACACGAGGTCGACCTCCTTGAATATCTGTGTGTGTTTTCAATGCAAACGACCACGAAAGGTGACGGTAACGAAGCAGAAAAAAAAAAAAAGGATGAAATTTAGTTTTACGAGGAACGAGGTCACCGACGACGTCCTCCGTGTGTTTTCACAGAGAGGTCGGGAGGTCACGTCGACCACTTCGACATCGTGGAGCGGGTGGAGATGGGTCAGATGGCCTCCATGTTCTTCAACAAAGGTAACGTGTTCTCCGTCCGCCAGCTTTCATGGGGGAGCGGGGTTTCATGTCCCATCCTCACATTCACAAAAGGGAAAAGGCTCCATTTGGATGTAATTGCCTGTAGTTGTAATTACCTGTTTGAGACTCCCATTAATGTGCGAGCTGACAGGCGATGTTGATATCATTGGTATCAGCTGACGAGGTGTTTGTGAACAGGCAGCGGCACGGCCACCCGACTCACTGGACCTTCACATGTTCAACACAACATGAATATATGAACCTGTGTGTTATTTAAATAGCTTAGTGTTAAATGCACAATAACAAGGTATGTTTATACATGGCTCTAGGCCCAGTTTAATATGAAACACAAGTTTATACTATATATATATATATATATATATATATATATATATATAATATATAAATATTAATATATATATATATATAATATATAAATATTAATATATATATATATATATATATTAATATTAATATTAATATTAGTTTTGGGGTCCTTGGCCTGAAATCCTTGAAGACCCTGATCTGAAGGAACAACAGAAGGTCGGAGCTCTTCTTCGTCTCTTCTGTTCCTTGTCGGCGTTTTTCCGCCACTAGGTGGAGCCCTCGGCACGCACAGCCCCCCCCCCCCTCCACACACATACACACCCCCACACACATACACATACATACCCCACACACATACACATACCCCCTCCCCCACATACCCCACACACACATACACATACCCCCCCACACATACACATACACCCCCCCCTGAGTTCACCCCCCCTTAAAGCTGCAGCGCGTCCCTCGTTAAAGGTGAAGCTGACGACCTCTCCCCTCCGCGTGCAGGTGGACGCATCGATCGGTAATCAGGAAATGAGTTTCCCCTCTCGCTGTGGGAACGCTGCCCGGAGACTCATCAGAGGGGGGGGGGGTACGAGAGGGGGGAGGAAATGGGGGAGGAAATGGGGGAGGAAACAGGGGGAGGAAACAGGGGAGGAGAAAAAGTGGAGGAAACGGGAGGAAATAGGGGAGGAGGAAGAGGGGGAGGAAACAGGGGAGGAAAAGTGGAGGAAACAGGAAAAGTGGAGGAAACAGGAAACAGGGGAGGAAACAGCAAAAGGAGAGGAAACGGGAGGAAACAAGGGAGGAAAAAAAGTGGAGGAAATGGGAGGAAAGGGGGAGGAAACGGGAGGAAACAGGAGAGGAGAAAAAGGGGAGGAAACAGGAAAAGGGGAGGAAACAGGAAAAGGGGAGGAAACGGGAGGAAAAGGGGGAGCCGGAAACTTGACATTCCTTTAAAGGAAACTCACAGGTTGCTTCTTCCTCGACTCGTCTTCATCCTCCTGATTTGATCACTCAGAGGTCAAGTTTAAGGTCAACAGGCATTTAATTGTTTTCACATGGCGTTCCTTCACATTCCATCTGTAGTCGCTCCACACAATCACATTCTCATTTTGTATTATTTTTATACATCGTAGTCGTATCGTATAGTTATAATATTAGGAAACTTAAATGCACTGTGATATTATTTATCTCTTATGTTTTGTGTATTTTTTATTATATTTTAAATTGTGCTAAATAAACTAAAACTAAACTATTTGATAAGAAATTGAGTAAAATAATTACAAATTGTGAGAGAAGAAGCACAATAGTGTTTAAATGTGTTGATAAGTTCACTCATCTCTTAGCTGATCACCAACTTTTGTGATAATTGATTCATTTTGAGTCATTTTTCATGCAGAAATGTAAAAAAAAACGCATTTTTCAGCCTCTCAAATGTGGAATTTTCCATCTTTTCTCTGTTTTCTATCATTTTTCTATTGAATATATTTTGGATTTAGGACAAAACAAGACTTTTTAAAGATGAAAATCAATCGATAATGAAAATAATGGTGAGCAGCAGCCGTATATTTAATCACTATTAATGTGGACGTGAGTCTTCTGATGAAGCTTAAAGTCGATTAATGGATTCGTTGATTTGATGCTCCGGTTCAGATGCTCTGTGTCATTAATTATATATATTATATATATAAATTAC
This sequence comes from Ophiodon elongatus, assembly GCA_016806645.1. Lineage (NCBI taxonomy): Eukaryota > Metazoa > Chordata > Actinopteri > Perciformes > Hexagrammidae > Ophiodon > Ophiodon elongatus. Next base: position 8,486 of record JACSYO010000303.1, on the reverse strand, counting down.
ATACTTTTGGACTCTTAGTTGGACAAAAAAAGACAGTTAGTTTCTTTTCACAGTTTCTTTTGACATTTCATCGATTGTAAAAGTTTTATAGATGTCAGAACTTGACATTTTATCCGGTTTTAAGCCAAACTTTAACCTTTTAGATTAATATTTCCTCCTCTGAAAGGTGTCCGTCCTTAATGAACTTGTGGTTGAGGTGAATCCGTGTCGGCGTGGACTCTAACAGACAGGACTCGTGCAGCTGGCCGCTCTGCGTGACCTCTGACCTCTGACCTCTGTTAGCGTGACTAACGGTCGTTCATGTAAAAACATGTGACAGCTGTCAAGAAGCTTCCAGGTCAAACAAATCATCTGAATTATTATTATTATTATTATTATTCTCTAATTAGCAGCTATTCATTTATTTGTGCTTTGGGATAATAAATCTCCGGCGTTCGTTAGGAGTGACGACCTTGAACTGCAAAGGATTCTGGGTGCGAGGAGACGAGGATCCGTCTCTCGGCCCCGGACCTCTCAGAGGCTCTCAGAGCGTTTCACTTCCTCCTGGACTGAAAACCGTCGCGGTGGTAAAGCGGGCTCGGAATGAGGCCACGAGCATCAGCCTGACCCGCCGCCTCGGACAGGAATGTTGATGGTTTATCTGCACCGCCGAGGAAAAGGTGTGACCGTGACCGTCACCATGACGATGAGATGAAGTTGATGAGAAGGACGACTTTGGGGGGAGGAGGAGGGGGAGAGGGAGAGAGGGAGAGAGAGAGAGAGAGAGAGAGAGAGAGAGAGAGAGAGAGAGAGAGAGAGAGAGAGAGAGAGAGAGAGAGAGAGAGACTCTGACTGACTGAGATTTTCCTGCTTTTTTTTAATTGTTTTAAAGTGACGAATAGTTGACTAATCTATTAGTTAATCACCAACTATTTTGTTAATTGGTTCAGTTTCAGTCATTTTTCATGCAAAAATGTCAGAAAAGTGCAGTTTTGGGTCTTAAATGTGGAGATTTTCTCTGTTTTCTATCATTTTAAAGTGAAAATCTTTTTGGGTTTTTGACAAAACAAGACGTTTAAATACATCATCTTCTTCCCTTTTTTCACTATTTTCTGATATTTTACATAAATAGTTGTGTAATTCCCTCAGCAGCAACAGTTCCCTGCGTCGTCAGACTTTCCTTTTAGGGAACGGATCGATGCTGCAAGTAGAGAAGAAGCTCCGTGAAAGCTTGATTTGTTTCTCAAAATAAATAAAACGCCTGCTTCGTTGTAACTTAAGAATCCGTTGAGTGTTTTCACACCTCGCCTCTGCTTCCTGCTCGTTTTACGCATGTGGAGCTTTAGAAAGTAGTAAACGTAGAGTTTTGTATGACTTTAGGGTAAAAAAGGTGTAATAATATTGCTTTTTTTTTTTTTTTTTTAAAGGGTTTCTCACCTTTTAAAGTATAATATTACACGGCTGCTGTTAATTAGTCCGTTCTGTCCCAGTTACTTATTTTTAGAGGCATGTGGTTGATGGTGTTGTTGCCTCTGAGGCTCCATTTAGAAGTCCGTAATCTTCAGTTCATCAACATTTTTGACTCGGTCACGAAGTAAAAAGTAAAAAAAACACGAGGAGAGAAAGATGAATCGGCTTCTCGTGAGTTATTTGACTTTTCAGGAGCTCAAAGCTGATTATTTTCTCATAATAAGATAATTAAAACAACATTTTTTCCTTTCCTATTATATAATACACAGTATTTAACCCCCGATAAAGTAATAAAAGTGTCTTTTTCTTTCCCTCTCAGAGAGGTTGTCAGTCAGAGGCAAAGTGGTGATGGATGCTGATGCGTTTCACAGCGACATGAGAGACCGGCTCCTACGTGAAGACCCATTTTGCAGCCCTCTTTCAGCCCGTGGCTCCGGGTAATTGGGAAATATTAGTTACAGTGGCGTGACGGCCTGCTTCCCCGCGGTCATGCAGAGCTCTCGCCTCGCTATCGCTCACCGGCAGAGTACAGTACGTCCTGCTTCTGCTCTCCGCCGCTGAGACTCCGACACCAGTCCAGTCCAGTTTACTGTATTTTAGTATCGTTCTGCTCCACTTGTAGTTCATCAGATGCTTCAGTACAGGAAAACTTCACTTTGCATTTGAGTTGTTTTGTTTAAAACGTCGATGCTTTTGATGATACGGCGACTCCTCTGGTTGTATAGAAGTCAAAGCTTCATGTGTTAAAGCTGCATTCTCTCTCCTGACCACCAGGGGGCGACTCCTCTGGTTGTATAGAAGTCAAAGCTTCATGTGTTAAAGCTGCATTCTCTCTCCTGACCACCAGGGGGCGACTCCTCTGGTTGTATAGAAGTCAAAGCTTCATGTGTTAAAGCTGCATTCTCTCTCCTGACCACCAGGGGGCGACTCCTCTGGTTGTATAGAAGTCAAAGCTTCATGTGTTAAAGCTGCATTCTCTCTCCTGACCACCAGGGGGCGACTCCTCTGGACTGAGGCGACCAAATTAAACGTTTCCTTGATGAAAATGAATTAAATCAGTGTTTTGAAAATGGTTGAAACATTTGGGGAAAACGTAACAACAGAACTCGGTCTGGTTGTTTTTTAGATATTTTTTAACATTTCATACTTTTTTAATATTCATTTTACAACTAGATGTGTATTAGGTTGCCAGATCCTCGTGCTCTCAACCTCCATCACGACCTAATTCAACCGTTTGATCGGCGCCATCAGCCCTGAATCCATAAGAGAAGCAGCGAGGCTGTGAATCCCTCTTTATTCCTTTTTAATGGACTCGACGCTCTAATTTCCTGGACAGGAGCGGAGCAGCTGAAGGGGGCCAGAGCTTTAGCCCCCTTTTGAGGATCCAGGGCGGGGGGTGGGGGGGCGAGGGCAAGGAGGGGGGGGGGGGGGCAGGCAGAGCGAGTCGCTGTGGAGAGTAAAAGAGGAAAAGCTCTTTCATGGAAGGATTCGTTTTTTTAATTAATGCTATTAATATTTTTCACCGGACCAATAAGATGTGCCTCTGCTGTCCCAGAAAAGAGGACGAGGATGGAGGAAAGGGGACGAGGCGAGGATGGAGGGGAAAGGGGACGAGGCGAGGATGGAGGGGAAAGGGGACGAGACGAGGATGGAGGGAAAGGGGACGAGGCGAGGATGGAGGGAAAGGGGACGAGGCGAGGATGGAGGGAAAGGGGACGAGGCGAGGATGGAGGGAAAGGGGACGAGGCGAGGATGGAGGGGAAAGGGGACGAGACGAGGATGGAGGGAAAGGGGACGAAGATGGAGGGAAAGGGGACGAGGTTGGAGGCAAAGGGGACGAGGATGGAGGCAAAGGGGACGAGGATGGAGGCAAAGGGGACGAGGATGGAGGCAAAGGGGACGAGGATGGAGGGATGAGGTGTGGAGGATATTTGAGTAGCGGCGGCCTCGTGGTCCGTCACCTCTCCATTAAGTGTTCGGCTGATGAAGAGATGAAGGTTCACAGGAATTATTTTACACCACATAAATCTACCATTTATACTTCAATCAACCCATTTTTTTAATTTAATTTAATTTAATTTTGCAGGAACTTTCTCCAGACACGAGGAAGCAGGGTTGCGCAACCAAATTTGGTTTGAAACGCAGGAATTAAACATCAGCGCGTTCGTGTCGTGCATTCTAATGAATCTAAACTCGTGCGGTGGAACCCGAGTCTCATTCTCACAAACGCATCTTTATTCACTCGTGTCGTTTCCTTTTTGTATTTGTTGTCTTTCAGTCGGCGTCAACATGTTCTACATCTGCATCATCGTGTATCTGTACGGAGACCTGGCCATCTACGCAGCAGCTGTGCCGCTGTCCCTGATGGAGGTCGCCTGGTAAGAACACCAAAACCTTTATCGTCTCCTTTTGGGAACATTGGGAACATTCGGCTACTTTTCCTTTGTTGGCGAGTCGGAGCTCATCTGTCTTCGTGTCGTTGGCTCGACTCGCTGCTCCTGGTCCTCCTGGTCCTCCCTTCTCCTGGTCCTCCTGTTCCTCCTTCCTGTTCCTCCCTTCTCCTGGTCCTCCCTTCTCCTGTTCCTCCCTTCTCCTGTTCCTCCTTCCTGGTCCTCCCTTCTCTTGGTCCTCCCTTCTCCTGGTCCTCCTGGTCCTCCCTTCTCCTGGTCCTCCCTCCTGGTCCTCCCTTCTCCTGGTCCTCCTGGTCCTCCCTTCTCCTGGTCCTCTCCTGGTCCTCCCTTCTCCTGGTCCTCCCTTCTCCTGGTCCTCCTCTCTCCTGGTCCTCCTGGTCCTCCCTTCTCCTGGTCCTCCCTTCTCCTGGTCCTCCTCTCTCCTGGTCCTCTCCTGGTCCTCCCTTCTCCTGGTCCTCCCTTCTCCTGGTCCTCCCTTCTCCTGGTCCTCCTCTCTCCTGGTCCTCTCCTGGTCCTCCCTTCTCCTGGTCCTCCCTTCTCCTGGTCCTCTCCTGGTCCTCCCTTCTCCTGGTCCTCCCTTCTCCTGGTCCTCCCTTCTCCTGGTCCTCCTCTCTCCTGGTCCTCCTGGTCCTCCTCTCCTGGTCCTCCCTTCTCCTGTTCCTCCCTTCTGAAGTGGAGATTAAGACAATAAAGCTTCGCTGACGGAGTCCCAGAGGCCCGCTGACCTCTGACCTCTGACCTCCTGGCGTCCGTCGTCCCGTTGACTCGCTTCCAGACTTTTATTGCTCGTCTTTCGGCCAAACTGAGAATAATGTATTTTAGGGAAAGGTGACGAGACGAGGATGAAGGGAAAGGAGACGAGGATGGAGGGAAAGGGGACGAGACGAGATGGAGAGGGGGACGAGGATGGAGGGAAAGGGGAGGGAGGATGGAGGGAAAGGGGACGAGGATGGAGGGAAAGGGGACGAGGATGGAGGCAAAGGGGACGAGGATGGAGGGAAAGGGGACGAGACGAGGATGGAGGGAAAGGGGACGAGGATGGAGGGAAAGGGGACGAGAATCCGGAGATTAAGACAATAAAGCTTCGCTGACGGAGGCCCGCTGACCTCTGACCTCTGGCCTCCTGGCGTCCGTCGTCCCGCTGACTCGCTTCCAGACAGACTTTTATTGCTCGTCCTTCGGCCAGACTCAGAATAATGTATTTTATGTAGTTAGGTGCTTCAGATCCTGGACCACAGAAATAACCGTTCTCCCTTTTAGGATTGTTGCATGAGGTTCCTTCAGAACGGGGACAGTTCATGCTTTTGATTTAAAACGTTGTAAAGAAAGAATAATACATCTTTTACAAACCTTTTAAAGGTCTGTACTGAATGTTATTTCTTTATGTTCAAAACTTCTAATAAAGCTTTGAATGGCTTCATATGTTCTGTAAAAAATCCTCCCCAATTTGAATCCTTTGAATAAGAAATATTAACTAAATTAGTCATATTAATCACTTTCTTTAGTTAATGACTGTGGGTGGGGAGAGAGAGAGAAGAAAGGGTTAGAGAGAGAGGTGGAGAGAAGAGAGAGGGGAGAGATAGATAGAGAGATATAGGTGGAGAGAATATATAGAGAGGTGGATCGTCTGAGGTTATATAGATTGAGTTTATATAGAGAAAGAGAGTGGCGATAGAGAGAGAGAGAGAGAGAGAGAGAGAGAGAGAGGAGAGAGAGAGAGAGAGAGAGAGAGAGAGAGAGAGAGAGAGAGAGAGAGAGAGAGAGAGAGAGAGAGAGAGAGAGAGAGAGAGAGAGAGAGAGAGAGAGAGAGAGAGAGAGAGAGAGACTCTTCTTTTAAACCACAAAAAATCGTGACTCTTTGTTTTATATTTTTAAGAACATTTAAGTTGATAGAATCAATCCAATGCATACGCTTGGTAATTAAGTTGCATTAGTCTGGAGACGGTTCTGAGGCTCGGTGTGGAGGTGGGGACCAAAACTGAGAGAAAAGATGCGTTTTCAAAGCCGTACTTTACCTTTGAGATCTGATCTTTCATCAGGACGCTGTCACTCTTTTACTTTACCCTCAAAAAGTGTTTGAAAAACTTTCAGTTTCCTTCATTTCCTGTTTCAATATTTAAACGTATTCACCGAAGCTCCGTCTGTCGAGCGACGATGAATTCTGATCCCTTCGTCGTGAGAGTTCATGCTTTCAACGATCCCGGCCGACATCTTGCAAGATTTTCTTTTTAAATGTTGAGCTCTGTGTTTTTTTTGTTTTTCCTCGTGCAGCGGAAACCACTCGTGCAGCGCTGGAAGTGTGAAGTACAACGACACAGATCCGTGCTGGGGCTCCGTGACGAGGAAGGACGCGTACCGGGTGTTTCTGGTGAGTCCCAACAGGTTATCGGCCTCCTGCTCTTTAAAGTCGGCCATTATGGAGAACGTGATCGCTGGTGAGACTCACGGGGTCACGGGGTCACGGGGCCCCGGTTACAGCCCCGGTTTCTCAACGCGTAAAGTCCATTTTCTGGGGGGTCGTTGCTATAGATGTCTTAAAGGGACCTTACATCCTGAGTGTATATTCCCATGCAGACAGAAAACCTATGGATTCCTATGGGAACACGATAGAAAATGCTTAAAATGCTCTTAATTGCCTTAAACAGAGTGTCCAGAAACACTTGGAACAGTGGTGGAAGAAACACTGCTCAGATCTTTTATTCAGTAAAAAGAACGCAATACAACAATATACTGTATATAGATACTTCATTACAAATGGAAGTCCTGCATTCTAAGTACCACCACCAAATGTGTCTCAAAAATGTTGATATTTGAACCCAAACAAATACCCTCTTCCATTGAAGTCCTAAGAACTGGAGCTTCGTGCTGGGCTGCAGTCGAAGTAAAAGTCTTATTCTGACCTCTTCTCTTCCACCTCGATGGAAAACTTAAATAAATAAAATTAAATAAAATTAAAATATATTTTAAATATATATATATATATATATATATATATATATATATATATATATATATTTTAAATATATATATATATATATATATATATATATATATATATATATATATATATATATATATATATATATATTTTTTTTTTATACATATATATATATTTCTTTAAAATATTTATTTATATATATTGTTGTATACAAAGTATCAAATTATTTGGTACTAAAGTGGCATCTATCTATCTATTTATTTATTTATTTGTAAGTAAGCAAAATATAAAAAATTACGACAGAATGCTTAAATGGAGAAAAAGTTTAGTTTTTCCAAAGAGAAATTTAAGAGAAGCTGCTACTTCTAGGTTTCAGGGTCTCCCCCCCGCCCCCCCCGTCCCTCCCCCCCACTGCTTCCAGGTCATTTCACTCCGTTAGAAACCAAGACCCCCTGCTGGTTCCAAGTCCTGATCCAGAACAATCTGCCACTCTGTATCTCCGGGACCTCTTGACTCTTCAGTCCCAGATCCACTCACGAGATTACGGAAAGAAGGTTGAAAGTACGGACTGGAGGTCGACAGCCTGTTTACAGCCTGTTTTCAGCCTGTTTTCACAGCCTGTTTCTCACAGGGGACTCGGGGGGGGTGAAAGTGTGGATGTTGAGATGTGCAAAGCCGTGCTTTCCTCTCGGTCGGCTGCAGCGCCGACAACTGTCCTCCGAGTCCCCCCCCCCCCCCCCCCCCCCCCCCCCCCCCCGGCCCCGCCCTGCCCTGCAGCCACAGGAAGTGTGTCCTTGAAGTCTTAAGCGAGCTCGAGCCCTGATTTTCCACTTGAGCTTTAACTTCTTTGCACAGCGACAGTGATAGATGTGCTGATCTCCTCCTGTATAATTCCACCTCTCGCTGCTTCCTTCTCCTCTTTTCTGCATTTTAATAGAATGAGCGGACCTCAAACAATCTTCCAATAAGTGAACTTTTCCCCCCTTTTGCCTCCTAATGGGATAATCCTCTTAGTGTATGGAAGCAAATTGAAATAATGCTGATTTTGTAATCTCCGCTCAATTTGTTTACACTTGCAGTTTTGCAGATTAATTTCCCAGTTTCATGATGACCCATCAAGGAAATAGATGTGTAACGCTGAAGAATGTTATTTTTTTTTATTTATTTTTTTTACAAGGAAGGATGCACTGATCGGACTTTTTCTCCAACTATTAATATACTCAGCTTATCGGCCTCGCAAAGTCTATTTCCCCCAATTTCATATCTAAAACTTCTCTCTGTGACATTGGTTAAACTTTTTCTTAAGTAACGTGAGGCTGTAATTACACATTTACTCTTAACTGCAAATGGAGACGTAATTTTTTCGGTACAGCAGCATTTTTACATAAGAAAAGAACAATATGTACAAAAATAGAATAATAATAAGAAGAAGAAGAAAATAAGAAAAATGCACAATATATACAACAAATAGAATAGAATAATAATATTAAATTAAATTAACTAACAAAATTAAACAGTAAGTAAAGTGGTGCTTTTGAAACTCAGTTTTACAGATCTGTCAGATTTGAATCAAATTAATTAATTAGTCGACAGAATCTGATGAATTATTATGTTTAAAAGGTTTGTGGAGGTATTTTTATGGGCACATCTCTGGTAAACAACATTTTAGATAGAGAGATAAATACTTT
>JACSYO010000302.1:0-35823 GCA_016806645.1 Ophiodon elongatus | reverse complement strand
TCCTGGCATGTAACACTGTGGGGACTTTGACTAAACACAAGTTTTAATCAAGTAATTCTTCTTCTTCTTTTTCTTTTGGGGCCAAAACTATTACAAAACATTTAGTGTGTGAATTATACTCTTTTTGTCTCTAAAATAGTCAATAGAACATTTTGAGCAGCGGCCGAGTGTTGCTATGGACAGCGGTTACCTGGAGACATCTGCATTATGACGCTCTGGTGCCACCTTCTGGTGCAACCTGGTTACTGTTTGGTTACCGCTTCACACTGAGGGGGTTGTTTAATTGAAGACCAAAAATTATCTTTGTCAGTAGCTTTCAAGAGCTGTAGTTTGATTAACATCCTGTTTAGAGTACTGCAAGATTGTGTAGAGTACATGAATTTCTTGTACAGTAACCAGCAAAAAAAGCACAACTTGAAGATTTCTTAGCATACACATTTTATATTTCATAGTATTAGCAGACAATTGTGTACAACAAGAAACAGCTTGACATACTTTCTATACATACAATCAGTTGCATATTACATTATTAGAGAATTTTATATTTCACTACTCAAAGGCATACAGCAAAGCCGATTTCATATACTGCTAGAAGTAGTAATATAAATGCTCTTACACAAACTTAAAATACAGTGCTAAGAGGGGAAAAACACATAACAGGAATATAATAAACACAACATCTGATCAAGATCTATTGTAATAAACCAAGTGATATTGAATTATGGTAATGACATTTATACATGTCCACAGTGGATGTTATTTAAAAGACCAGTGTTATTGAATGATTCAGCCTGTCATACAAATTGAGTGTACTACGTCCGACAAATGTTTAGGTCTTTTTTAAGACTTTTTTTCCCCATTGACTACAAAAGTGTAAAAACTTGCAGACACCTGCCTTTTAACGGATACAATTAATCATTAACAAGTATATTCAGATTTTGCTTTTTAGGTAATGCAATACCTTTCTGCATTGCATTTTTTCCTGATTTAGGATCAGTGTTGTAAAAAAACCACTACGGCTCTTGCAGGTTTTCCAGAAACTCCTCTATTTCTCTACACATTCGGTTCCTGCTTCTATTTTTGATCTTCTCCAGAACTTTGATGCTGTTCCCACGATAGAAGGATTGATGCGGTATCTCTGCCGCCTTCATGTGATACTTTATTGACTTGTTGCGATCCTTTCGATCGAAGTTTAAATATTTTGCGTATTGGTTGTAGACGACCTGTTTGTCTGCAGGTTCCAGATCCCTTCTTAGCAGGTCCTGGAACATCTGCTCAGCTTTAGCCATGCCGTGGTTGGACTTTGCGTGTATACTTGTGAGGTCTAGTTTCTTCATGAGTGAAGAATGAGGGTAGAGAGAAATCACCTCCTCATTGAGACTGATTGCTCTGTCTATCGTGCTTTTCTTTGGGCGACTGTCGCTGAAAGAAATGATCTTCCATTTTAGACAGAGTGCAGCACATCTCTTCAGATAACGCTCATCTGGATGGTGTTCCAGAGCCTCCTCTACCAAATGAATGGCCTCATCAATAGATGTATAGTTTCTGTAAACCCTTAGTATTGCTTTCATACCACTGTAGCTGCTGACGGGATTTCTCAAAATCTTTCCGGCTAACTCACGTGCTTCTTCCTTAACGTCTTCTCCTTTCTTTGCACGTTGCTCAAGGTAGTAAGCAGCGAGGTACAACTTCTCTGGATCCTGTTCCTTGGCGACTCTCATTTTCTCCAAGATGTCAGCCTCCAGCACTGTTTTGCTCTGCTTTAAATCACTCGTTAACCCTATGATGTGACTGGTGTTCCACTCCACCATGTCCGGCTGCATCCTGATGGCTTTCTGGAAGTAATCTGCCACCAGCTCTCTGTCTGTGCTGAACTTCATCAGGGTCCAGGCTTTCTCAGCGTAGGTCTCTGCATGGAGCTCGTCCTGTGATGGAGATGGGTATTTCTTCATCAGGGCGTCAACCTTTGACAGGTAAGCCTCGCTCTCTGCTTGGTCTCCCAGGTGGTGGTGCAGCCAAGCCAGGTTCCCGTAGTTCACCACTAACCAGGGACCGTCATCTGCATTTCTCATCTGGCGGAAGGCCTCTGCAGCCTTGTTGAAGAAACTTGGGGCGTCTTCGGTGAAGCCCAGCTTGTACTGAATGAACCCCCGCAGGTTGTAAATGTGACCCAGCCAGCTGTTTCCCTCCTGCGTGCCGATGTCCACCAGCTTGTCACGTAGACGTAAAAGTTCAGACCTGCTGGGGTCCAGATTCCAGGTGAAGTGGCACTGCAGGGCCTCCAGTTTAGACACCAGTGTTGTTTGACTCTGAGCAGCACTGATGGGGAATAAAAATAGCAAATATTAAAAGACATTTCTAGGTTCATATAATATTCTCCGATGTGTGCTATGTTTGGATAATCATTGTTCATTTCATGTTGAGGAAGGGAGGAAGATAGAAATGGAGTCAGGAGCATTGAATGCCCCAGAAGGAAATAAATAATAATCTGTTAGCTGCTTCTTTGATCTAGACACAAAAGAATGTCACTACAGGTACTGTGTATGGTTGTGTATGTGACAGATAAACGGGGTCTGATGTGAAAGGCAGCAAGGAAATAAGGAAGGATACGAGGGGGGAATGAAAAATGGAGTGGGGCGCATTGAATGGACAGGAAGGAAATAAGGAAAGAGTATATACATATGGCTGGAAAGAAAAAATAGGGTAGGAAGAGGGAAGTAGGTAAAGAAGGAAAACTTGAAAGAGAAATAGATGAGGACAAATGAGGGAAGGATTGGATAAGAAAAGAGGTATAAGAACGGACAAAATAAAAAAAACATTAAGGACAAGAAGAAACAAAGACTAAAAGAAAACACAAAGATGAACAAAGTATGCAATGAATAAATAAATTAGTAAAGAAAGGTAGGATGCTGCCGGTGAGTCAGGAAGAAATAGAGTGAGGCAGATGGAAAAAAAAGGGGGAGCGGGGGGGGCGAAGGAAAGAAGGGAGAAAGAAAAGATGGCTATAAGAGGTAAGGAAGGTAGGAAGGAAGAAAATGAAAGAAAGGTGTGAGCCGCAGAGAAGGACAAGGAAGAAAATAAAATATGGAAAGTATGGAAAATAGAATACATTCAGCATTTCTTTAAGTGTGGGATGAAACTTAAAGAAAATAACTGATCAGTAATAATTGTTAAGAATAAGACGATTTATTTATTTATTTTTATAATCCCTGTGGCACCGACTGAAAGGGAAGAAGGAAGAAACATCGGACTGGACAGCAGCGTTTGAATACATCATCAATGCCTTGAAGGATCCATAATGGTAATAATCTTTGGCTCGAGGACACAATGATAAGATATTAAATAAGTCATAATGATACTAATGATGAAACCTTTGAACGCATCTGTGTGTTTTGTGATCTGTCTTTACTTTCACTTTCGTTTCCCCGGATTGAAAACCTACAGCCACTTCTCATGAAATTGAAACATAACTCACTACATTTTCTCTTATGAGTCATGCGTTACTGTTTTGTAATCACAAGAAAATAACTCATACTTATGACAACAGATGTCGTAATTACATTTGATTATTGTTTATTCACGCGTAAAAATATAGTACATGCATTTATATAAATGTAAAAATGTATGTAAGCAAATTTCTCTTCTATAACATGAATCCTTTTAATTTAGGTTTAAGAAACCCACATTACTCCATCAAAGATCAAACTTTTAAAGAAAATAACAGACAACATTACATTAACTTTGTTCAAAGCTTTTTTTGTCAGAGCTGAGAGGGACATAACTACAACAAATAATTGTGAGCGACTAAAAACATGTTTGACTGAGCTGGTCTGGGGCACACCTGCTCACACACCTTTACTTGACTCACCTGCTCTCACACCTTTACATGGCTTACCTGCTCACATACCTTTAGAATGCGTTCACACTAAACGTGTTGCAAATTTTTTTCGTGCGAGTAGATTACAAAAAAAGTCAATGCACAGACGCGAATGGATGTGAATAACGTAAATATTTGCCGGGCAGCGAGAATGACGCGACGCAAAAAACTTGCATGACACTGTGTCTTTAAAGCCAATCAGCGTTGAGAAGCTCCGCCCGTCATCATTGACGTCATGCCGTTATTGAATCAGAAACTATGGAGGATAAATTGATAGTCTGGAAGAGGCTTCATCCAGAAGCTAGAAGCTGTGTGCGGCGACGGATAATATAGTATAATATTATATAATATTATGAACCCAGACACGACGGCTTTTGATGTTCCCACATTTGTGGGACTTCCACAACACGTACAAATCAGAAATAGTGGTTATTTCTTCAATGGTGGATGGTGGAAATTAACTATTTCCATGGAGATAAGCCACGCCCCCTCTCCGGCACATCTTAAGCGAATTCTTGGACAACTTTATGTTTTTCTTGGATAAATTTAGCATACTTGGCTACATGTTTTGTGCCAAAATGCCAACGTACATTGTATTCCTTCATCACCAACACGCCTCATAACACAGAAGACAGACTGTTTTTCCTCCTTGAAGCACAAACATATATTCTCTTTCCCTCTGCATCAATCTTTCTCTTCTTGGACATTTTGGGATTTTTTTGTTGATCTTTTTCAACTCAAATCGCTTTAGTTAAACGCCGATATGGAAACACTGCTTTCTAGTGGCAGGAAACCGTTCATTCGCGGGTCAAAAAATCAACATGCATTGTGAGAGATGTAGTTTATGGTCACTATACATTGTAAAGCAGCATAGACTTTAATTTTAAGAGAATCATATTCGTTTCGAGATCTCGCAGGCCACATAAAATTACATGGCAGGCCGGATCCGGATTGCGGGCCTTGAGTTTGACACCTACAGTCTACAAGGTTCAATGCTAAAAAAATAAATATATAAATAAAAAAGACATATCAAAAAAATACTCAATAACTTTGTTTGTCATGCTGTGGAGTTTGACCAAAACCACTTTGTACACCAGTGGTCCCCTCCCGGAACACTGAATTGTTTTTGCTTTTGCTTCATTTTGGAGAATTTGTGTTGGGAAAAGCATCCCATAACTTCATTATTATGCAGTGTAGTGTCACCAAAACCACTTCATGCATCAATGGTGTCTCCTCCTGGTTAAACTAGAAAAGAAAAGCACATGACGCCACACTGGCTGCACCTTCCCAAGGATTATAAATATATTGACGTATTGGGAAACCTTTGTCCTCTGTCTTCGCCTTCAGTTTGAAAACCTACAGCCACGTCTCATGAAACTGTAACATAACTCATCCACTTTGGTCACTACCTTTTCTCTTCTGAGTTATGCATTACTGTTTTGTAATCACAAGAAAATAACTCATATTTATGACAACAGATCTCGTAATTACAAGATCCGGATTTCATAATTAAGAAAAAAGTCAAAAAGATATTCAGATTCTAACTTCCCAGATCAGCTACTCATGAACGAAATGTTGTTAAAACACAAACAAAAGAGGGACCGTCTACAAGGTGCAATGATAAAAAAAACAAAAAAAACATGCTGTGCTGTGTGACCAAAACCACTTCCCACATCAAAGGTCTCCTCCTGGTTAAACTAGAAAAGATAAACTGTATTACAATGGTTGTATACATACAGGTGCATACATGAAATGTTACCTCTCAATTTAAACCCATCACATGGCTTTAGGAGCAGTGGGCTGCTAATAATTAGTCCAATGGATTTGGTCGAAAATGAAATGCTAGCAGGATAACGTAAACAAGGCTAATGGGCGTGTCCCTACGTACGTCCCTCACGTGACCATTGACCTTATTATGTATGACGTCACTTGGGAACTTTTCAACAAACAGTGTGAGCAGATCTATAGCAAGTCTATTAGACTTATAATATAGAGCTACAATTATATTATAAATGAGACCGATCCCCTTAAGAAGTTGATGTGCATAATAATAATAATAATAATAATGCATTTAATTTGTAATGCACTTTTCATTCATAAAGAATCTCAGAGTGCACAGAGCCAGTACATAGTACATAGTTAAAAAGCCAGTTTATGGACAGTGAGCCCAGAGTGTCTGCAGCGTCGTTCCAGGACACGCCCAGCTGTTTTTATTTTCCGCAGCTCATCTGTGAACCAGGGAGCGGAGCGTGAGAAATTGACCTCACGTGACTTGACAGGGGCATGGAGATCAAAAACACTGGCCAACTATTTCAAATATTTATCCAGTAAGCTACTTGTAGCTATTTTTCAGTGTCTTGTTTCAACCGTTTTCCATAAAAAATGTTAATGCTTGTTACGTTACCACATTCTTGAATTGTCTGTGAACATCTTTAACGGTTCTAACGACCGTAGAGCTGTTTTCCTTTCTGTTACTTCCTCCCATACCTGGCGCCTGGCGTGGTGTCGCTGTTGCATTCGCCATTTTTTTTGCCTTCGTAAAATGTTTTATTTTACTTGTCAGAGCCATTTTGTTATTGTTTTGTTTTGTTACACCTCCCACTTGGGGCGTAGTGCAGTGGCAGTCAATTTGGCAAAAAGGTCAACATAATCAGGAGGATCACTAGAGACTGGTGTTGCTGATAAGGCAGGAGCAAACAGTTTTTGACCCTGTGATAATGAATGTTATGATTTCTTTTAGTCTATGGTTTAGGAAATGGATTATGACAGAGAAAGTGTCTGTCCTCTGTTTAAGTTGGAAAAGATGCAATTGTAAGAAATAAATTGCCTTTATGTTGGAAACTTAACATTTCGTTGTTTATTGCACGCTTGAAAACAAAGCAATCAGCAACCGTGGTGGCCTTTTTTTTATCGGCAACGGGGTCACTACAACTCATAACGCATTGTGCGATAGGCAAATCTGATTTTAAATTATATTTAAAACAAAGACTGGAATCCTTTTTATTCTCACTTTATACAGCTGACTATAGACAGAGCCATGTGTCCCGTAAAATCCAAAGGTTCTCAGATGACACTGGCCTGGTTGGTCTACTTACCCGAGGCAATGACCTGGCCTATAAACGGGAGGTTGAATCTTTTGTCAGCTGGTGTGATGACTTTTTTTTTAAACTAAATGTTGGAAAGACCAAAGAGTTGGTCATTGATTTCAAAAGGAAGGAGGAGGTCTCCCCAGTGATAATTGCGGGTCAGCAGATAGAAACTGTCCAGTCATATAAATATCTTGGGGTGTATCTGGACATTAAATTAAACTGGAAAAAGAACAATGATGCTGGATTTAAAAAGGCTTAGTCAAGACTTTTCTTCTTGAGGAAGCTGAGATCCTTCGATATCAGCAGAAAGCTTCTTAATATTTTCTACCAGGGGATCTTAGCTAGTGTCCTCTTCTATGCTGTTGTTAATGTTCAAGATCTTTGGGCGGACTTGGAAGAGAATTTCTGGATTCAGTATGGTTATAATAAAAAGCAATTTAATAAAAGTTGGCAATATAGTGCATAATCCTCAGCTGAGGGTTCATAAGCCAACGGCGGTCCACAGCCTTTCAACAGTTGCCTAAAAAAGCAGCCTGAAGAGAGTTATCTGTCTGTGCGCATTGACCTAAGAGAGCCTCAAACTGACCAGTACATTTGATAATATAGTCCAGTAAAATTGTGCATCGTCGCCTCTCATTGGCTCAGTTTTGTAGCGTGGATTTGGTTAAAGTTTTATGATAGTAGAATCGATGATTTCCATTGGTTTAGAGTCGGTGCATCGGTCTCTCCCAGACCCACCGGCACTTTAAGTCATCTCTCCACCCTCTCGTAAAATTGAGCGTATCCACCCTCCTCAAGTGGAGTTGTTTTATTGCCCTTTGTGTTGATCTTGGAGACTTCAGTGTCTTCATCCCCCTCTCCCTATCTCATTCCATGCTTACCTGAACTAAGTCTAAGTAAGAAACTCAAATGTGGCTTTCTGCTATGTTACGCATACTCCTTCCCATAAGGCTCACTATTCCTTATTAATTATCCTTTTTAAGTATCGTAATTTATACATAGACATTCCTTATTTACAAGTGTAAGTCATATTATTTTATTACAACCTAACACTGTACTCTGCTGGGGGGGCTGCAGCACTGCGGATGATAAAAACGGATCAATAAGATGATCAAAAAGGCTAGCTCAGTGATTGGCCGTACCCCGGACTCAATAGAGGTCACTGTAGATAAAAAGAACAAGGGCCAAGTTCAAAACAAGTTCTTCTTTTGAAGGCCATCCACGACACTGTGTTTTTAATGGATTCAGAAGCTCATTCAGGGAGCGACTCAGGATGGCTCAGTTTTCTACCGAACCACTCAGAAGGTCTTTCGTTCCAGCAGCAGTTCGATTTTTTCATGAACACCTTTAGATGTGGTCTTTAGATTGTTGTTGTTAGACTGATGTTGATCATGTTTTATATCTCATTTTCTGGTGTTATTTATTTATTCTTTGTAATGTCTTTTTGTCTGTTGTGCACTGTGGACTGTGTCTATCGTTATCTGTAAGAGTTTTTTGGTGGCAAATGAGTTTCCCCACTAGGGATTAAAAAAACTTTCTAATCTTTTTTTTCTGATCTAAAGACTGAAGGTCTATTTGAATGCAACCGGCCCAAAGTCTCTAAAATGTATCTTTTTATTTACTTTAAAACAAGTTAATATTTAATTGTTACACACAAATCACAAATGGTGGATTGTAAAGGCTGATTATGTTGTCTCAATTACTTTAACTTTGCAGATGAAACAATTGATTAACAAATGTATTAATAAATCATTATTTGCCACCCTATCTCTGATGAGTGTACTGGATTTTTCCAACTTCAACTTCAAAACGTGGGAGGACATAAACTGTTTTTGAAAATTGTCCAGTACGACAAAACAGGAAACCACTCAGATAAGTCAAGCTGAACTAATTAGTTTGTCTGTTTGTTTCTGTTGTTGTAAAAAGCTTTAAACCGTGTACATGCCAATTCCAGCTCGTACACTCAAAGAAATAATCAAAATAGCTTAAAGAATTATTTATTATTTTATTAACTTTCCCGTCTGTCTTTCTGTGAAGGTGGAGGTGGTGGAGATGCACCGTCAGCTGGTGACCAAGCTGCAGAACAGGCAGCGAAGACTGAAGCTGCTGAAGACATCGATGCCAAACCCTCAACCACGACAATTGGTGAATTCATATACGCTGTTTCTGTGTATTGATTGGTTGACATCAGTGATGGCTTCATACCATTTATATTCACTGACATTAAGGATGAAACTTTAATGTCATGGACTAAAACACTATCGAGGTTTTCTGACTTTACAGAAAAACTTCCAAGTATTGTCCTTTTCTACAAACAGAGAGACATCTCCATCCAAACTAAATTGGAGGGACTTGAGGTGCTGCTTGACCTCAATGGTGGTAAGTTCAGTTCTGCAGTAAATCTTCATCATCCCTCTCTTTTTCTCTGTTCATTTAATTTTTTTATAATAGAAATCAGATGACATAGAAGAAGAATTAGAGGACATGTTGACAATTTTTTTAATGCAAAAATGCCCCAAAATGTATTTCATATTTCACTACTCAAAGGCAAAGAGCAAACCAGATTTCATATACTAGAAGTAGTAATATAAATGCTCTTATATGAACTTAAAATACAGTGCTAAGAAGGGAAAAACACATAATAAGAATATAATAAACCCAACATCTGATCAAGATCTATTGTAATAAACCAAGTGATATTGAATTATGGTAATAATAATGATAATAATAATAATAATAATAATACATTGTATTTGTATAGCGCTTTAAAAGGTACTCAAGGCACTTTACATGTTAAAAACAGAAACAATAGAAGCAATAACAATGTACACGAGAGAGATTACATAACAATAAGACACAAAACAAAAAAATACTTAACTAGCATCCAAGTTTAAAAGCAGATTTAAATAAATTAGTTTTTTAAGTGCTGTTTTGAAAGTGGCGAATGACGCAGAATGTCTGGGGTGCTGGGGTAGAGATTTCCAGAGGGAGGGGGCAGCGATGGAGAAGGCCCTGTCCCCCCAGGTCCGATGCTTGGACAGTAGGGGGGTTGAGAAGGTTGGCGGTGGGAGCGTGTTGGTGCAGGAGGTCAGAAAGGTATGAAGGGGCCAGGTTGTGAAGGGCTTTGTATGTGAGGAGGAGAATCTTGAACTGTATTCTTTGCTGTGTGGGGAGCCAGTGGAGGTTCTGAAGGACTGGGGTGATGTGATCTCTGGTGGAGTGGGAGAGCAGACGGGCCGCTGAGTTCTGGATGTATTGTAGTTTGTTGATGATTTTGGTGGATGTGCCATACAGGATGCTGTTGCAGTAGTCCAGTCGAGAGGGGTGAAGGCGTGGATGAGTGTTTCAGCGGCTGAAGAGGAGATGGAGGGGCGTAGACGGGGGATGTTGTTAAGATGAAAGAAGACGGTTTTTGTGGTTTGTGATTGACGTGGCGTTAAAAGGAGAGGGTTTGATTGAAGATGACATTTAGACATGTCCACAGTGGATGTTATTTAAAAGACCAGTGTTATTGAATGATTCAGCCTGTCATACAAATCGAGTGTACTACGTCAGACAAATATATAGGTTTTTTTATATTAAAGATTTTAAGCCTTTTTTCCCATTGACTACAAAAGTGTAAAAACTTGCAGACACCGGCATTTTAAAGGATACAATTAATCAATTAATAATTATTTTTAGGTCGAAAAAAAACCCCACTATGGCTCTTGCAGGTTTTTCAGAAAATTCTCTATTTCTCCACACATTGAGTGCCATCGTTTCTCTTTAATCTTCTTCAGAACTTCGATGCTGTTCCCACGATAGAAGGATTGATGCGGTATCTCTGCCGCCATCATGTGATACTTCATTGACGTTATTTGATCATTTTTAGCGAAGTTTAAATATTTTGCGTAGAGGTTGTAGAGGACCTGTTTGTCTGCAGGTTCCAGATCACTTCCTAGCAGGTCCTGGTAAATCTGCTCAGCTTTAGCTATGCCGTGGTTGGACTTTGCGTGTATATATGCGAGGTCCAGTTTCTTCATTAGTGAAGTATGAGGGTAGAGAGAAACCACCCCCCCATCGAGACTGATTGCTCTGTCTATCATGCTTTCCTTTGGGCGACCGTCGCGGATAAAAATGATCTTCCATTTTAAACAGAGTGTAGCACATCTCTTCAGATAACGCTCATCTGGATGGTGTTCCAGAGCCTCCTCTACCAAATCAATGGCCTCATCAATAGATACATAGTTTCTGTAAACCCTTAGTATTGCTTTCATACCACCGTAGCTGCTGACGGGATTTCTCAAAATCTTTCTGGCTAATTCACGTGCTTCTTCCTTAACGTCTTCTCCTTTCTTTCCACGGTACTCAAGGTAGTAAGCAGCGAGGTACAAGTTCTCTGGATCCTGTTCCTTGGCGACTCTCATTTTCTCCAAGATGTCAGCCTCCAGCCCTGTGTTTCTGGACTTAAAATCACTCGTTAACCCTATGATGTGACTGGTGTTCCACTCCACCATGTCCGGCTGCATCCTGATGGCTTTCTGGAAGTAATCTGCCACCAGCTCTCTGTCTGTACTGAACTTCATCAGGGTCCAGGCTTTCTCAGCGTAGGTCTCTGCATGGAGCTCGCCCTGCGATGGAGATGGGTATTTCTTCATCAGGGCGTCAACCTTTGACAGGTAAGCCTCGCTCTCTGCTTGGTCTCCCAGGTGGTGGTGCAGCCAAGCCAGGTTCCCGTAGTTCACCACTAACCAGGGACCGTCATCTGCATTTCTCATCTGGCGGAAGGCCTCTGCAGCCTTGTTGAAGAAACTCTGGGCGTCTTCGGTGAAGCCCAGCTTGTACTGAATGAACCCCCGCAGGTTGTAAATGTGACCCAGCCATCTGTTTCCCTCCTGCGTGCCGATGTCCACCAGCTTGTCACGGAGAAGTAAAAGTTTGGACCTGCTGGGGTCCAGATTCCAGGTGAAGTGGCACTGCAGGGCCTCCAGTTTAGACACCAGTGTTGTTTGACTATGAGCAGCACTGATGGGAAATAAAAATGGCAAATATTAAAAGACATCTCTAGGTTAATATAATATGCTCAAAGCGTTTTAAAATGCAAACAAAAGAACACAAGTGTGCACAGGGACCGTCTACAAGGTGCAATAATAAAAAAACAAAAAAAACATGCTGTGCTGTGTGACCAAAACCACTTCCCACATCAATGGTCTCCTCCTGGGTAAACTAGAAAAGATACATCTTATTTCAATGGTCATATACATACAGGTGCATACATGAAGTTTTACCTCTGAATTTCAACCCATCACATGGCTTTAGGAGCAGTGGGCTGCTGGGAAGCAGGCCAAGGAGCAACTTGGGGTTTCGTATTTTGCTAATGGACACGAATTGTATGTCTCACTGTCCTTTTTATGGCTGCACCTTCCCATCGAATGGAAATATCAACGTGTTGTGCAACCTTTGATTGCATTTATATGTTTAAGTCTTCTGGTCTGTTTTCTCTTTTACTTTCTTTTCCCAGGAATGGAGACCCGCGGCCGCATCTTGGAATACTCAAGCATGACTCATCAATATTTGAAGGACAAAAGGAAGTAAGGAAGGATAAGAGGGGGGAATGAAAAATTGAGTAGGGCGCAACAAATGGACAGGAATAAATGGATGAATGAAAGAAATGGTCATAATGAAAGAAGAAATGGATAAGGAAAGAAGTATGAGAAGATAGAAATAAAATCAAATATGGATCAACATACGGCTGGAAAGAAAATGTAGGGTAGAAAGAGGAAAGAAGGAAAACTTGAAAGAGAAACAGATGAGGACAAAGTAAGGCAAATGAGTGGACGTAGTGGAAGGAGTAAAGGAAATGGGACAACGGAGGGACGGAATGGATAAGAAAAGAGGTATAAGAACGGACAAGAAGAAACAAAGACTGAAAGAAAACACAAAGTATGCAATAAATAAATAAATTAGTAAAGAAAAATTGGATGCTGCCGGTGAGTAAGGATGAAATAGAGTGAGGCAGGTGGAGAAGAAAAAGAGGGGGGAACGATGGCTGAAAGAGGTAAGGAAAGTGGAGCCAAGTAAGGAAGGTGGGAAAGAAGAATGGGAAAGGAAGGTGTGAGTCACAGAGGAGAACAAGGAAGGAAAAAATGGAGTAAGGAAAATAAAATAATTCAATGTCTTGAAGGATCCATAATGGTAATAATCTTTGGCTTGAGGTCACAATGATAAGATATTAAATAAGTCATAATGATACTAATGATTTACTCCAACAATCATATCCTCCTGAGACCCAGCCTATTCATTTGTGTCCTCTGTGGTGGACAGTTTGGTTTTGCATCTCTCCTTTTACTCATTTGAGTTACCCTATCAATTCCTGCTGTACTCGAAAGAGGACATCCTGGGCTTTCCAGTGATATCACATGGGTAGGGGTGGGATGATGACAACTTCCTCTTCTTTTCGACACAAGATGGCGTCTGTATCATCGAGCACATTTTATGGAAAGTCAAAGGGTTAAGTCAAATATTGCTTAATTATTGTCTTTTTTACGATGATATTCATATATTTTCTTGTTTATTAACATGTCAGGAATGATATATTTAGTTCTGAAAGCATTTCAGTTATTTGAGTGGCTCTGAATACTAATCCACAAGAAACTAAGATCTTCTTTGGCATATCAGTCCACATGACCTGCCTTGGCCACCCCAGAATTAAAATGTATTGGGCCAAAAAAACAAAAGTGCCAGTTATAAGCAGCAAAATGGCAAGGGATAGGTTCTTCAGCGCTGAGAAGCTCTCTCAAGATTGTGGATGACCTGGATGTAACAGAGGAAACAAAGGAGGCAGATATTCTTTGGAAAGTCAGGCCATTAATTGACCGCATGAGGCAAAGGAAAGATGGTTAGGAGAATTCATGAGGAGTTAGGAAAAGACAGCTGCGGTGTTCAGGGAATCTGACTCCACTTTCACTAAGCTACGTAGTTATGATGCGACCGGAGACGCATGTTAGTGACAACAGTCTGCAGCGGTGAAACTACAATATTCAGAAGATGGACTACAAAAAAGCGCATCTTAGATCTTAGATACTTCGTCCGTGTGGTGTTACAGTGTTGCGTCACAACGACATAAACAACCCGGTTCAAAGTATTACTTTATTAACAAGATTGGAATATAAGTGAAAGAAGGAATATAAAAGTGAAACCAAGGGATTGACACAGAGTACAAAGCTACTAAACTGTCTCATTCTTCAGTTTCAAACATGCTGAATTAAATACGTTCTCCACTAACATTGTCTCATATCCCTCTGTGTTGTTATGGTTTATATGCAGATTCTAATCTGATGATAAGAATATGTAGACAATAGTTTATGAAACTCAGTGTGACCTAGAAGTGTTGACTTGATTGTGTTTTAAAATTCTAATGTTAATTGAAAAGATGATAATTAAAAACATGACTCAGACTGCAGAGCTCGTCCAGTTTAACCTTTTATCAAAGCTTCTGTAACTGAAGTGAAATAAAAGAATGAGGGCTGAGGCTGCAGTAAACACCAGAGAGAGCAGACACCGCAAAATGCGCAACTGTAACGCTGGCAGCCTCGTGGGGAGGGGAGGGTGGAGCTGCGCTCATGTGATTGGTCGAAAATGAGGGCGACATCTGATTGGCTACAGATAGGTCCATGTTGAAAAAACCGCATTTGCGAATCCAGCCACATCAGGGGAGTCTCAAAAAACACACACACACAAATGTGGAGCGATCCACAAACAAATGCAGTGCGATCCACAAACAAATACATACAAATCCACAAACAAAGAGAAAAATCCACACACAAATACATACAAATGCAGAAATATATTTGTGATTTTTTTTTACATTTATACAAATCGTAATTTATTTATGTGTGCATTGGAATGTATTTGTGAATTGTTCTGTGCGCATTTGTGAGTCTTTCTGTGTGCATTTGTGAGTATTTCTGTGTGCATTTGTGAGTCTTTCTGTTTGCATTTGTGAGTATTTCTGTGTGCATTTGCAATTATTGAGACTGATCTGACCCCATATTTTAACGGTTTTGCTAAAATCATTTGTATCTCACTATTACTTCAACTCCAAGTGCTCATTAGCGCATTGTGCAATGTTTGTTTAAGTTGTGAAATGTATGAACATAAGATGTTTTATATTTATACATCAGACACTGGTTTTGTCGGAATAACTTTCTAATAAATGTCTTGTCTTTTATCAGGTTGTGCAGGAGGATGAAGCAGAAACAGAACTTGAGAGGTGTACAATGGCAGGGGTTATCATCTGGGAGAGGAGGAGGATCCTTTCCAGCCACCATGTGACTCTGGGAGTGTTATTGATGGTGTGGAACTATGAGTTGCCATCAGTCGCACATGCATGTGCCATGTTATTGGACCTCATCTATGCTCTGAACTTAAGCTATCCAAGTAAGCTCAAATACACCTTTGATGCGCTACAGAAATTATTCATGGAGATGGAAGCAAAGAAAATGACACACAAGCGTGTCAAGCTCTAAATATTGGATAAATCAAAGAAAGACATTTGGATGGAGCATGCCTGTCCTGTTTTGAAACTTGGATCCAAATACAAAATAGGATAATTTACATTTTCAAAATGTAAATGAGAGAAAAAAACTTTCAGTCTAGCCTTCATTTTTTTTTATCAAATGATGATACATTTTTGACAGTTAGAAACTAGTACATGTCTTAACAGCTATTACATTATAGATTTCAAGTTTTGAAGCAGATATGTACAAACATGTTTTATATGTTAAGATCTGTGTGTGCATTAAGGTTACAGAAGGGTTGCGCAAAGTTTAAAAAAGGCCATTATTTACACATTGTCATACTTATTAATTTGTCCTCAAGTGTTGATGTGTAAAACACATTACACACAGGTAAGCTGCAAAATTTATTGTGAGTTTTATTTATTTTTGTGTATTTTCTTTTTTTTTTACACAGTACAGAAGAGAATATTCCTGTCTTGATAAGTAAACTAAACGATAAGTGACTGTAACAAAATGTTTTACATTTTATCTTAAGTGATTAAGTGAATATTCTACTTCTATATTATAGTAAATTAAGTGTAAATTGTAAAAAAGGAAAAATGTTGTTATATTGACCTACATTAGGTTAAGTTTTGGCTTGTAACTAAAGAAAATATATTGATTTGGGTATGATTTAAAATGGATAGTTTGTACTGAATCAGACATTTTACTACTTAATACAATTGCCTGTTTTAATTGGTTTATTTGAAAGTAAAACTATACTTGGATGTAATTGTAAATATGATTTTTTCCAAATGAAGAAATTAAGTTGTAACGAAGTGAAAAATGTTGTGTGGTCTTATAACTTGATATATATAAAAAAAATTTGGTGTAACAAATTAGAGTATTTTTTTTAAGTTAGTCCAAAGTATCATTGTTTTCAGTGTGCAGGCTTGATGTCTTGATTATGTTTTCTCTTTAGTTTCCTCTTTGTTGTGGAAATTAACTTTTTAAATTTCCTTTAGAGAAAACAAATGCGCAGTGAAACACTTAAATGTCTTTAAGCATTTATTGAACAGATACTTGGAAGAATTCAATTGAACGACAGAGCTCTTTCACCACAGATGGTTCGGAGGTCTGACACAGGAAAAACGTTTTAACAGAGTCTTATGAACATCAGTTTGTCTCTTTTGCTGGTTTTGGGTCTATTTCCCTATAATTGGTGTTACTCAGCTGCTCGTTCTTGGACTGCCATGGTTTCTCATGCCGTAATATGATAGGAAACGCATTTTTTACTGCACAGAAGAACAGAAAACACATTGAACCTCTTAGGCCAC
Organism: Ophiodon elongatus; assembly: GCA_016806645.1. Taxonomy (NCBI): domain Eukaryota; kingdom Metazoa; phylum Chordata; class Actinopteri; order Perciformes; family Hexagrammidae; genus Ophiodon; species Ophiodon elongatus. The sequence continues at coordinate 19,043 of JACSYO010000302.1, read as the reverse complement.
ACCATCCCGGGCCTCGGAATGGGTGCCATGGTCCTGGAGATCTGCCTTCCATCGCCGTTACTTAGGTGGCGTCATCTTGGCACACAAAATGAGAGAGGTGATCGGCTACGTCTTCGTCTCCGACGCGCTTGTTGGTAGCTTAGTAAGCTACTTAGGTGCTCTTATTCATTCTCGGACAAATCCCTGCTGTCATATATTATACTGTGTTCAGCCAACTGTCAGTGAACCAGCATCGTATTGTAATTTCTAAAAGAATAACTCAATAAACTATTAATATACATTTTTCCCCTTTTACATTCAGTTAACAAATCATTTTAATTCCATAATATTCATATTAATTAATATTTCCATGATAATTTGATATTGTATAAAGAGATGTAAAACCTTCTAAAACATTTATACTAACTGTATTTAACTGGTGCTCTTATTTGCTTTGATGATTGAACAAAAAGATTATAACCTACATTGGACAGTTACCGAAGTATGTAGATTTAGTCTCCTCCCATGTTTTATCACTGCTATTTTGGCTGTCTTTTAGAGTGACGTTACTAAAAACTGAACAAAATGTGGATCTACCTTTACAATAAAATTAAAACTGCATGAGGAACCATGATTGTGAGTTCATCATAACCCACAATGTCACGTGATGCCACAACTGCCTTATCTGCAACAGCACACAGACACAGAGGAAGGTCAGCTGCTACAGGGTCTAGTTTAGTAGAGAAATATCCAACAGGTCTTTGTTTTGCCCCATGTTCCTGAGTCAAAACTGATGTCATGTAACCGTCTCTTTGGTCAACGTACTGTGTGAATGGTGTGTCCAGTTTAGGTAGTCCAAGTGTTGGAGCTCACAGTACTGCACTCTTCATGTCATTAAAGGCATCAGTTGAGGAGTCAGTCCAGTTTGTAATGCGCAGAAAGATGTTTACCATGAGTCATGGAAGAGAGGGGTGCCTGGCAAAAGGACAATTACACGTTTTATACTTTGATGTACTCCTCAGAGCCTGTTGAACAGATTGACCCCAGATTTGGTATGGAAAGCCTTAATACATTGCTGATGCATTATCATGAATCTTGTGAGTGTTTGTGAAACTCCGTTGCCATGGCAACGCGTCATTGCCAAGTAAAATGAAGCTGATTGTTAAGTGGCTTGGGATGCTCAAACACTCATGCAAATTTACACATGTGTCATAGGTGATGGAATTAATTATTTCATGTGGCTTTTTTGGCTTGACCGTTTAAAATTACCTGAATAGCGCCCGCTATAAATCTTCAAAAGAGCAGCCCCAGCACTACGTTAGCCCTACATATATGAAATCTGGTAGGCACATGTATCACATGGATACTTAAAAAAAAGTATTCTGGCACCATGCTCTAAACCATACCGGAAGTCGGCCATTTGTATTTTTGTGTGAGTTCTTCACAATTCTTTTCCCTTTTCTAAGCGCTTTACTTTTATGAACTCCTCCTAGGGAGGTCGTCAGATCCACTTCAAATTTGTTCAGTATGATCTAAAGACCTTTGTGAATACAATTCATCAAAACCTTTACATTTCACGGAACGGCGTGACCATGGCGTGGTGGCCATTTTACAGAAAAAACATTTAATTTTTTAATTTTTATTTGCAAAGCGTAATTTCCTGCGTCACGCATTCCACATAGGAAAAAACGTCTGACTGGCTGACTTTCTTGGCTGAGCAAGCCGGGTCCCGCCAGCGCCCCCGACGCGCGCAAAGGTGCTCGGACCCGTTTAATCTTTGCTTGTTCTTTGTTGAAACTTTTTCTCAGCGTGTGCAGCATTTTGCAGTATGGTGTCGAGGTCTGCAGTCGTCCATGTCACACAACTTTCTTTGTCTTTGGCTGCCACTTCAAAGTTTATTTTACTCAGGAAATGTTGTTTTAGATGTACTTCGTACGGCATAAGAGGAGTACTTCCCATTCTGTCTCTCGTTAGCCCACTGTGCAGGCCAAAGGCTGTTGTGAGTCTCGTTAGGAAGGTAGTGCATGACTCGTCCGGTCTCTGTTATAATGACGTAATATTCGCCCAGCTCATGACTGGCGGAAAAAACGTTCTGCAGCGGTCGATGAGCTGTGCGACAGCGTACTTGTATGGCCTGTTGTTCTCGTGGTAATGATCCTGGTCGATGCACCTTCGGGTTAACACCTCTGCGGTAAACACACCTTTCATAATAGTCATGTTTGAGCATTTTTCTCATCAGGTGGCGTATCTCAGCCATGGTTGGCCTGTATTCTCCAACAAAAAAGAGAAGGGATCTTTCGAACTCAGTCAGATTTGTCTTTGGGCTTGTTACGTGATTCATTGCTTCTTCAATGTCTTTTTCTCCCAATGGGTGGAAAACCAGCATCGGACCATCATGTCCTTCTACCTCCACCATGGGCATTATATTGACTTGGGGTGAGGGGTAGGAAAGGCAGGCTGCTCGTGTATGGGGTCGGTCCTTTCCCTTGTCCTCCTTCGTCTCACGTGATAATGTTGATTCATCCAAGCTGTCCGTTCTTTCTTTCTTTTGGACTGGTGGCTGGATGGCTTTCCTTTTTAGGAGCGTATGGCAGCGGAACGGAGTCCAGGTCAGAATCCACAAGACCATGTACCTCAGACAAAGAAGGACAAACTTTAGCAATGCATTATCTTTCTCCATCCATTTCCATAAATGCTTTTCCCCTTTTTACATTCATTCCTTACTCTCTTTGTTCCCTGCTTCATCTCTACACATACTTTATCCCTTCCAGTCTGCTTTAAACGGTTTACATTTATTTATTTCCCTCTTGGACATCATTTCATGTTCTCCTGCTTTGCCTTTTTCTCTCTGTTCCAAACACACTCTGAGTTGATCCAATTCCTGTAGGCTAAAACTGCCTTTTCCAGGAAACCCCATTTTAATCCATTCTTCCAATTGTTCGACAGTTTGTATGTCTTTCTCCCACATAAATTGAATCACTGGAGATAAGATTTTGGGATCAGGCTGCTCAGGCTTGGACTTGCTTTTGACTTCTACCCATTCTCTCTCTAGCTCGTTGTCCCCTGGTATCTCCAAAACAACTTGGTCCACTCAAAACTTTACCAGATTACCAAATCGTATTTGCAAATACGACAAGTCACGAGGACACGTCTGTCCCTTACCCGAGTCTGAGAACACTGGTTACCACTGCGCACAACTTCCATCTAGTTAATTTCCAGAACTTCCAAAACACTCTGGTCCAATCAAAAGTTGAGCAACTCTCACTTCTGCTTGAAACAACACAAAGTTATTCTTAAAGACTACAAATCAACCAGGACACATCTGTCCAGCACCCTATGTGCGAGATTATAAGTTTCACCCCTTCCAAATGTCTGCTACATCACAAAATAATTTCTCACCGGGTCAAATTATTTTTGAGGACAGCCTCTCACCTTCCGAGAGGAATCACCTATCTAGTAGTGCACTTCTGTTGTCCAACGCAGGCCTGATTGCTCGTCCAAACCCATCCTCGTCACCAATTGTTATGGAAATTAACCTTTTAAATCTCCTTTAGAGAAAACAAATGCGATATGGAACACAATTTTTGATGTCTCCGCACGAAAAAAGCATGCCCATACTAAAATGAGTACAATTCTGCAACCACAAGGTCTATTTGAATAATTTTGGTGTTATTATAATGGTAATAACTGTGAGATTTTTTAAATAATGTGTAAATATCAGTATATATGTCACTGGTTTAAAGTAAATGAAGATGGAACACAGAAAAATGAAAAGATTTCAGGTTCGCCTTTAAAAAAAAAGCACTTTCAGGATGATCATCACTTTAGAATAATGCAGTTGCAGGTTTAAACCTTTTTTATATCACAGCACAATATGTGAACACTTTTTCTGCACAGGTTGACTTTGAATAAAGCTGATGAAAACAATAAAAGAGTTTTTAGTACAGACAGGTCAGAAAAACCCTCTGAAAATTAGGATTTATTGAATAATTTAGTTCTTTACTTTTTTTACCAAAACTATTTTTGTTTTTTACTTCTTTTTTCACTAATTATGTTTAATACATCCATACACAGCATTAACATACACAATGCCAAACTAAAAGAATGTTTTTTGCTCTGAAATCTCTATAAAATTTATATTTTTGTTCTCAAAATCAGAGGTCTGGAGAATAAAAAGGCTGTAATTTATTCTGTGATTGGTTTTCAGAGCCGAGTAAGACATCCTCTTTTTCTGCAGAGATAGGAGCATACAGGAAATCTGGCCAACTGGTGATAGACAGCACTGTTTAGCCAATAAGAGTCAGTCAGGCCATGCAGATGGTAATGTGATAGGGCAATAGGGTAGGTAGTTAGCATCCCCCCATGTGTAAATTGTCAGTCAAGGTACCTTGCTTTCCTTTTTTTTCTTCTTCCTTTGCTTCCTACGGACTTAGTTCAGTCTCTGAGCATCGGAATTAATTCGTTTTCAGCGTTTCATGAAGAGGTATGGAGCTGTTTATCATATTTTGCTGGTTTCATATTTGTCTGAGGCTGGTGTTCGTTGGCTCACAGATCGCTGAGGCTGTGGTCTACAGGTATTTGAGTGCTATGTGCGGAATCCCTGTCTTCTTGCCGTTCTTTAGCGTGGTCGTAAGCCTATGTAGCATAAAGCTAACTCGAGCAAGGGAGACATATGCCGAGCAAGTCCAGTGGCTGGCGAGATATGAATATGAATATTTGGTTATGCATTTGGTTGGTCTTGTTTAGTTGTGTTTGGAGCATGTACAAATGGTTTACATGAGCTTGTAGCCCGTATTTCTTCTGTTATTCTGATAGGCAACATCATTATATTTGTTCTTGATTAGTGTCTTCTCTCCCAGGGGGAACCCCAAAGTTTTTAACCAGTGTACCCCGCAGCCCCCTTTGGAGGGGGCTCTCGGGTAGAAGAGGTGTTCACAGATAATTCAAGAATGTGGTAACGTAACAAGCATTAACATTTTTTATGGAAAACGGTTGAAACAGGACACTAAAGAATAGCTACAAGTAGCTTACTGGATACATATTGGAAATAGTTGGCTAATAGTTAGCTAAAAATAATGGATAGACAGTTGAAATAAAGCTAGTTAGCGAAAACTGTAATGTTAGCTAAAAGTTAGCTAAAGGTAATGGATAAACTGTTAAAATAGTTAGCTTAGGGCTGCACGGTGGTGCAGTGGCTAGCACTGTCACCTCACAGCAAGAGGGGTCCGGGTTCGATTCACGATCCCGGAAGCTCCTTCTGTGTGCAGTTTTCACGTTCTCAGCGTGGGTTCCCTTCGGGTTCTCCAGCTTCCTCCCACATTCCAAAGCCATGCAGCTCAGGTTAATTGGAGACTCTAAAATTGCCCGGAGGTGTGAATGTGGGCGTGAATGGTTGTCTGTCTCTATATGTGTGCCCTGCGATAAACTGGCGACCTCTCCAGGGTGAACCCTGCCTTCGCCCAATGTCAGCTGGGATCGGCACCAGCGCCCCCGCAACCCTAAATAGGATAAGCGGTTTGGTGAATGGAATAGTTAGCTTAAAGTGATGCAATAAAATATTGAAGTAGTTAATTGACCTTTTCACAGATCGTTGCCATAGTACCAGAGCTGTCACCTCAGGTTTAGCTAGGGGTTGAGGTGGCTAACCATTACACTGCTAACATTCCTCCCTCAAATTTAGTCAGTCTTATTATTCATGCAACAGACAGGCTAAATTAGACTTGACTAACAGACATGCTAAATTAGACTTGACTAACCTGACAATCTAAGGCCAAGACTGGTCTTCAACTATTTATCTGATCTTTCCTCTATGGAATGCCTGGCCTTCAAATGCAAATCTCCATACTCCATGCCAGTGCTTCTCATATACCGTCCTCCAAAACCAAACCCATCTTTTATACCTGAGATAAGTGATCTCCTTACCTCACTCTGCACTATGTCAACTAACATTGTCATTGTTGGTGATTTAAATATCCATGTCGACAACCCCTCCTGTCAGTTTGCAGCAGATTTTCTGAGTGTGCTTGAGTGTCTTGGCCTGCAGCAGCATGTTGAGGTTCCTACTCACACCAAGGGGCACACTCTGGATCTGGTTATCACTGACTCTGCTTCCATCAGTAACCTACAGGTTTATGATCTTGGTGTGTCCGACCACAAGGTGGTCTCAATGGCCTTGACTTTTATGCTGCCTACTATTAGACCTAAGCGTCAAATGTCTTTCCGGAACTGGAAAAGCATTGACTCAGCCACTATGACCATGGATCTCCAGCTCATCACCTGCCCAGCCGCTGCATCAATGGATGAATTAGTGGAACTCTATAACACATCCCTGAGCAGTGTTTTTGATCTCCATGCCCCTGTCAAGTCACGTGAGGTCAATTACTCACGCTCCGCTCCCTGGTTCACAGATGAGCTGCGGAAAATAAAAACAGCTGAGCGTGTCCTGGAACGACGCTGCAGACACTCTGGGCTCACTGTCCATAAACTGGCTTTCCGTGAACATCAAAGGGCCTACTCCAACTCCCTTAAAGATGCTCGCTCACAGTTCTATTCCAGCTTAATCAATAAAAACTCAGGCAACTCTAAACAGCTTTTTTTTACCATAAACCATCTCCTGAAGCCACAACCATCCTCTTCAACTGAGGCTACAGAGGAGCAATGCAACAGCTTCATTGACTTTTTCAGATCCAAAGTCAACAAGATTCGCTCTCTGATGTCCAGCTCTCCATCTCTGCTTCCCTCTGACACCAACACCTTATCTGCAAGTGTGCTATCTCCTCTACATCTCGCTGAGGTTCAGGAGTCATGTTGAGGAAAACCTCAGAAAAATGAAATCCTGGACCCCATTCCCACTGCTCTGCTCAAGTCACATATCCCCACTCTGTCCTTTCATCACCAAAGTTGTTAACCTTTCCCTTCAGTCTGGCTGTGTACCACCTGCTCTCAAGGTTGCTGTCATCCGCCACCTTCTCAAGAAGCCCACCCTGGACCCAGAGACTACAGGCCTATCTCCAACCTTGCCTTCCTGTCCAAGGTGTTAGAGAAGGTAGTTGCTTCTCAACTTCAGGACCACCTCAAACACAACAACTTGTTTGAAAAATTTCAGTCAGGATTTCGTTCAGCCCACAGCACTGAAACAGCTTTGCTCAGGGTTACGAATGCCCTGCTGATGACAGCCGATGTAGGATCACCCTCACTCGTCATCCTCCTGGACCTGACTGCTGCATTTGACACAGTGGATCACACTATCCTCCTAGAGCGCCTCCACACCACCATCAGATTATCAGACTCTGCACTCAAGTGGTTTCAGTCCTGAATATGTCTCACTGGGAAGATGCAAGTCCGAACTGCTTCTTGTCTCCTCTGGTGTTCCGCAAGGGTCGGTCCTCGGCCCCATCCTCTTCATTATTTAGATGCTCCCCCTCGGTCGTGTCATCAGCAGACATAAGATGTCCTTCCACTGTTATGCTGACGACACACAGCTCTACATAAAAACTGCCTCAAGCCCCTCTGCAGCCATGTCATGTCTCACCGCCTGTCTTGGGGAGATAAAGGCATGGATGAGCAACAACTTTCTCCAGTTAAACAGTAACAAAACCGAAGCCCTCCTTGTTGGCACTCCACACTAGGTTCAGTTATCCTCCATAACTCATCTTACCTTTGACGGTCAGGTCATACCCCTCTCCTCCACAGTCACCAATCTGGAAGTTAGGTTTGACCCTCACCTGACCTTTAATGACCATATAAAATACCTGTGCAAAACCTCCTTTTATCATCTCAAAAACATCTCCAAACTCCGCCCCACTTTAACCCTGCCAGATGCAGAGAAGCTCGTCCATGCCTTAATCTCCTCAAGACTGGACTACTGTAACTCACTGTTCACTGGGATCACTGGCAAGAACATCCAGAAACTACAATACATTCAAAACAGCGCTGCCAGGATCCTGATGAGAGTCCGGAAACATGAGCACATAACACCCATCCTACACTCCCTGTCTCATTCCGGATTGACTACAAAGTCCTACTACTCACCCATAAATGCATAAACGGACATGCACCTCCCTACCTACAGGAACTCATCACTCCCCAAACCTCGACCCGCACCTTCAGGTCCACAAACAGATCGCTCCTTCGGGTCCCCAACACCAAGCTCCACACCATAGGCGACCGGGCCTTTTGCTTGGCAGCACCGCTCCTTTGGAACAATCTCCCTGAACACATAAGGGCAACACAGACACTGGACTCTTTTAAGACTGGCCTAAAAACCTTTTTATTCAGGAAGGCGTTTTTTTACTCTGTGTTAAATCTGTCAGCTATTTCTTTTTTATTATAATCTGTTTTAACTATGTTTTTAAATATAGTCTGTTTTAACTATGTTTTTAACTATGTACTATGTACTGGCTCTGTGCACTCTTTCTTTATGAATGAAAAGTGCGTTACAAATTAAATGCATTATTATTATTATTATGCACGTCAACTTCTTAAGGGGATCGGTCTCATTTATAATATAATTGTAGCTCTATATTATAAGTCTGATAGACTTGCTATAGATCTGCTCACACTGTTTGTTGAAAAGTTCCCAAGTGACGTCATACATAATAAGGTCAATGGTCACGTGAGGGACGTACGTAGGGACACGCCCATTAGCGTTGTTTACGTTATCCTGCTAGCATTTCATTTTCGACCAAATCCATTGGACTAATTATTAGCAGCCCACTGCTCCTAAAGCCATGTGATGGGTTTAAATTGAGAGGTAACATTTCATGTATGCACCTGTATGTATACAACCATTGTAATACGGTTTATCTTTTCTAGTTTAACCAGGAGGAGACCATTGATGTGGGAAGTGGTTTTGGTCACACAGCACAGCATGTTTTTTTGTTTTTTTTTATCATTGCACCTTGTAGACGGTCCCTCTTTTGTTTGTGTCTTGACAACATTTCGTTCATGAGTAACTGATCTGGGAAGTTAGAATCTGAATATCTTTTTGACTTGAATTTACCAATCTAGGCTAAACCTTAACTTTTTTTCTTAATTATGAAATCCGGATCTTGTAATTACGAGATCTGTTGTCATAAGTATGAGTTATTTTCTTGTGATCACAAAACAGTAACGCATAACTCAGAAGAGAAAAGGTAGTGACCCAAGTGGATGAGTTATGTTACAGTTTCATGAGACGTGGCTGAAGCAAAAGCAAATTTTTTCCCAAGATAAATAAGTGTTCCAGGAGGGGACTAATGATGTACAAAGTGGTTTTGGTCACACTCCACAGCATGACAAACGAAGTTATTGAATAATTTTTTATGTCTCTCTTGTGCTCTTTTGTTTGTGTTTTAACAACGTTTCAGTCATGAGTAACTGATCTTGGAATATCTTTTTGACTTTACTGAACTAGGCTAAACCTTATTATGAAATCCGAATTTCGTAGTTACAAGATCTGTTGTCATAAGTATGAGTTATTTTCTTGTGATTACAAAACAGTAATGCATGACTCATAAGAGAAAATGTAGTAAGTTATGTTTGACTTTCATGAGAAGTGGCTGTAGATCACAAAACAAATAGATGCGTCCAAAAGTTTCACAACACGTCGATATTTCTGATGGTTGGAAAGGTGCAGCCATAAAGATGTGGTATCTTGGGTTTTTAATCTTTCACCCAGTGTGGCGTCATGTGTTGCAAGACGAAGAATGGAGAGAAAATATAATCACGACATTTGATGAGTCATGTTTTAGACTTATCAGACGTGGCTGTGGGCTGAAACGAAAGCTAAGCAGCGTTTTTATAGTTCAACAGAAATAATTTACACCCAAATGCCCCGCCTCGACGATCCCCCTCCACGTGATTGTGACCATTTAAAGTTGCGTGCTCAACAACATCTTATTATTTATACCAGAGAAGCCAGAGCAGCATCAAGAGCAAAACCAGCCACACGAACTTAGAGAACTTACTGAGTTGAGGAAACAGCTGCATGATGAGGCGAGTAGCTGTTTCTGCATTTCATATCATTGTTGGAGTAAATCATTTGTATCATTATGACTTATTTAATATCTTAGCATTGTGTCCTCGAGCCAAAGATTATTACCATTATGGATCCTTTAAGGCATTCATGATGTATTCAAACACTGCTGTCCAGTCCGATGTTTCTTCCTTCTTCCCTTTCAGTCAGTGCCACAGGGATTATAAAAATAAATAAATAAATCGTCTTATTCTTAACAATTATTACTGATCAGTTGTTTTCTTTAAGTTTCAGCCCACACTTAAAGAAATGCTAAATGTATTTTATTTTCCATACTTTCCATATTTAATTTTCTACCTTTCCGTTATTCTCTGTGGCTCACACCTTCCTTTCATTTTCTTCCTTCCTACCTTCCTTACCTCTTATAGCCATCTGCCTCACTCTATTTCTTCCTGACTCACTGGCAGCATCCTACCTTTCTTTACTAATTTATTTATTCATTGCATACTTTGTTCATCTTTGTGTTTTCTTTCAGTCTTTGTTTCTTCTTGTCCTTAATGTTTTTTTTATTTTGTCCGTTCTTATACCTCTTTTCTTATCCATTCCTTCCCTCATTTGTCCTCATCTATTTCTCTTTCAAGTTTTCCTTCTTTACCTACTTCCCTCTTCCTACCCTATTTTTTCTTTCCAGCCATATGTATATACTCTTTCCTTATTTCCTTCCTGTCCATTCAATGCGCCCCACTCCATTTTTCATTCCCCCCTCGTATCCTTCCTTATTTCCTTGCTGCCTTTCACATCAGACCCCGTTTATCTGTCACATACACAACCATACACAGTACCTGTAGTGACATTCTTTTGTGTCTAGATCAAAGAAGCAGCCAACAGATTATTATTTATTTCCTTCCTGGGCATTCAATGCTCCTGACTCCATTTCTATCTTCTTCCCTTCCTCAACATGAAATGAACAATGATTATCCAAACATAGCACACATTGGAGAATATTATATGAACCTAGAAATGTCTTTTAATATTTGCTCTTTTTATTTCCCATCAGTGCTGCTCAGAGTCAAACAACACTGGTGTCTAAACTGGAGGCCCTGCAGTGCCACTTCACCTGGAATCTGGACCCCAGCAAGTCAAAACTTTTACTTCTCAGTGACATGCTGGTGGACATCGGCACGCAGGAGGGAAACAGCTGGCTGGGTCACATTTACAACCTGCGGGGGTTCATTCAGTACAAGCTGGGCTTCACCGAAGACGCCCAGAGTTTCTTCAACAAGGCTGCAGAGGCCTTCCGCCAGATGAGAAATGCAGATGACGGTCCCTGGTTAGTGGTGAACTACGGGAACCTGGCTTGGCTGCACCACCACCTGGGAGACCAAGCAGAGAGAGAGGCTTACCTGTCAAAGGTTGACGCCCTGATGAAGAAATACCCATCTCCATCGCAGGATGAGCTCCATGCAGAGACCTACGCTGAGAAAGCCTGGACCCTGATGAAGTTCAGCACAGACAGAGAGCTGGTGGCAGATTACTTCCAGAAAGCCATCAGGATGCAGCCGGACATGGTGGAGTGGAACACCAGTCACATCTTAGGGTTAGCAAGTGATTTTAAGTACAGAAACACAGGGCTGGAGGCTGACATCTTGGAGAAAATGAGAGTCGCCAAGGAACAGGATCCAGAGAACTTGTACCTTGCTGCTTACTACCTTGAGCAACGTGCAAAGAAAGGAGAAGACGTTAAGGATGAAGCACGTGAGTTAGCCGGAAATATTATGAGAAATCCCGTCAGCAGCTACAGTGGTATAAAAGGGTTACTAAGGATTTACAGAAAATATTTATCTATTGATGAGGCCATTGATTTGGCAGAGGAGGCTCTGGAACACCATCCAGATGAGCGTTATCTGAAGAGATGTGCTGCACTCTGTCTAAAATGGAAGATTTACAGTCGCCCAGAGCAAAGCATGATAGACAGAGCAATCCGTCTCCATGAGGAGGTGGTTTCTCTCTACCCTCATTCTTCACTCATGAAGAAACTGGACCTCGCAAATATACACACAAAAGCTAAAGCTGAGCAGATGTACCAGGACCTGATAAGAAGTGATCTGGAACCTGCAGGCAAACAGGTCGTCTACAACCACTACGCAAAATATTTATACTTCGTTCAACAGGATCAAAAAACGTCAATAAAGTATCACATGAAGGCGGCAGCGATGTCGCACCAATCCTTCTATCGTGGGAACAGCATCGAAGTTCTGGAGAAGACCAAAGAGAAACGCTGGAACTCAATGTGTGGAGAAATAGAGAATTTTCCGGAAAACCTGCAAGAGCCATAGTATAATAATTATTAATTGATTAATTGAATCCTTTAAAAGGCAGGTGTCTGCAAGTTTTTACACTTTTGTAGTCAATGAAAAAAAAGGCTTAAAATAATTATACAAAAAAACCTATATATTTATCGGAAGTAGTACACTCGATTTGTATGACAGCCTGAATCATTCAATAACACTGGTCTTTTAAATAACATCCACTGTGGACATGTCTAAATGTCATCTTCAATCAAACCCTCTCCTTTTAACGCCACGTCAATCACAAACCACAAAAACCGTCTTCTTTCATCTTAACAACATCCCCCGTCTACGCCCCTCCATCTCCTCTTCAGCCTCTGAAACACTCATCCACGCCTTCACCCCTCTTGACTGGACTACTGCAACAGCATCCTGTACGGCACATCCACCAAAATCATCAACAAACTACAATACATCCAGAACTCAGCGGCCCGTCTGCTCTCCCACTCCACCAGAGATCACATCACCCCAGTCCTTCAAAACCTCCACTGGCTCCCCACACAGCAAAGAATACAGTTCAAGATTCTCCTCCTCATATACAAAGCCCTTCACAACCTGCCCCCTTCATACCTTTCTGACCTCCTGCACCAACACGCTCCCCCTGCCAACCTCCTCAACCCCCCTACTGTCCAAGCATCGGACCTGGGGGGACAGGGCCTTCTCCATCGCTGCCCCCTCCCTCTGGAAATCTCTACCCCAGCACCTCAGACATTCTGCGTCATTCGCCACTTTCAAAACAGCACTTAAAAAACTAATTTATTTAAATCTGCTTTTAAACTGGGATGCTAGTTAAGTATTTTTTTGTTTTGTCTCTTATTGTTACGTAATCTCTCTCGTGTACATTGTTATTGTTTATATTGTTTCTGTTTTCAACATGTAAAGTGCCTTGAGTACCTTTTAAAGCGCTATACAAATACAACGGATTATTATTATTATTATTATTATTATCATTATTATTACCATAATTCAATATCACTTGGTTTATTACAATAGATCTTGTATCAGTATATGAAATCTGCTTTGCTGTATGCCTTTGAGTAGTGAAATATGAAATACATTTTGGGGCATTTGTGCATTCAAAAAATAGTTAACATGTCCTCTAATTCTTCTTCTATGTCATCTGATTTCTATTATAAAATTTTTTAAATGAACAGAGAAAAAGAGGATGATGAAGATTTACTGCAGAACTGAACTTACCACCATTGAGGTCAAGCAGCACCTCGAGTCCCTCCAATTTAGTTTGGATGGAGATGTCTCTCTCTTCCCCGATGAAGCAGCACACGGACTAAGGCCACCTCGCCCGGACCAGGGAAACCGGGGCACCCTCCCGGAGCCAGACCCGGGAGGGGAGCTCGTAGGCGAGCGTCTGGCGGCCGGGCCTTCGCCCATGGGGCCCGGTCGGGCTCAGCCCGAAGAAACATCATGGAGCAGCCACCCTGTGGACCCACCACCCGCAGGGATAAGCATCGGGGTCGGGTGCTATGTGGACCGGGCGGCAGGCCGGGCAGGGGGCCTGGGCGAGCTGATCGCCGGCGGCATAGACTAGCTCTAGGGACGTGGAACGTCACCTCGCTAGTGGGGAAAGAGCCGGAGCTGGTGCGGGAGGTGGAGCGGTACCAGCTAGATATAGTTGGCCTCACCTCCACGCACAGCACTGTCTCTGGAACCAAGCTCCTGGAGAAAGGTTGGACTTTGTCCTTTCCTGGAGTTGCCCAGGGTGAGAGGCGCCGGGCGGGAGTGGGGATACTCACGAGCCCCCGGCTGAGCGCCGCCGTGTTGGAGTTCTGCCCGGGGAGCGAGAGGGTCGTCTCCCTGCGCCTGCGGGTTGCGGGGAGTAAGGCTCTGACTGTTGTTTGTGCCTATGCACCGAACAGCAGTTCAGAGTATCCGCCCTTCTTGGAGTCGGTGGGAGGGGTCCTGGAAAGGGCGCCTCCTGCTGACTCCATAGTTCTCCTGGGAGACTTCAACGCTCACGTGGGCAACGACAGAGAAACCTGGCGGGGGTGATTGGGAGGAACGGCTTGCCTGATCTGAACCCGAGTGGTGTCTCGCTGTTGGACTTCTGTGCTAGCCACGGTTTGTCCATAACTAACACCATGTTCGAACATAGGGTGGCTCATAAGTGTACCTGGTACCAGAACACCTTAGGCCGTAGATCAATGATCGACTTTGTAATCGTTTCATCTGATCTGCGGCCGTATGTCTTGGACACACGGGTGAAGAGAGGAGCAGAGCTGTCAACTGATCACCACCTGGTGGTGAGTTGGATCAGATGGCAGGGGAATCGGCTGGAGGGACCCGGCAAGCCCAAACGTGTAGTGAGGGTGAACTGGGAACGTCTGGCGGAGGATCCTGTCCGGGAGGTCTTCAACTCCCACCTCCGGAAGAACTTCTCACACATCCCAATGGAGGCTGGGGACATGGAATCCGAGTGGACCATGTTCAAAGCCTCTATTGTGGACGCGGCCGCTGGGAGCTGTGGTCGGAAGGTCACCGGTGCCTGTCGTGGCGGTAACCCGAGAACCCGGTGGTGGACACCGGGGGTGAGGGAAGCCATCAAACTGAAGAAGGAGGCCTTTTGGGCCTGGTTGGCTCGGGGGTCTCCTGAAACAGCGGAGAGGTACCGGCAGGCCAAAAGGGCTGCAGCTGCGGTGGTCGCGGACGCTAAAACTCGGGCATGGGAGGAGTTCGGGAGGCCATGGAGAAGGACTTTCGGTTGGCCTCAAGGAAGTTCTGGCAAACCATCCGACGGCTCAGGAAGGGAAAGCAGGGCTTACCCCAGGCTGTGCTCAGCACAGGGGGGGGAACTGCTGACCCGGACAGGGGACATCGTCGGGCGGTGGAAAGAGCACTTTGAGGAACTCCTAAACCCGGCCAACATGTCCTCTAGAGAGGAGGCAGCGCCTGACGACTTGGGGGGGGTCGAATCCATATCCTTGGCAGAGGCCACTAAGGTAGTCAATAAGCTCCTTGGTGGCAAGGCGCCTGGGGTGGATGAGATTCGCCCTGAGATGCTGAAGGCGCTGGACGTTGTTGGGCTGTCTTGGCTGACACGCCTTTTCAATGTCGCATGGGGGTCGGGAACAGTGCCCATGGACTAGCAGACTGGGGTGGTGGTTCCCATTTTCAAAAAGGGGGACCGGAGAGTGTGCTCGAATTATCGGGGTATCACACTACTCAGCCTCCCGGGGAAAGTGTATGCCAGGGTGCTGGAAAGGAGGCTCCGACCGATTGTCGAACCTCGGATCCAAGAGGAGCAGTGCGGATTCCGTCCCGGTCGTGGAACAGTGGACCAGCTCTTTACCCTCGCAAGACTACTGGAGGGGCTCTGGGAGTTTGCCCAACCAGTCTACATGTGTTTTGTGGACTTGGAGAAGGCCTTCGACCGGGTCCCTCGGGGGTTTTTGTGGGGGTGCTGCGGGAGTATGGGGTGCCGGACCCGTTACAACGGGCCATCCGGTCTCTGTACGACTGCAGTAGGAGCTGTGTTCGTATTCTCTGCAATAAGTCAGACGCGTTCCCGGTGGTGTTGGCCTCCGCCAGGGCTGCCCTTTATCACCGGTCCTGTTCGTGACTTTCATGGACAGGATATCTAGGCGTAGCCGGGGGGAGGAGAACGTCGGGTTCGGGGGTCTCGAGATCGCCTCTCTGCTGTTCGCAGATGATGTGGTCCTGTTAGCCTCTTCGGACCATGACCTCCAGCATTCACTGGGGCGATTTGCAGCCGAGTGTGACGCGGCGGGGATGAGGGTAAGCACATCCAAATCCAAGGCCATGGTGCTCTGCCGGAAACCGGTGGATTGTGGCTCTCCCAGCAGACTTAGTGCTCGCCAGTCTCCCAAGAGTCCACACTCTGGTCACCTGCCAGGAGGCGGATGGCTGGATCTGGCCTGCTGATCAGCGGCTGCAGCAGTAAAACAGGCGCTGCACCGGACCGTCTTGGTGAAGAGGGAGCTGAGCCGGAAGGCGAAGCTCTCAATTTACTGGGCGGTCTACGTTCCGACCCTCACCTATGGTCACGAACTCTGGGTCGTGACCGAAAGAACGAGGTCTCAGATACAAGAGGCCGAAATGAGTTTTCTCCGTAGGGTGGCCGGGCTCAGCCTTAGAGATAGGGTAAGGAGCTCGGACATCCGGAGGGAACTTGGAGTTGAGGCGCTACTCCTTCGTATCGAAAGGAGTCAGCTGAGGTGGTTCGGGCATCTGATCAGGATGCCTCCTGGACGCCTCCCGTTAGAGGTTTTCCAGGCACGCCCAACTGGTAGGAGGCCTCGGGGAAGACCCAGGACACGCTGGAGGGATTATATCTCCCAGCTGGCCTGGGAACGCCTCGGGATCCCCCAGAACGAGCTGGAACGTGTTGCGGGTGAGAGGGAAGCCTGCTAGGCCTGCTGCCACCGCGACCCGACCCCGGATAAGCAGAGGATAATGGATGGATGGATGGAGATGTCTCTCTGTTTGTGGAAAAGGACAATACTTGAAGTTTTTCTTTAAAGTCAAAAAACCTCTATAGTGTTTAAGTCCATGACATTAAAGTTTCATCCTTAATGTCAGTGAATATAAATGGTATGAAATGTCAAATGGAGTTGAGATGCCAGAAGAGCTGCCCTGAGTGAAAGGCATATATACTGGACTATAAGATCAGGACAAGGAACACAAAGCACAAAAATGAGTATAAACTAAGAGTCATCCATTGAAATCAAATATGTGTGCGTTACAGTAATCAAGTTCCTCCTATTCCGACGGGGAGAGGGGGGCAAAATGAGGGTGTGTATATATCAAAACAAGAGACTGGGTGTGAGGATGTAAGGGAGGGGGGATGGCAAAGCTGAAGAGAATAAAAAGAGATGACTCGAGACATTGTGAGGGATCTAACGTGGGACACCGTCCGGTACTCAGGTGAGGACAATAGAACATTGTCCGGGACAAACATCGGAAAACTTCGTCTCTGCTCACGGATCAGAGGACCCTGATCTTGGGCAGGAATTGGCTGACGGAGAGTCTCATCCCCCCCTGCCTACATAGGGTCAAGGAGGACTCTTTTTCCTGAGACTTTGTACGGAGTCAAGAGGATCGCAGACGGACTTCTTTCCATTCGACAGGTGGAGGGAGGTGGAGGCAGGTGGAGGCAGGTGGAGGCAGGTGTCTACGCCGGACCCAGCTAAGGCATCTCCTCCTACCCCTCAAAGGATTAATTTAAAAAAAAGGACTTTCACCCAGTCTCGGCTCAGTAAGAAATTTATGTTGTGATCAATCGGTAATGTAATCAAATGAAGTGAATAATTCAGATGTTGCTATGCCCCTGCTAATAATTCTGCAATAAATATATAATCTGCATTTAAAGCAAGTAGTACTGAGAGTTTATCATAGAGAAGTAGTGAAGTGTATTCATGGTTGTAAAAAGTAAAGTACTACTGCGTGCATATCATCAATACAGTTCTGAATGGTTATTCTAGTTCCTAGTCCACTAAACAGACCCTTAGAGGTTAAATCCTAGCTATTAAAACCTATCCTGGCACCTTACCAAGAGCCCAGGTCCATTAGAGGAAAGCTGCCATAACTGACGCGACTGAGCCAGGCGAGTTTCCTCGACCACGAGCTTAAACAGATCTCCAAACATCTACAGAGATCCGGACCAATTGAACGGAGAGCTGGTTAATTAGATAGTCCTGTGTAAGGGGCTTATCTCTCGGATCTAACAGAAACCATCACTGATGTCAACCAATCAATACACAGAAACAGCGAATATGAATTCACCAATTGTCGTGGTTGAGGGTTTGGCATCGATGTCTTCAGCAGCTTCAGTCTTCACTGCCTGTTCTGCAGCTTCGTCACCAACTGACGGTGCAACTCCACCACCTTCACCTTCACAGAAAGACAGACGGGAAAGTTAATTAAAAAAAAAAAATTTCTTTAAGCTATTTTGATTATTTTTTTGTGTACATGCCAGCTGGAATTGGCATGTACACGGATAAACACTTTCTACAACAACAAAAACAAACAGACAAACTAATTACTTCAGCTTGACTTTCCCGTTTTGTCTTACTGGACACTTTTCAAAACCAGTTTATGTAGTCCTACGTTTTTAAGTTGAACTTGGAAAAATCCAGGTACACTCATCGGAGATAGGGTGGCAAATAATGATTAATTAATACATTTGTTAATCAATTGTTTAATCTGCTAAAGTTAAAGTAATTGAGACAAAAAACACACACACATCTTTTACAATCCACCATTTGTGATTTGTGTGTAACAGTTAAATATTAACTTATTTTTAAGTAGATAAAAAGATACATTTTCGAGACTTTGGGCCAGTTGCATACAAATAGACCTTCAGTCTTTGTTTTAAATATAACTTAAAGCCAGATTTGCCTATCGCACAATGCGTTATGAGTTGTAGTGACCCCGTTGCCTATAAAAAAAAGGCCACTACGGTTAATGATTCATTTGTTTTGAAGCGTGCAATAAACAACGAAATTTCCAGTTCCAACATAAAGGCAATTTATTTCTTAAAATTGCATCTTCTCCAACATAAACAGAGGACAGACACTTTCTCTGTCATAATCCATTTCCTAAACCATAAGCTAAAATAAATCATAACATTCATTATCACAGGGTCAAAAAAGTTTGCTCCTGCCTATTCAGCAACACCGTTCTCTGGTAATCCTCCTGATTATGTTGACCTTTTTGCCTAATTGACAGCAACCCTACGCCCCCAAGTGGTGGGAGGTTTAACAAAACAAAACAATAACAAAATGGCT
>JACSYO010000301.1:0-87500 GCA_016806645.1 Ophiodon elongatus | reverse complement strand
CATGAAAAGGACTGCGACCAGTTAACGTCATAACTTCTGTGTGTGTGATACGGCGAGAGAGGAAGACATCCGAGTGGGTTAGTATCACATTTTCCTGGTAATTAATAATAATATATATTATTAATTTCCTGTAATTGTTATTAATATATTATTATTATAATTATAATATAATAATACTATTATTATGTTATTGTAATTATAATTATTATATTATTATTATTATTATATTATTGTAATTATTATTAATATAATATTATTATAATTCGAATTATTATTATTATATTATTGTAATTATTATTAATATATTATTATTATTATTATGTTATTGTAATTATTATTATTATATTATTGTAATTATCATTAATATATTATTATTATTATATTATTGTAATTATTATTAATATATTATTATTAATTTCCTGTAATTATCTTGCTTAAAATATCATGCAGTTTTTATCCAAAAGGTTCTTCTTTCTTCTCCATAAGTGGAGGTTTTAGCCTCCGGTCTTTATAAATCCGAGCAGTTGCATCATATTCTGGGAAACAAAACTCCAAGTTTTAAAAAAGGGGCGTAGCCAGTTTTAAATCAATGAAACACGCTGAATATTTAAGACGAAGCTGCGGGGAACCATGGCCATCTGCATCCTCTATGAAAGTAAAATATTTTCATTTTTATAGCTCGATAATGTAATTTACTCTCTCTCTGTCCCTTATCTCCGCCAGAGTTCTCATCCCCCCCCCCCCGACCAGGATTCAAATCACACCCCCGTGGCTCAAAAGAAAAACAAATTCATGGCTGGAGTAAAGAGCAAATATATGCCTCTGTAAACCCCCGGGGTCCACTCTGAGCTGCAGAATACAGCTGGAAAACTTGATAAAAGTGCAGCCGGATGGAAAAGATGCAAACCGATTTCCAGCTGCAGCCAGCGGCAACATCGCCGATGAAAAAAAGTTCCTCTCAAGACGGTTGTTCCGCTCGTCGAGAGAGAAATCCATACATGCATTAAAAAAAACACTCCAACAAGTCGAGGCGGACTTCTCGATAAGACGTGACTCGGGTTGAAGCAGGGCTTTGGGGTGGAAGATAACTCGTTACCGGGACAACACTTTGAATCCAGATACTTTCGGGGATGCTAACATTCGGTATTTGGTCGAGCCGATGTCTCACATCGGAACAAAGCTTCGTATCAACCAACTATAGAACCTTTGATTGATTGTTGTTGGCTACATATTGCTCTACTGTTTCGTTAGTTAATTTAATTTAATATTATTCTATTCTATTCTATTTTTATATATATTGTTCTTTTCTTATGTAAACATTTTTCTTTTTTTATGTAAAAATGCTGCTGTACCTGAAAAAATATCCTTTTGCGGGATTAATAAAGTATCTATCTATCTATCTATCTATCTATCTACATCTATCTATCTATCATCTATCTAGCTATCATCTATCTATCTACCTACCTACCTACCTACCTACCTATATCTATCATCTATCTACCTACCTATCTATCTATATCTATCTACCTACCTACCTATCATCTAGCTATCTATCTATCTACCTATATCTATCATCTATCTACCTACCTACCTACCTACCTACCTACCACTATCTACCTATATCATCATCTATCTACCTACCTACCTATCATCTATCTATATCTATCATCTACCTATCTACCTATATCTATCATCTACCTACCTACCTACCTACCTACCTACCTATCTATACTTTAAAAAAATTAAAGAACCGTGGAGAACTCTTGTTGGACAAGCCAATACGTCCAGGCGCTCGTCAGTAATTAGGTTTTGGAAGAGGACATTGCTTTTGCTGCTGTTAATCATCTGTAGTTGCATTATCTTGTTACTCGTGTTCACATATGAATCGGAGAAAATACAATATCAACATCAACCTTACCTTTACATTTACAACGCTTACAACACATTCAAAGCACATGACAGAAATGATTCATGTAACTCCTCTTCTGACATTTTATTAACCAAACGACGAATCGATGAATCAATAATGAAAATAATAAATTGACTGAGGCAATGACGACCCTTGGACAAAAGCCTAAAAAGGTTCCTATGAGTTGAGGTTATGGGAAGTCCCAGGTTCACAGGTCAGGAAGTTCCTGTACTGAAAAAAAAAAGGCTCCAAGTTCACACCTACTAGAGCAGGATGAGGTCATCGTGAATGATTAACAGTTTTCCAGGGAGTTAAGATGCCGGTTTCACTGCGTCTTTAACGAACAATTAAAAAATTATCTTACATTTAACAAATAAACCGAACAGACAATAAGAAAACATCCCAACAGGAGCCTTTTGGTTTCAGGTTCATCCACAGACAGGACACTGGCTGCATAAGAGAGTGAGTGTTCAGGTATGTGATCTACCGGGGTGTGTGTGTGTGTGTGTGTGTGTGTCTTTAAGATTATACTACTCCCTAAATCTCTGACTGGTGTCTTCAGTGTGTGGAGGCTGATGCCCTGAGGACAAGGTCTGTGGATCCATTTCCTACCGCTGCCCTGTTTACTGGGAGATGTAATCATATTCAAGCGAGCCTTCCTTCCTGTAACCCAACACACACACACACACACGCACACACACACACACACGCCCTGTCACCGCGAACATGACATCAGAGCATCATTCACCACTTCAGCAAAGGGCCCAAATATGCCGGGAAGGTGGAAGAACTGCATTCCACACAGTTACCAACCGTCCAGTGTTGGCACACACACACACACACACACACACACACACACACACACACACACACACACACACACACACACACACACACACACACACACACACAAGAATTGACTAATAAGAAAAAAACACGGAGGAGTCGACAGAGAATAAAAAGCATGAATTGAGTTCAGTTCGACTCAGTTGCCAACTTTTTTTTTTACCTTTCAGTTGCAGGATTTGTTGGTATTAAAAAAGAGCAAGTTTAGGATGTGTTTGTTTGTTTGTTTGTGTTGTTTATGGTAGTTCTGACTGGAGCTGCAAAGATGAATCAATTCATTGATTTGTTAAACTATTATAAAAAAATAAAATAAAAACTATTTTGCTAATCGGTTGGAGTACTTATTTACTTATTGAAGAGTCAAACTTCTTGATTCCAGCTTCTTAAATGTGAATATCTTCTGGTTTCTTTACTCATTAATGACAGTAAACTGAATGTATTTGATTTGTGGACAAAACAAGACATTTGAAGACGTCACCTACGGATTAATTGACAATAAAAAGAATCTAAAATAGTTGCAGCTCTACTGCTGAGCATCTTCAAAGCATGCTGTAGATTTCGGGGATCACTCTTGATCTCGGAAACAGAAGTTCTGGAGCTTTTGATTCTCCACCTTCCCCCAAACTTAGAGGAAGACGCTACTAACGCCACATTTCCGCTGCATGGTTCCCAAATCGGCTCGCTCTTTTTTTTGGGGTTTTCCAAAAAGTCGTGGATAGTAGCTCGTACCTTTTTTTTGGTACCACCCCGGTCAAAGGGTCCAAGCGAGCTGAGCCGATACTAAAAGGTGAAGTTAAAACACTAATTGATCATAAAGACATCCGGCACACACTCCCCATTTTTGAATAGCCGAGCCATAACCGTCAATTTTCCATGCACTACGCCTTAAAATTGGTTGCCAATGACTGGATTCAGTGATCAAGAACAAACTCAAGAACTCTTCAAAGTGCCCAGAACAAAAATCGGAAAATTTAACATCCAATCCAGTCGGTATGTGCGGAGGACTCCAGATCAGCTACTAAATGGACCTTGTTTGATCAACATGTATTTTTCCTACTTTCAAACCAGCCGTTGGTTCCAATTCATTTTTGAGAATAACTGAGCCCCCCCCCCCACCCCCCCCGAAAACACTACAAACATGTAAAACCACTCGTATCGTCCTCTAAATGTTCAGATGTGTCCAAACTTCTGCCGTCAGCGATACCGGGACGATAAATGGTCGCTTTCTTTATCGTTTGCACTCAAATGTGAATGTTTTATTTAAAATCTCTGCCGTGCCTATGAAACCAATGGAATTGTGGGTAGGGAAGAGCCTCCGCCACCACACGTCCTCTCTGAGGGAGACGTTAGATGTGGATCTGACACAGCGGCATTACTGAAAACAGCATGACATTAAAAAAAATAATCTAGACTAATCCTAATCCTTAATCTGTATTCAGGTTTAAATTCACAGTGTGCTCGGCTCCTTGAAGCGGAGGCTAATGAACCTGCCCGACCTGTGTGACAACAACAAAACCCCAAACGGTCCCTCTGTCCTCGGGTGCTTTCCGAAACAAACAAATATCTTTCTAGTAATTAGCCGTTGAGTCATTCTGTGGGCGGAGAGGCTGCAGCCTGCGTGAGGTAAGAGGACACGTTTCACACCTGGAGGAGTGACGTCATCCCGTCGGGGTTTAAAGGAAAAGAAACGCCAGAAAAAAATGCTGCCTTCAAGGGTAAAAGGTTTGTTGTAACTGTCAGGTACTGCATGCTTTCAATTCATGACTTTCAAATTCTCAGACTGAATTTTAAAAAAAAAAGGAACAGCTGGACGTTTTGGGGAAATAAACACATTCCCTTTTTTTGTTGCAGAATTAGACGAGAAAATACTTATAATATCACTCTCTTAATATACAGCTATACGGCCTGGCAGCCGGTTAGCTTAGCTTAGCACAAAGACTGCAAACAGCTCGCCTGACTCCGTCCAATGGGAACAAAATCTGCAGAACCCCGACTCTGAAGTTAACTTGTTAATAATTTATCCATCCAACTGTTCCGTTTCCAGTATTGTGCTACGCTAAGCTAACCGGCTGCTGCCTCATATAACAGACAGATCATATGAGAGTGATGAGAATCTTCCCAAAGCAATTTCCCAAAGTGTCAATCTTCTGCTTAATTGCATGCAAGAAATAAAAAAAAAAAGTCATTTATTTAAATGGAACCACTGCAACATTAAACGGGTCCAACTCTTACGCAACTCACGGTGCAACGTCACACAGCAATCGAAGTCTTTGCCAAGCCGTTAGCCGTTAGCCGTTAGCTTAGAGTGTACGTTTAAGTTGAATCGCCGCCACCAAAAGCAGTGCTACTTCCACTCCGAACACCCACTGAGAAATAAAAAAAAATGGGACCACTGCAACATCAAACACAGTGCAACGTCACACAGCAATCGAAGCCTTTGCCAAGCCATTAGCCGTTAGCCGTTAGCCGTTAGCTTAGATTGTACGTTTAAGTTGAATCGCCACCTCCACCAAAAGCTGTGCTACTTCCACGGAGTGAATTGAGTGAACGTAAACCAGGTTGCATGCCGAGACGACTTTGAATACGTATGTGCAGGTCTAGCCGGGTAGGGAATTGTGCAAACACCTTTTTTAGCCGGGAGCTCTGCGGCTCAGCTCGCCGCGCTAGAGGCCGGCAGATGGAGGCCAGATGAGGCTTTGAAGAGGAGATAATTATCCTGCACCGCGCCCAGCACGCCGCCCAATGACATCCATCTTCCTCTGACAGGGAGATGACAGCGGCGTGTGCGTATGTGTGTGTGTGTGTGTGTGTGTGTGTGTGTGTGTGTGTGGCTATAGGTGAAGGACATGTGGAAAGATTGGAGCCGACCGCCCACACACGCTGCTCTCAAGTGCTCCACAAAAGCCAGTCATAAAGTTTGACTTGCATCACATTTAAAGGCGTTTTTTTGAGGGGGGGTGGAGGGGGGGGTAATAACAACATGGACCCTTTTAAAAAAGAAGTAATTTAAGGGTGGCTGTTGTGTTATTTTTGGAACATTTCGGCAACGAGGAAGAGGAAATACACTGCGAAACTCGGGTGAAGGGTGCAAACGTTTTTGTAAAAATTGAAACACAAATGTTCACATGTGTGGTCAGGTACCTAAATAAATAATTATAAAAATGTGATATGTAAAATATGATATTTAAATGTCACATTTCAGCAATTCGGATAAATGTAAAATTTGACCTTTTATTTTTTAAGTTTAAAATCATGCAAGAAAACAAAATTTCAGTCCTCCAGAAACATTTAAAAGTAGTTTTATTTAATACGGTTTTCCCACGTAAACAAGTACTTTCTCCCTCATTGTAACATTTTGGTGCCAAACACCGTTTACGTAATGTTTCCTCATATTTTGTGGATTCTTTACTGTCTTTTTTACTCCTGTTTTTAATGCGTATTTGCATATTTATAATACCTGTTTGGATCTTGTTTGCACTTTACCTTCTGCTGCCTCTTGCTAACTTTAGCACAAGACACATTGTCAATTAATAAATGAAATAGAAAACAAAGTACGACGACTTATTTTCATTCCTTTGATTAACTTAATTCGTATTTGTATCTATTGTTGTACTTCATCGCTGGTGGCTGTTTGGCGCCTCGTTTACGGTAATTTACCGCTTTACATGCGAGTCATTCACAGGAAGAGAATAAATAGGAACTTATTCACTAAATTGGAGCTTCTCGAGCTTCTGCACCTCCCCCCTGCTGTTCTTTCCCTCCATTTATTTCTATGCATGACTTACTGAGTCTTTGCAGAGCTATTATCCACCTTTAACCACCAGCGCTGTTTATACAACACCAATAAAGCCACACGGCAGCTTGTGTGTCTCCCCCTTCATTCGTTTCATACGTTTATATATATATATATATATATATATATATATATATATATGTATATATATATATATACACACACACACACATTCGATGAATCACCTGGTCCTGAAATACTCGTTACTGAGAGCTTCAATGTAAAACCTTCTCACAGTGGCCTTCAACACACACACACACACACACACACACACACACACACACACACACACACACACACACACACACACACACACACACACACACACACACAGTTTGTTCTGGGTCTATCAAGGGGGCCTCTTACGAGTTGGAAAACCTCTAAAGGTCCAGTAGGCCTCCTGATCAGATGCCCGAACCTCCTCAGCTGACCTGTCAATCACCCTGTAGCCCCGCCCCTAAAGCATCCCCTGCTTTATGGTCTGTTTGACTCTAAATGGACCATAATTTACTAAATGAACATCATGCTGTATTGAAGAAGACTTGAAACTAGAGATTGAGACATAAACTCATGTTTACAATGTTTACTGAGGGAATAAATCAAGAGAGAAGTAGAGTCATTTTCTATAGACTTCTATACAACCAGAGGAGTCGCCCCCTGGTGGTCAGGAGAGAGAATGCAGCTTTAACATGAAGCTTTGACTTCTATACAACCAGAGGAGTCGCCCCCTGGTGGCCAGGAGAGAGAATGCAGCTTTAACACATGAAGCTTTGACTTCTATACAACCAGAGGAGTCGCCCCCTGGTGGTCAGGAGAGAGAATGCAGCTTTAACACATGAAGCTTTGACTTCTATACAACAATGTTGACTGAGGGGATAAATCGAGAGAGAGGAGTCGGGTCCTTTTCTCAAATTATTATTTTCTGACTAACATTCAGCCCATCCGTCCTCGCTAAGAGACTCGTTAGAGGAAACTGGCCCCGCCTCGTCCCAGGACAGCGGTGTGTGTGTGTGTGTGTGTGTGTGTGTGTGTGTGTGTGCTGTTGAAGAGAAGGGGGGTGGGTAATTAAGGTAATTAGCTCAGGATATCAACATCGCCGCCCATCTCCAGGCGAGAGAGAGGGAGTCTATCAAAGGTTGGGATGAATAATGAATCACATAAAAGCCCTTCTTTCTCCCGGAGCGCCGGCTGCTTACGAAGCACATTCGGGTCGCATTAAGACGGCAATAACCGCGGCGAAGTCCTCCATCGCTTGTGTTTCGCTCCATTGAAGTTCTTCACGGGGAGATCAGACATCATCAAGTCACGAGAATGAGATCTGAACCCATTTTTTTTTCCCGTTCCTGACTTTTGTTGGTCGGTTGCTGTGATTTATTCTACGTTGACGCGGGACGCAGTGTGTCGCTGAGAGGGTTTTGCCCCGACAACGCGTTGATTGTTTGTATCCTTTGGCCTCTGAGTGACAAACACACACACACACACACACACACACACACACACACGTGGGGCGGCTGGTGGCCTTTTCCCACCGTTACATAAGCTCATCAATCACACTTTCCTCCATTTTCATCACTCCCAATCAATCAGATCAACCACCTAACCTCCCCCCTGACACACACACACACACACACACACACACACACACACACACACACACACACACACACACACACACACACACACACACACACACACACACACCTGTTTGTGTGTGTAATCAGGTTAAACCTCTCAGCGCTCTCCTTCAGCAGCGTCTGCTTAATCCAATCCCCTTCCAGTAAACGCCTCACATGCGACTGGGTTACCGGGGCAACCCAGCCCTCCCCCCCACTCCCTCGCCCCCCCCCCTCGCAGCTCTGGAGGTCCGAGAGGGCAGAGCTGGGGAAAACGTGGACGTCTGATAGCAAAAGAGCAAAGCGATATTTCATATATTAGATTAACGGAGGGCAATAATATTTCATATTTATTTTATAATTTATATATTAAGATGCATCTTTAAAACATTTTTATAAAAAAACAAAAGAAATAAAATCACAAAACGCCACGAATGAGCCAAATTAAGTTGTTGAGAATATAAATTTTTCATTATACGATAAAAATAAAAATAAAAACAAAAAACAAACACACATGACGCAGCCTGAGAGGGAACAGAAAACTAAATATGCACGCAAATTCAAATTACTTTTTTTTTTTTAACCGTATCACCATGGTAACGGGCTGAAAAATTCAGGAATAAATGATCTAAATCGCGATTATTTTTAACCGATATTGCATCGCGATATTAGAGAGAATGATGAATTTTCACGTCGTTAAATCAGACCGTGTTAAATTGATGACGGGGTGCTTCTCTTGCGCAATATTTAATTTAAAAAGGTTTTCCGCCCTCAGAACGCCGCATGAGGAAAATACTCAGGATATACACATCACCCAGTCTCCATGTTCAGCACGACACAGGACACACACAGCGGCGTGGGGAAAATCATCCTGTGGTGCAGAGTGAGTGTGTGCATGTGCATGTGCATGTGTGTGTGTGTGTCACACACGCATGGGACACACACACACACACACACACACACACACACACACACAATATACTGCAGTCTGGCCTCGCTGGATGACTCTCAGTGAGGCCGAGGCATTACAGTCACACTGACATGCAGCGGTGCAGGAGACACACACACACACACACACACACACACACACACACACACACACACACACACACACACACACACACACACACTAGATTGAGCTGATGGAGTGCACATCCCGCTACATTTGCCCTCCCATCATGCTTTGCGGTGTGATTGATGAGTAATAAGGCGGTGAGGGTTGCGGCACTCCGCTCCTCCGTGCCATATGTTGAGGGAGGGGTGGAGGGGGTAAGGGGGGGTAGGAGGGGGGTGGGGGGGGTGCAAAGGGAGGCAGATCAAGTGTATTGATGCTTCATCTTAAACGCCGCGTTACAACATGCATCTGCAATACCGCGTCCGTCTTACCGCGGGAACATAAGAGTAATGTTCACGACTAAATGTGGGGAATCTATCTCCTCCGCTCACGAGACACAAAACCAAACTATTCAGCTTTAAGTTTCTTCCATTAAAAAAAAAAAAAAAAAAGATAGATTCACCAGCTAAAGCTGAGCCACTGCAACATCCCCAGAAACCAATCTATTATTGGAAAAGACAAATAGACCCAAATCGTGGCTTCAGAAGCAGAATCACAATTTCCTGCAAAATGCATCGCAGCAACAAGGCAGGAAGATCAGGAATCATGGAACTTACTCATGGTGGGAGTCCAGGGGTGGGGGGGCAGGTAGAGGCCCAGGTAGGGCGGGGCTTTGGGCAGGTGAGGCTATTCTCCACTGGGTCTCTCCTCGAGGCACTCATGACCTGCGGAGGAAACCAGGATACGATATTAACAATCACCCAGAGCACACGGGGGTTTGGGAGACAACAACTTACAAATGTGATGATTCCTCTGCAAAGAGTTTATATGGAAATCGATATATAAAAAAAATCTAGATGTTGGACGATGAAACGAGGTATTTGAAGTCGTCCTCTCGGGCTTCGGGGACATTTTATATTTTATAGGCGCGCGATGAATTCTAAAAAACACGTATTGAGAAAGAAATCATCCCGTATTGCTCCCAAAGTACCCAGATGCATTCAGACGTCACTGAAATGGACAAATAGTGTCTCACACACACACACAATACACACACACACACACACACACACACAGCTGATTAAAGATGTGGGCCTGCTCATTAACAGCCACACTAGAAGAGAAATGGCAGGGCACAGGGCGGGTGAATGAACAGCCTTGGTTTTGTGTGTGCGCGCGTGTGTGTGTGTGTGTGTGTGTGTGTGTGTGTGTGTGTGTGTGTGTGTGTGTGTGCACCCATCCAAATCACCCCGGTCTTTGGACTAAATAACAGTAATCTGATGACACTACGCAGTAATAATGGGTAATTTCATCGCTCTGCAGATGCATGCTGGACGAGGACGAGCAGGGGAGGGGCGGGCAGGAAGGTGGAGGGGGGAGGGGGGGGGTGGAGTTTGGGGGGGGGGGGGGGGCATGAGCACAACTACTGCAGATGTTGGTGGATCCAACATCCTCCCGGGCTGCGAGCGGGAAACCGGCACAGGTCAGCAGAACGTTTGGTGACGCGTTCATCCGAAAGGTGGTTCGGCCTTCTGGGCTTCGTCGTCTCCGTCATTGGATTAAAAAAACAAAAAAAAGTTTCGATCGGGGTTTTAGGGTTGAAAAGTATTCAGCAGTGTCAGAGAGCAGCTGCGGTCCAGAGGAAGTAGGGTTGTAACAGAAGAAGAGCATCTGGCTGCTCGTGAGGAGCCGCAGTTTGTGTCTTTAGCGGTTTTTTTAAGGATAACGTGAACTATTTACTCCACAAAATGACAGAAAATAGAGAAAAATGTCGATTATTTATTACCCAACCGGGTAAAGATATTCATTTAAGAGAGCAAACACAAAAGAAAAAGACATTTTTAGGCGACCAAAATTGTGACAGTTAACTTACATGAAGTGAAAACTCACACTATGAAAGAGTTAAAGTTCTGGGGCGAAAACACGGACAACTCTCAGAACGACCTGTCAATCACCCTGTAGCCCCGCCCCTAAAGCATCCCCTGCTTTATGGTCTGTTTGACTCTAAATGGACCATAATTTACTAAATGAACATCAAGCTGTATTGAAGAAGACTTGAAACTAGAGATTGAGACATAAACTCATGTTTACAATGTTTACTGAGGGAATAAATCAAGAGAGAAGTAGAGTGATTTTTTTCTATAGACTTCTATACAACCAGAGGAGTCGCCCCCTGGTGGTCAGGAGAGAGAGTGCAGCTTTAACACATGAAGCTTTGACTTCTATACAACCAGAGGAGTCGCCCCCTGGTGGTCAGGAGAGATAATGCAGCTTTAACACATGAAGCTTTGACTTCTATACAACCAGAGGAGTCGCCCCCTGGTGGTCAGGAGAGAGAATGCAGCTTCAACACATGAAGCTTTGACTTCTATACAACCAGAGGAGTCGCCCCCTGGTGGTCAGGAGAGAGAATGCAGCTTCAACACATGAAGCTTTGACTTCTATACAACCAGAGGAGTCGCCCCCTGGTGGTCAGGAGAGAGAATGCAGCTTTAAAACTTCACTCTTCAGAACTACATAAGTTTGGTTTGTAGTTTGTAGTTTGTAGTTGCCGTAGTGGACACACGTCTTCCGTGCTCAATGGAAAAACCCTATTAGCCTGGAGGCTGTGCCTCAGGATTAGAGCCACCATATGTCCACCGGTCTGAGACACAAGCCAGTCAGTCAGTCTGCAGCCGACCAGCCCCTCTGTCGCTGAGGAGCTGCATATTTGATGCATATCCGCCCGTAACAGTTGTATATGTCTGGAGAGGTCAGTTGGTTTTATTGCAAATTTAGACTTCATTCTGTCAAGCATGTTATTATAACAATAATCTTGAAATCTGGTGGACAGACAGACATTCAGGCTTGCACTGAACTTTAACACAAGCGTAAAATAAAGACATTTTAAATTGTTGTTATGGAGCTTGACGCAAATTTGGGTAAGCAAGCATCATATTGATTAAACTCTATCTAATTTGGGTTTAAACTTGGAAGTAATCTTAGATTAACTTAATCCTCAGACACTTTGTTAGAGGTTATTATTATTATTATTATTATTATTATTATATTATATATATATATATATATTATTATAACTGATCAGACTTTTAAACAATTCATCGAGCATCCCAAACATTCTGCTTTCCATTGTCCACACACACACACACACACACACACACACACACACACACACACACACACACACACACACACACACACACACACACACACACACACACACACAGGAGAAGAGTCCAAACTGAAACCTGACGACATCATTTATCCCACATCGGCCTTTTATAAACCCGTACTGTGTGTTGGACAAGAGGTTACTTACATCTGATGCAGGGTCAGGAGCCACACACACACACACAGCATCTGGTGTGTGTGTGCGTGTGTGCGTGTGTGTGTGTGTGTGTGTGTGTGTGTTGCTGCTCTGAAGCCAGGTATTAAAAGAGAAAGCGGTGGTCTGAGCCTGCAGGGATCAGTGGCCAATAAAGACTGGCAGCAGCAGCAGCTCTGTGCCAAGGGAATGTGTGTGTGTGTGTGTGTGTGTGTGTGTGTGTGTGTGTGTGTATGTGTACCAGACTACATCTGGTATATGGGTGGGCTGCCTGCCTTTTGCAGGGAGTCGAATTCTGCTGCACTTTACTTGAAAGACTTCATCTGACCTGCAGATTCTGGGAAGCTGCAGCTTTTCACAAAAGCTACATTTGAGACTTTTGTTGCCTTTTTTTAAAATGTTTATTTTGTTTTTTGACCAGATCTATTTGATTAACTTGCAGTTAACTAATCACCGTGTGTGTGTGTGTTCTCACCAGGCGGCAAACCTCCGGTTCTGCAGAGTGAAGCCGATGCTTCATGTTTTAAAGCTGCATTCTCTCTCCTGACCACCAGGGGGCGACTCCTCTGGTTGTATAGAAGTCAAAGCTTCATGTGTTAAAGCTGCATCTCTCTCCTGACCACCAGGGGGCGACTCCTCTGGTTGTATAGAAGTCAAAGCTTCATGTGTTAAAGCTGCATTCTCTCCTGACCACCAGGGGGCGACTCCTCTGGTTGTATAGAAGTCAAAGCTTCATGTGTTAAAGCTGCATTCTCTCCTGACCACCAGGGGGCGACACCTCTGGTTGTATAGAAGTCTATAGAAAATGACTCTACTTCTCTCTTGATTTATTCCCTCAGTAAACATTGTAAACATGAGTTTATGTCTCAATCTCTAGTTTCAAGTCTTCTTCAACACAGCATGATGTTCATTTAGTAAATTATTAATTCTAGTCGCCTAAAAACGTCTCATTCAGCGTTCGGTTGTACTCTGTTTTACAAAAAAAAAAACAAGATGGCGGCGGCCACTTCTTTTATACGGCCACATGTCTGAGCTTCGCTTAGAGACTGGAAACAGGAGGGCACAGCTAGCATGTCTCCAACCAAAAGGTTAATAAATACAATATTAAATCCCAACCTGTTGCTTTCCCACCGTTTCTGTACAGATTAAACAAGTCAAATGTTAATTAGTAAACTTTTACGTGCCGTTTAACTTCGAACACACCAGCTGTTTCCTGTTTCTGGTACTTTCTACTTTCTAATCCGCGTCCTCGAGGAAAAAGTTCAGTTGTTAAGTCATGAAACAAAGTCCAGCTTCAGAAACGTAGTTAGGTATAAAGTGGTAAAACAAACAAACAAACAAAGAACAACAATAGATAAAAGCTCACTGTTATAAAGCTGCGAGAGACGGAGAGTAAAAAAAAAAAAATAGTTAAGTCTCTGTTGCTAAGTTACGGACATTCAGTCACACAAAACCTGCTTTTGAGTTTGCGGGGAGCCACCAGCCACACACACACACACACACACAACACACACACACACACACACACACACTCGCTCAATTGTTTCTGGAGAGGCTCCGCTGTAACGGAGACAGAGAGGGAACAGAAGAAGGAGATGAACTAATTTGTGGTTGTTGACCCCGGCGACTGCGGGGCTTTTTCCATTTCCCTCTCCTCCGTCACCGAGCCTCGGGTCCAACGCCGGGGGAACCGTTTCTTTTTTGGACCCCGTCAGACATTTTGTATTCCCTGCACACTTGGGCATTTATGGTTTTGATGAATATGTGGAAGCTGTGTGCAGTACATGCAATACTGCAGTACATGCAGTACATGCAGTACATGGGCCGGGTAGCAGATTCAAGTAGTTAAAAGGTCAAATAAAAGTTCAGGAGGTATAATCCAGTGTTTATACCTTGGACTTCTTTTTTTAAAAGTGTCATCTGTGGCTGGAAGCTGAACCTGAACTAATGCTAATGACCCTCGAGTGTGAACGTTTGTCTCTTTTGTCTCTATAATAACAAAATACAGGATTTAAAGCAAAACAAGTGAATAAAAACGATGGTTAGTTGCGGCGTAACATTCATATTCATATACATATATATATATATTATATTTATATAATTAGATTTATATATATATATATAAATATACAAATAATATATATATATATATATATATATATATTTTTATATATATATATATATATATATATATATATATTTATATTTATATATATATATATAAATATATATATATATATAAATATATATATATATATATATATATATATATATATATATATATATATATACACACATACATTACAAAACACACACAAATATATATATATATATATATTTATATTTTTATATCATATATATATATATATCATATATATATATATATATATATATATATATATATATATATATATATGCCTCTCACATTCTCCGGGTCTCTACAAATGCCACACAGTGAATAAAACGTCAGCGGGAGGTTGAGTGTAAAATAAAGGTCGAGTGTGGACTGAAGGTGTGGTGGCAGCATGAGGTCACATCTTTAATCTGAGAGATGCTTCACCAGGAAGGTCGGCTCAGACCACAAACTCTTGTCGTGCAAAGGCCCCCCAAAAATACATATTTTACGACAGTTTTTCCTTCGACAAAATCTATTTTTTAAAATACAATTAATTTAGCCATCGTGCCTCATAAAAGTCAAGGGAGGAACACAAAGATTAGTGGAGTCAATTTACTTTTATGTCCAACACAACGTTTGTTGATGATCTTAATTCGAATTGCAGGCTCATACATGTTGTTTGTATTAATACTTTGTTGGTAGTAATAGTAGTAGTAATACTAGTGTGACGGGATCTGTCTTTAACAGGAATGTTCAGGCTGATCCCAGAAAAGCAACTCAGCTGCAGCGACACGAATAAAAGCTGATAAAGCGAATAGTCTGACACAGCCTGACCTGCTGCATGCAAACCTTAACTCAGACTTTAAATAAATAAATAAATAAATAAATAAATAAATAAATAAATAAATAAATAAATAAATAAATAAATAAATATTTTATATTTTTTTAAATGATATGTGGGACGGGAGCCTGCAGGACAAAATTATTTTTCTGATAAAACAGTTGATTTTTATTTGAGTTTGTGGTTGTTTTGCTTGATACTGGTGGTAAAATACGCTCCTCCACTTGATCCAACACTCTAGTCCTGCAGGTGGACTACACATGACAGGGTGTAGGCTCTTTAAAACTATATACTAAATACCACTTACTAAATACTACTTACTAAATACTACATACTACTACAAACGCCCTGTGTTTTCAAACTGTAAAGCCCCTCACTGGGTTAAGCCGCATTATCCTGAAGCGGGATAGGAAGGATTGAAAACACACACCATTGTCAAGTCTGGAATATTCAAATATATCACTTCCTGGCACAATTTTCAAAATAAAATCACCATTTTCCTTAGGGAGCCCTATACTCCTATTTTGAAGATATACTGACTTAGATGTTTTTTTAAAACAAGTCAGTTGGTGTCTTAGCTATTTAGAAATGGTCAGACACGCGCTGTTTTTAAACCTTAAGACACTGTAATAAGGTCATTAAAGTTGTATTGTGTAGAGGTGCACTACATGCTCTTTTATCTCTATTTACAAAGTATTTTTGTACTCTTAATTAAGTAATTATTTTCACTTTGTACCTTGATAAAATAATCTGGTGGTTGCATTCATTCTATTGCTTTTTATACGTCACTTTTATCCCTACAGCTTAGTTTTCGACGCTTTTATTTTGAAATGAGTTCGCCTCACATCCGCTTTTCTGTTAGTTCCACACAACTTGACGCACCAAAGGGTCCCAAAAGGTAACTCTCCCGCGAGGAAGGAAACAACACACAGTGCTCAACTTTCCCAAACACGAGCACGGAAACAACCCGCGTGCACGCGACCTCGTGCACGTCCACGTATTTTTCGTATCTGGGAATATCAACACAACTGGAGCCCCTCGATTCATTTTAACGCCACAAACGCAGCCGCAGCGGCTCGCGGAGCTCATCGGCGTGAGTGACAGGCGGTCGCAGCCAATGAGGAGCCCCGGAGCTCGCGGCCGCAGCCAATGGGAGGCCGTGATTGGTGCACGGGCCGCATTGATGCCGTTGCGGGAGGCTTCCTCGGGGGTTTCGGACATGTCAAGCTCTAAACATTCAGGCAAAACACAACCGGAACTAAAGTGACTTGATATTCAAAATAAACTACCGGGTCGATACTTAAGACATTCATACAAGCAAAAACAATTATTAAAAATAGAATTACGAGTTTTACTGAATGCATTAAAGCCTCGTGGTTAACATTTCTATTAAAATATTAAGATTACATTTAAAAAGACGGTGGTTTGAATTACTTTATTTCTTAAATTATGTTGTTTGAAGATAATATCTTTCTTTACTTCCCTCTACTTTGAGCTGAACGTCTTTTACCATAATACACCTAAAAATACTCACTTTTACTGCCATTAATACTGGTATAACTACCAATATTAATGATAAAAAGAAGAGGGCAGAAAACGCAAGTAAAAGCTATAAATAGAGCATATTTTTGGGGGATGAATTGATGTACATTTGCTATAAAAACACTCGTATATTATCTGCGATTGAACGCTATATTCACCCTAAAACCTGCTTTACTAGTTCGCTCGTAAACACGACTTTTATTTTGTAGGACGATACCGGAAGCCGCCTCGCTGCGCGCCGCCATCTTTACGCCGGTGGGCTTGGCTAGGTAGGCCTCGGTGAATACAAATAAGCACAAAGTTTACAATAATAAAAACACCGCCGATCGTCTCCCGGCGAACGCCAAACAACGCGAAGCATTTAAAGAAAAAAGATCGAAATGAACAATAAAGAGTTTCCTGCCCCTGGAAGGAAACCCCGGGCGCCATGTTCCGCTCCACTTTGGGGAGAAAAAAAAAAAAAAAAAGCTTCCGTTAAACGGGTGCAATACCGTCATGCAGTAAACGCGTCCGCTGACAGACGCATCGGCAAGTTCCCCCCCTAGAATATGAGGTAATAACACCCGCAGGGGGGGGGCAAGGGGGTAGGAGGTAAGGGGGTAGGGGGTAAGGAGGGGTGCGCACTCACCTTTGCTCTCAACTCGACTCGGTCCCTTTGGCTCACATCGCTGCAGGTAGTTCTCCGCGTAAAGTGGAGCACGACGCGTCCATGGTCCCGTACCAGGAAGTCCAGAGCACTTCTCAAACTCTCTCTCTCTCTCTCTCTCTCCCTCACCCTCCCTCCCTCTCTCTCTCTCTCTCAGTGTGTGTGTGTGTGTGTGTGTGTGTGTGTGTGAGCCAGGTAGCTCTCTGCGCCGCCCGCCGGGCTGATCTGACCTCACCGGGTGGATGATGATGATGATGATGATGATGATGAAGAGGAGGAGGAGGAGGATGATGATGCTGCAGCCCAGCCTGCGACATTCCTCACACACACCCGGGACACTGATGTTTATTTATTTTATTTTAATTATTATTTTGGTCTTTTACTGTCTGTGTTATAATAAATAAATAAATAAATACACTGTGCAATAATAGTTGTTCTGTCTCTATATATAATATTTAACTTATTGTGGATTATTTACTGTTTTTTATTGCTTTTTTGCTTATTTATAACACTTGTTTTGATCTTGTTTCTTTTTACTATGTCTCTTGTTTGCACTATACACCATGCTAATAAAGGATTATCTTATTTTAATAATATTAATGAATAAAAACAAAGTTATTTATATGATGATAACTGGCTTTAAGCATTCAATAATCTCTTGATATAGCATTTAGTTGATTACACACACATATACATATCAATAGTACTTGAGTTAATGTACTAAATATGGTAAAAACACACGACAAGAAGCCTTGAAACATTTTAATTTGCCGTTTAAACAAGATATTCCAGTTCAAGCTTTCTTAAGTTAAGTAGATTGTTGATTTTCTCGCTGTATCAATTCAAATCTTTTCAATTAATTTTGTACAGCCCCAAAAAATTTAAAAATTACAAATTTGCCTCAGAGGGCTTTACAATCTGTACACATACGACATCCTCTGTCCCGGGACCTCACATCGGCACCGGAAAAACTCCCCCCAAAAACAACACAACACAACAGAGTCACTGTCACGGTTTGGGGTTTTAAGTGTGGGCTTCCTGTCTTATTTTGAAAGGTTCCCTGTCTCGTGTTTCCCCGGGTCAATTCACTTCCTGTCATCATGATTGTCTAATTGAATCCTCCTGTGTGTGATCACCTGCACCTCCCCTGTGTATTTAAACCCTGTTTGTCTTTTCCCTCCTTGTGTGTTCGTCTCTTCTGGATCCTGTTCCCGTGTCTATCTTGCCTGGTTCTCGGTTAACTAAATCCTTGTTTTGCTCTGAACTACCTGATGAGTCTGCGTTGGGGTCCTGCCTTCGACCTTTACTCTGACCGTGACCGTTACAACACATTCAATGCATATGACAGAAATGATTCATATAATCAGAGTAGTAGGCATGATGAAAAAGTTACGACTACCAAAAATAACAGCAACAGTGGATATAGTAGAATAATAATGATAATAATAGCAGAAATGATATCGGCTGAACTAATAGCAATGCAACTAATGATAATAATGATAATAGCAGTAGGTGTCAGGCAGGACCAGGGTCCAGATAAAACCACGATCCATGTAAACCTGTGAGGAGAGAAAGTACAGAGACTCCGGAGAAGGAGCAAAGTTAATAATGTGCATTAATGCAGAAGGAGATAAAGGGCGTCAGCAGGAGGCAGGAGGCAGGAGGCAGGAGGCAGGAGGCAGGAGGCATTAAAAGAAGCTCCACAATGAGACGCTACTGATGCTTTGATCCATCAGTATTAAGGAGTACTTTTGCTGATAATACTTCTGTACTTTTACTTAAATAGGATATTGAATGGATCCCTTTTACTTGCAATGGAGTATTTTTACATTAAGATGTTGGTGCCTTCATCAAAAGGGTGTTAATATTATATTTCTGTACATTGTCACTACTAGAAATGGACAAGAGGAGGGAGGTCGTATACTAGTAGAGGCAGGACATTCAATTAGCATTATGACACTGTTACTACATGGAGGAATCACAAAATACAGTGTAGAATACAACTCTCTTATTTGCAGATTATATTGTTATCAGATATTATAAAGAGAAGACAGTTACTGACTCCATTGAGGCTGAAAACACATTCACATCCTCACAAATATGTAAATTCTGAATGAAAGTGGATTAAAATGAGTTATTCTGCCCACAGAGACATGAAACTGAGCTCAAGCTGCTGTAGCTTTAAAAAATAAAACAGTAAATGTTAAAATCAGCTGTGAAATGTTCAGCTGGAAGACAAATAAAGGAAGTTAACAAGAGTTAAATGTTCTTTCCTGTTAAATGTGTTCTGAACGGGCTGCAGGTGAGAAACATTTTTACATCTCATGCAGGAAAAGACACCGGACTGAAACAGAACAAGAAAAGTCTTTTCACAAGAAGCGCAGATTTTCATCTGAAAGATATTCACAGAAATTCACAAAAACTGATTTGTTTTGTGGTTCTCGTGAAGGCTTCATGACCTCTGTGGAACATATTCAGACGGACCTCGATTTCAGATGATTTCCGCCTGTTGAAATATGTTTGACCAATGAAATCCTTTGTTCCAAGAGACGCCGCACCACCAGCTCCACGTAGCTTGCTGCCATAAGAGGGAACGTCTCATCAATTTGGTTTCTCAACACCCAATATTGTACCGAAAGCACAGCGACGACCTCAACGGCCCAATAAAGGAGAACGTGTGAGATCAGCAGCAGCTGGGATACGATGAAGACGGTGATGAAGCTGATCTGCACTTGCAAGCGTTATATGATGGTCACAGAACAGAGCTAAGCACAACAGCTAGCGTTAGCATCACATTTGCCCTGGTTCATTCTTTCCAGCCCCTTGATATGCTGCTATAGGCCTAGACTGCTGGGGGACAACTTAGGATACACTGAGCTCCTCTCTCCTCTTCTCTCTCTCCTTCTGTATGAATTCATGTTCTATAAATGCACATTACTAACTCTACTTCTTCCCTCGGAGTCTTTGTGCTTTCTCGCCTCGCAGGTTTCCACGGATCGTGGTTGCATCTGGACCCTGGTCCTGCCTCCTGGTTCCTTCCGTGGAACTGCTGACGCACATTCTTTTCTATTTTATGTGAATTGAACGTGTTGTAACTCTGTTATGCTGTTCATTCTGTACACATGACATCTATTTTCGTAC
Source organism: Ophiodon elongatus (assembly GCA_016806645.1). Taxonomy (NCBI): domain Eukaryota; kingdom Metazoa; phylum Chordata; class Actinopteri; order Perciformes; family Hexagrammidae; genus Ophiodon; species Ophiodon elongatus. The sequence continues at coordinate 66,674 of JACSYO010000301.1, read as the reverse complement.
TCTGTCCATCCTGGGAGAGGGATCCTCCTCTGCTGCTCTCCTGAAGGTTTCTTCCATTTTTCTCCCTGTTGAAAGGGTTTTTTGGGGAGTTTTTCCTGAGTCGATGAGGTTCTGGGACAGAGGATGTCAGTGTGTACAGATTGTAAAGCCCTCTGAGGCAAATTTGTAATTTGTGATTTTGGGCTATACAAAAATAAATTGAATTGAATTGAATTGAATTTGGGGTCCGATGAGGTCATGCATTGTGTAGATATCTTCACGATTTTTTTTTGACACATTTTCTTTTGCTTGTTTCCAGTCCGTCAGCGCTCATGTAAAACATGACGAGCAGATCGGTGGAGTCTGATGGAGGCAGACGTGTTGGTCAAACTCCATCAGGAGGTCCGATGTTTTCATAGTTCACTGTTTCATCTTCTTCATCATAACGCACCTGTGAGAAACAACACAATCAAACCATCACTTTCTGATCCCACTTCTCTGATCTGTAGGCGTCCACTGCTCCACACTTATCACGAGGAAATGAGAAGTAAAGTAAAGACACAGTAGATTAACTTACACTCACGTGGGAGACGCTTTTGTCCAAAGCTGCTCACAAGAAGTGAATTCAAAGATAAAAGTAAGGCAAGCTTTGTCATCAAGACCTGGAAGTGCAGCTCTCCTGAATGAACAGCTACACAACCACATCACGACTTCTCTTGTGTATTTTAAAGGAGTGACTGTGAGATGGAAGTGCTAGTGAGGGGCGTCGATGGGCTTTCAGCCTGCAGCCAGGCGGACTTCAGTGGGGACTTTATTCCACCGCTGTAGGGCCCGAGCAGAGAAGAGCCTTAACTGAGATGAGTTCAGGGTCCTGGGTGTGACGGGGCTGCCGGTGGTCCAGAGGCAGAAGAGTCCAATGGCTCAAACCCTCACTTGGTTTTAGCACCCAAAAGCCTCCCAGACGCCCACATTTTCTTTACTCATTACTGTTGATGGTTTGAAAGTGAACACAGTTCACAGTTGAGTCAGCAGACCCTGAACGCACCATTAGCTTCTGTCTGATCTGATCTTAATGCTGGATAGTTTGCATTGGAACTAGATTTCATTCTGTACAATATCCAGAGTAACGTGGACGTTAATTCTTGAAATAGTGGAGCCAATAAAAATACTCTTCAGACCGTAAAGAACCTTTAAAGCCACGAATGTTTAAGTGAGAAAATACTGAAGATAAGAATGTAATGAAGAGTGCAAGAACCAACTGTAAATAAACATTTCATTATTAGGTTGTAAAATACTCACAGCGATTTCATCCAACTGAGTTTTCTTCTCTGAAGAGACAAAAGAAAGAGTCGACTTTAGTTTCAGTAAAAATCCTCTTTTATGAACTTTAATATGTGGATGTTCTTCACCTTTAATTCTTGCCCACATGTTGACGGCCACAACTATTATTATGAGTGCTGCTAATCCAACAGACACAAAGATGAACCTCCACCAGCCTGGAACGAGAATGAAAATATTAAATCAATATTTTATTTCAGCTTTTAGACTTAAAGTAAGCTTTAATCACATTTAATTACGTAAATATTCTGAAATGTTCCTTTAAATCAGTATAAAAATGTTCTCTCAAAAATGGATTTCATTCATCAATAAATGAGCAGTTTAAACCCGTACAGGTCTTTAATTACAAATATATTTGTTTTTAATTAAATACATTTGTTAAATGTGAGATTAGAAAAAGATTGTTGTTGTTGTTGTTGTGTCTTCACCTGAACAGATGAACACAACTCAACAAACTAAAAAACTTCTAATAAATGAAAAAAAGTGAAAATGAATAACTTAAAAATATTCTCACCTGTTTTATCACCTGAGGGTGAAATTCTGAAAGGAAACTTCTTCACCTTGTTACCATCAGTCACTTCACACTTCAATAAATTAAACATCGATGTGTCAACGTGATGAGAAGTCAGAAACTTCAAAGAGGCGGAGCAGGAAGAATGTGATGTCATCATGTATTTGTTGTCTTTGTCCACATCTTGACCCTCAAACAGCCACTTCACTGTGTGTCTACATCCTAAATATGTCTTCACAGAGCAGTTTAACGTCACCATATCATTGCCCTTGTGTTCAGTCACTGGTGAAGATGGAGACGTTGTGAGAGAAAGAAGAGTAACTTCATCACTATGATTATTATTATTATAATGTTTCAGTATTTTGTTCTGACAAGACAGTTTGAAAACATGATGATTTAATACTCACTGGTAACAACAGACAGATAAACCACAGCATCTCGACCTGATCTGATCTGTCTGCAGATATAAAGACCAACATCTTCCTCTGTGACCTTCTTTATAACCAGAGAACAATTCTCTGAAACACTCATTCTGTCTGAATTATCTTTGGGTTCTTCACTAATCTTCCCATCTGTAACCAGAACTTCTGGTCTGCTTCTTGAATCAGTGAAGAGCCACGTAGTAGAGTCACAGTTCTTTTGACCATATATCACACTGTTACAAGGCAAAGTGACTTCATCTCCATCTCTGACAGTGATGGAGGGGAAATGTTGTCCTGTTGCTTCTGCTGAGAAGATGAGAGAGAAATAAAAAGAATAAAGAGAAATAAAAACATGATAATTAATGTGATTGTGAAAATCATTTTAGATACAACAACAGTTTGAGAATGAGCCTCATCGTTGGTTTCTAAGAGTTCATTAAACTCACTATTCACCTCGATGGGAAACAAACAGACTACTTGTCTGTCTCCTTTAAATGAAGGTTAGGTCATAAAGTAACATTAATGATATTAATAAATTAGCTTATTTAATGATTCTGTAGTCATATACACATTATATGTATCCTTACCTGTAAACTGAAGCACCAGAATCAGAAATAGAGCGGTGTTAATCCATGTGAATTCAGCCATCGTTCCTCTCCGTCTCTTGTCTCTCTGCTTCTTCTACTCGTCTCTGAACTTGTTCCTTCTTAAAGACGAATGTTGAATCTACTTTCTCTAATTAGTGAAGCATCACTTCCTCCTCCCTCTGTTCTCTCAGACGTCACGTCAAACTGTATTAAGACTCACGTTGACTTACAAGCAAACCAACAAGGGCACATCATATTCAGTCCCATGGTCAAAAAGAAGAAGACCAAGACTGAGGAAGTCGAGGGTGTGAAGATTGTTGCTTCAGATAAATGTTTTGCAACAAAAGCAACTAGTTTTCTTCAGATGGTGTTTATCAGAGAACAGACAGGAGTCATGGTGATGACTGACAGCATGAACACACAGGTGAAGAGTCAAACTCATGGTCTTGATGTCCGTGGTGCAGTACGGTGATACTGCAGCCTGAGACCTGTTGGTTCCTCCTTCTGTCTTTGCAGCTTTTCTGAGAACTGAAGGGGAAGTTTTTTTGGTGAGTATGTGGACAACAACAGCAGCAGATCTCTGGAGGTTTGACCCTCTGATGAGGACCAGATAAACACCAGGAACACATGAGGACAGTCCACACTTTATTAGGACAAAGAGAAAAAGCAGTCTTTACTGAACGAACAGGTTCGGTACACAGGAGATCCGCCAGGTAAACAATCAGGAAAACAAAGCAGGCAAAGATGAAGCAAAAACGAAGTCTAGAAGATCAAGCAGAGATCAGCAGATCTCGGGTACTTCGTTCCAGGCTCACACGGGGCAGGCAGCCACAGATTCCCCAACCTCCTTCTCCAAAGATGGCCACCAGAAGTGTTGTTTTATGACAAACCTGGTCCTCTGTAAACCTGGTCCTCTGTAAACCTGGTCCTCTGTACAAGACTCTCAATGCTCCATGTGACGGCTCTTACCACACAGGTAGAGGGCAGAATGCTGGAGGAGGAACTGGGGACAGACTTGGGACTTTTTAGCGTGAAGAGAGCAAAAAAAAAAAAAACATTAATCTTTGGGCCCATAGTGACTCGCCATACTTTAATGTAGAAAAAATATTTAAAGTTTTGAACGTGAACAAAACTGGACTTTATTTGGATTAATGGGCATTTTTTGATAGCTAGCACAGTTGTCATGTAATCATTGTTCAACTTTCAGGAACATTTTTGGACCGTTTGAGATTTTATAATTGGTGCGTATTGCGCAGCTTAGAGTGCGTGATGTCATCGCCAGAGTGGAGAGGAGCTTCAGAATGTTGTGAAAAAAATATTTTTTATTTTGCCAACAATTCCACAATATTTACAGGACAGACCCAATTCTCACATTATCTGTACATCAAGTCGTCCTTACTCTCAAGGGCTGATATCGAAGCAATAGGAGCTACAGTTATCTGAGTTTTGAGGTTTTAAATCCCCGTATGAAACACACACACACTGACAAAAATTACTTGGACATATTCAGTCAAAGGCAATGTAATACCTCTTGTCTATCTGTATGTCTGTCTGTCCTTTCAAAATAAAAGCCCCAAGGATTAACTTTATTTTAACATGGAGATCAAACGAGGATTTTTGATTAAATACGTAATGCTCGTACTAATACTCTGACCACTGCTGCTAGTATTTTGAGTATTGCTAATACTGCTACTACTAAATAAGTACGTCTGGTTCTTTGGGTTCACACTGACCTCTACAGGCCGGGGACGGGTATGAACGTGACACTGCTGGAGGAAACAATGGGAGTGAATGAGGGGGCGGGGGGGGGGGATAAATAATAATAAATATCCTGCTGGCAGATTTCTGTTTAAAATGTAGATGCAGCCTTTCGGATTAAATGCAAATCATAAAAAAGAAGCTAAAAGTTGGACTCCTGTTTTTATTTGTTTTATTCTGATAGTCCTTCAAAGTGTCTAAAGTCAGATTTCCTTCAAGTTGGACACGAAAAAATAAATAAATAAAGGACAAGGAAAGTGTACTGAAAAAGTCTTAAATATGACTTTCCATAAGCTGCATGTTTTCCTGCAAAGGAACGGTGTAGGAAAGGAAAGGAAAGAGAAGAAAAGGAAGGAAAGGAAGGAAAGGAAAGGAGAGTTGTGAGGATTACTGGCATATTTCTGTGTAAAAAGTACTTTTAAAAATGTCAAAAGTTTGGCTTTCTAGTCGCTAGAATATGGGTCTGTAAAAGTTTTTAAATGTAGTTTTCTTCATCATTCAGGGTCCATGCAACTTGACAGGAAAAGACCGTAAACAAGAGGCAGAAAACTTAAACATGAATCAAACGTTCTGCAAAAGTCTTCCATAATCTGCACGTTTTCTTACATGAAAGGGAAGTTGTTTATTGCATCATTTGTTCTTTAAAAAGGTCTGTAAAAGTTTAAAAATGTGTTTTTCTTCATCATTCAGGGTCCATGCAACGTGGAAGTGACAGGAAAAGACCGTAAACAAGAGGCAGAAAACGTAAACATCAATCAAACGTTCTGAAAAAAAGAATTCTCGCACGTAAGGGAAGGTGTAGGAAAGGAAAGGAAAGAAGAGTTGTGATGATCACTGACATTTTAGTAAAAGGGACTTTTAAAATGTCAGAAGTTGGGCTTTCTACAAGTTAGATTATGTAATCAGGGCAGGGCTTTTGTTTGCATTAAAATTTCTCCTAAAAAACAGGGAAAAACCGTAAACTAGAGGCAGAAAACTTGTAGATCTCATGCAACTTAGACATGAATCAAAAGTTCTGAAAAAGTCTTAAATATGACTTTCCGTAACTTGCACGTTTTCCTGCATGAAAGGGAAGGTGTAGGAAAGGAAAGGAAAGGAAGGAAAGGAAAGAACAGTTGGGCCGTTCGTAAAAAAAGGTCTCGTAAAGTCTCCGATCGGCCTCCGTGCATCCCTCTCCGGGAACCACGTGTTGAATGAGCTCAGTCGGATGTGTTGTGTTTCGCTTCTGTTCCAGCGGGGCCCCGGAGGAGCCTTAAACTCACAGCCAGAGGGCTGCTCTGTTTACTTTAGAGAGCATACTGTTTATAGAGCGGAGCCGTTGAGGCCCCCCCCACACAGCCCCCCCCCTGCCCTCCCTCCCCCGCAGTCCACATTATGGACTGCAGAGCGCTGACTGGGACTTCACCTGATGCCTTTAAATGCCCCATTGAAGAGGAACCGGGTGGGGGAGGGACGGAGAAACGCTGTGTACGTCTCTGGTGGAGAGACCTGTCAATCACCTTGTAGCCCCGCCCCTAAAGCATCCCCTGCTTTATGGTCTGTTTGACTCTAAATGGACCATAATTTACTAAATGAACATCATGCTGTATTGAAGAAGACTTGAAACTAGAGATTGAGACATAAACTCATGTTTACAATGTTTACTGAGGGAATAAATCAAGAGAGAAGTAGAGTCATTTTCTATAGACTTCTATACAACCAGAGGAGTCGCCCCCTGGTGGTCAGGAGAGAGAATGCAGCTTTACCACATGAAGCTTTGACTTCTATACAACCAGAGGAGTCGCCCCCTGGTGGTCAGGAGAGAGAATGCAGCTTTAAGACACTTATACATCTATTATTAGTATTTTGTTGGTGTGGTTCTTGGCTTTAATGTAGTCAAATTTCGAAAAAACTAAAAAGTGGAATCTACCTTTTAAGAACCACCGTGTTCTTGTTATTGAAATTAAAATGTGCAGAATGCAAACTGTAAATCACAGGCTGCTCGGGAGCAGAATTTTATTAATTTATCTATTAAATATTTACAGTATGTCCTGCATGTATTCTGTTGGAGTTTTCCTCTGGATGTGCACACATCTCCAACCGGTGACCTACTAACCTTTGAAAAGGAGGTCAGTAGGTCTCACGTTCCCGTGAATCAGAAGGTAAATCTCAGGCCCCTGCAGCCAATCAGGTGGCGGCGATGTCCAACGCCGCGGACCACTTACCTCGTTAAACCCCGTTTTGTTACCCTAATGTGTCACGTGACCGTGTCAAGGGGCCAACGAGAGGCGACACGCCTCGTGGCTTCGCCCGGCTGCGAGTGTTGATTTCACGGTCTATTAGCCCGGTGATTGTGGCGCCGGCGTCTGCAGCAAATTCGACATCAGTTCCACCGACGAGTGTGTTCACGCTGCGCCGGTGACATTTAGAGAAAAGCACACAAAGAGGAAGGCGATGAGGAGGTGTGTTATAAGCGAGCTGTGACTAAGGCCACTTCACAGGGGATGGAGTGGATGACGCCGTGTGCAAACACTGCTGAGAAGTTTCAGAGAATGGTTGACATACTTTCTGGCTGATGTCACCTTTGTAGTAAAAAAAAAAAAAAAAATGCGGCGGTGTGCAGCTTCTGTAATGATGCCGCGATGAGTGTTTCTCCGTCGGGCCGCGATGAGGAAGCCTTTTTGTGCGTGTGATGATGTCATCGCTCGTGCAACACGGGAGGATTTGTGCAGAGAGTCTCAGCACCTGGGTTAATCATCAAAGAGTCTGCTCAGGATCTCGTGGTAATTTTAACGGCCTCCTCGATATTGTAAAGTACGGAAGCCCTCAGAGGACACGGTCTGGTGATGATTTTCTGAGTCTGATTTTAAATAGTTTTCAAAAAGGTGATTTTCTTTTTCTGTCAGTGTTCAAGTGTTTGTTGTTGCAATACTCACTTCGGCCACAAGAGGCTTCCCGATGTTCAAAATAGGACGAAAAGCATTCAGCATTCATGCCCCCTAAACAAGAGGTACATATATTGTGTGGTAATAAATTATGTAAATTAAATATGATATGAATGTTGTTTTTTTTTCACCTGGCAAATTTCTTTTTTTTCCACCTGTTGCACAGATTTAAAATAAAATTTCAATTGGTTGTTGATGTTATTCCTGCACACATACTGTTACAATAAATGCCCACTCAAGGCCTGGTCTGATATTCACCCGAGGGTCCTCTCATCCTCAAGCCTCAACGTTTGGCTGCAGAAAACCTACAAAAAACTAGACCAGAATAGACCGCTGAAGAACTATTTCATCTAATGTGGCCGTTCAGCTACAGCTGTCTGGAGCCTGACATGAAACAAGTTGCATGAAAGAAAGAAAAAAGAAAACAGGAAGTGAGAGAACTGTCCCGGTGCACGGGAAAATAAAACGTCACTTTGAAAGTCTAAAGGGCGTTGGCATGGGCACAGTAGTGTCAAAACACACACACACACACACACACACACACACACACACACACACACACACACTGGTGGAGATGAAAGCCAGAAAAGAAAAGACTGATCCGGACATCAATGTGGAATAACAGGCTTAATGAAGGGCGTGGTGTTCAGAGCTAATCTCATCAAAGAGCGTGCTTTTAAAACACACACACACACACACACACACACACACACACACACACACACACACACAGAAGACTGTTACCAGACGTCACACACACACTGATGTTGACGTAAGTTACACACACACACACACACATGGAAGACTGTTACCAGATGTCACACACACACGCACTGACATTGACGTAAGTTACACACACACACACACACACACACACACACATAGAAGACTGTTACCAGACGTCACACACACACGCACTGACGTTGACGTAAGTTACACACACACACACACACACACACACACACACACACAGAAGACTGTTACCAGACGTCACACACACACTGACGTTGACGTAAGTTACACACACACACACACACACACACACACACACACAGAAGACTGTTACCAGACGTCACACACACACACGCTGACGTAAGTCACACACACACACACACACATAGAAGACTGTTACCAGACGTCACACACACACACTGACGTTGACGTAAGTTACACACACACACACACACACACACACACACATAGAAGACTGTTACCAGACGTCACACACACACGCACTGACGTTGACGTAAGTTACACACACACACACACACACACACACACACACACACACACACACACACACAGAAGACTGTTACCAGACGTCACACACACACTGACGTTGACGTAAGTTACACACACACACACACACACACACACACACACACAGAAGACTGTTACCAGACGTCACACACACACACGCACTGACGTAAGTCACACACACACACACACCTCGTCCTCAGACAGGTGACATCCCCTTCGCCCCTGCGTCACCACCAGGTGGCAGCATCGCATCGCGTAACTGTGGCAACGGCGAGCCGCCGCTCATCGAGTCCTTCAGCCACCGTGTTTCCTGTGTTTCTCCGGTTGTCCTCCGTGTAACGCCAACAAGCTTAAGCATTGCATAAGCATAAAAATTCAGTGAATATTTGGGTCCAACAAAGAGGAATGAGTCACTTCAGTTCTTCAAAGGAATGCATAAGAAATTTAAAGGACAAAAAGACCCCCCCTTGCCCCCCCTCGCCCCCCCCCCCTCTCTCGCAGGCCTTCCTTTGATCAACACTATAATTTAATTACCTGCATAGCAAAGAGAGCCTTTATTTAGAATTCCAGTCTCAGTCGCCTTATTTGCTCCGCGGCACAGTGAATTCAAAGAGCAGCGAAGAAAAATAATATTTTGTTTTATTTATTTTTTTTTTTGCTGTGGTTCCTTTAAAAGTTCGAAATAGGTGTTAATGACAACGTGCGATGTATGATAATGACAGTGCAGCACAACTGATGTTTGACTCTAATATCGTGGCTCTTCACTTCTCGAAAACGTTGATTGAAAATGGTGCAGATTATATGTAATTTTAAGAAAAAAACATTTGCTTTCATAAAAAAAAAAAATAAAAAAAAACGTCTGTGAGTGTCCCCTCTTTGTTAAAATAACGTAATAATATAAATTTCCCTGACATTAACCGAGAGGCATTTCTTTCTTTGGTGCAACTTAAATGAAAATGTTTTGTCGGATGTAAACATTTTCTGTGCCCTCCTTTTCTGAATGAAAAACATTTTAAATTTGTTTTACATTTTAGCTTTTTATGCGTTAAACTCGTTGTATTTTGAATAAAAATACAGTTTTTATTTAGCAAAACTCCTCGTGTGTGTGTGTGTGTGTGTGTGTGTGTATGTGTGTGTGTGTGTGTAAAATGCTACTTTCACACAAGTGACACAGCAACGTGCTTCAAGTCCTCTTCAGTGGAAGCCCAAACTGTTGCCTGACCCTTTGAAACACTCCGATGATGCAATGAAGCGTCAACCAATCGTATGTTTTTGTTTCAGCCCGTTCCTTTTGCCATGAAAAAAATAAAATAAAAATACCGTTAGCCAGCACTCAGTGCTGTTTAACGGCAAAACTCAACGGTGACTGACCATCACACGGTTTGTATTTGACCCGTTCGCCAGAAAAGATCATTTTTTTTTGTGTTTAAATAGTAACGTGACAACGTAACTAAAACAAATGCAACAATGTAACCAGCGTAATCACGCGGGACATTAACTGTTGTCTCCTGGGTGAAAGTCCTGTGTTCGTTGAATCATTATTCTAGTTGTTATACCGTGTAGTTTTTTTTTAATAACGGTCCTAAATTTAAGACACTGGACTAATGCGTCTGCATCAGTGATGCTCGTGGGATCAGACATCATGTTGAGATGTCGGCCATTTTATCTGCACAGAGAATTGTTTTCCTGTTGTTTACTTTCGTTATTATGATGCAAATAAAAAAAATTAAAAAAGCTCTCCAGGAATGTTCTTGTGTCGACAACTGAACTCCGCTGTGTTGCATAATGAGGATAGATGATCCTTGAATCCCCTTGAACCCTTGAGGGGCCCCATGGTACTTTAACATGAGATTTAATAGAAAGTACTGCATCAAAATTATATATATATATATATAAAAAAACTGGACTTTTTTTTTTTTTTTTGCATTAACCAAAGCCCTGATGAGTAGTTTTTTAAAATCACATTATTCTGCTGCTGTGTTCCTCCCCCCTGAATGAACCGCGTCCTTGTGGAATCAGATGTGGAAAATACACGCCTCGCTGGTATCCTCGGTTGTGGTTATGGCCCTGATGTTGTTGCGACCAGAAGAAAATTGCTCCTACAAAAAAAAAAAAAAAAAAAGAAAGAATACAGTTTTTGAAACGCCGCACATGTGCATCAAAAACTCCCCCTGACCCTTGACCCCTCTCTGATGTGACTGCTCGCCGCTCGGGCAGAACATCGGCCTCCGCCGGGCGGTTCATCTTCATCAGCTCTAATCTTAAACACTCCCCCCCTCCCCCTCTCCCTCCCCCTCAGCTTCGGAGCACCCCGCCGAGTTCCTCGCGGTAAGGAAGCTTCCACATTTCCGTCGGGAATGTGGCGGATTGTAGACCGACACGTGTGTGTGTGTGTGTGTGTGTGTCTGAGTGTGTGTGTGTGTGTGTGTGTGCGTGTGTGTGCGTGTGTGTTCTCAACCCCCCGCGGCTCTGTCTTGTTTCCTCCCTCTCCTGAAGGCGTGAATAATAGACCAGCCGTGAGCTTTTTGGTGATTCAAGAGCTTCTTGTATCTTCAAAAAAAAAAAAAAAAAAAAACATTCACAGGGTAACAAATAGCCCGCTGCTCAGCTGCATAATGCTTCAGCTGCTGTATTTTACCTGCATTCACACATGAACCTGAATTACAAAGTCATTGAGCGTGACTCCTCTGTTTTCATCTGCAAACAAAGCCTTTGTGTGTGGTCCATTGATCCGGTATCAATACTCCCTATAAATAGTCCGATTGTGGGATTTATTCATGCGTTATTCATGCGGCTTCATGTTGGGAGTTTTCAAGGGTTTTCAGCTCGAAACAAAACAGGAAAAGTAGCAAAAGAACAAGTTTGTGGGGGGGGCGCCTGTCAAGGTCACACGTTTACTCGTATTATACCGTTGAATGTTGCTTCTTGAACCTTCGTTTTTTTTATTTGAACTTTCTCTTTTGTGCGTGTGTTTGTACGTAAATCAAACCGTTTCGCATTAAGCCCTTTTTTTTGCGACTCTGGGGAGAATAAAATAAAAAAAAACAAAAACAACAAAAAAAAAAAAACCTGCTGCTGCATCCTTGAATCCTTCTGGACTTTTTTAAAAAAAAAGAAAACGGTCAAATTGAAAGAAAGCTGAGTGCTGCCATCGGCAACGTTGTCGACCTTCAAACATCCACCGTCTGGCTGCGTGGACCTCACCTTGGATCCCGGAGCGTCCTGGTCATCTTCAGACACTCACCTCGTCCTCAGTCGAACCGCCCAGTGTGTGTGTGTGTGTGTGTGTGTGTGTGTGTGTGTGTGTGTAACCATCAACCATCAAGGATATACGCAGACACGAGGGCAGTTTATTGTATGCCTTGCCTGAACCTCACGATCAATATTTAATAACGCACTTGGTGGACTGGTTGCAAGCGATGAAAGGAGAAGATGCAGAGCACATAATGTAGAGCGACGTGGATATTTGTAGTGTGAAGTTCTGAAGATAAAATATTTAGAGCGTTGCAGGTTTGCAGGTTTAAAGCGAGGGGGATCTCATTAGACCCACATTGAATGTTTCTGTTTGTTCTTCCCAAAAAAAAAAAAGCAGCCAGATCTTTTACATTTTTTTTTTTGAGCAAGAGAACCAACCCCCCACCCCTCCTCGATCTCCGTGAAAACTTTGACCTTTGACCTCTCTTTCATCTCTCTCTCTCTCTCTCTCTCCCTCCCTCTCCCTCTCTCTCTCCTTCCCTCTCTCTCTCTCTCTCTCTCTCTCTCTCTCTCTCTCTCTCTCTCTCTCCTGGGGATGCAGTTGAGACGGTGAGACAGTACGGGAGTGGATCGGACACAAAGTGGACATACAGTGGACAGGCCTCGCCCAGGACAGCGGACAGCACAGGAGAGGGGGGACAGCGTGGGCCAATCCCTGATCAGGGAACAATCTGAGGGGGGGGGGCAAAAACAAAACAGGAAGTGGCTCCCTGATCAGAGTCGGCCCTCTTTCTGAAAGCATCGGCCAATTCCAGTGTGAGTTAAGCTTTTATTTCAACAGCTGGGAGAGCAAAGTCAGACTAAATATATATTTATATATATATTTCTTATTATTCTCAAGCTGTATTAAAGATATAAAAGAGGCTTTGTAAAATAAGACAGAATGATGAAAAAAGGCTGCACTTGAAGGAAGAAATTGACATTTTGGGAAATATTCGCTTGTTGCAGAGAGTTAGATTTGACGCCACTCTCGTGTTTGTACGGTTAACGTGAAGCTTGCAGTCGGTAGCCGGTTAGCTTAGCTTAGCTTAGCATGAACAAAATCCTCCTACGAAGACCTCTAATGCTCCCGGATTAACATGTTCTATCTTGTTTGTTTAATTACTTAAACGGAGGCGTAAAAACGACATGAGTCGGACTATTTCTCGGCCGAGTTCTTAATTATCTCAACCAACTGTTTGTCACTTTAAACGTCGGCCTCGCAGTCCGCCATTGGGTGATCTGACGAGCCGCAATGCATTCTGGGGCGGTTAAGTACGTCTCGAAATTCTTGCTAATCCAGAACTTTTTCCACGTCCAAAGAAATCCTCCAAAATTCGCAATTACAAATCTTTTTTTGCTACTTCAGCACCACGGACAGCGCCATGGATCGATCAATACACAGCAAGACTCTGAGATGTCTAGCCGAAGCTACTGTTAGCTTTTTGTTTTTGTATTTCCTTCTGGATAACAGTTACGCAGTGTATATATCAAGGGCTTTTATTGTGAAGGGTCAGAACAGAAGGAGTCGATCTGGTCAACGTATCTGTTCCTATATGATATCTTACGGAAAAGTTCCTCCTCATTTTTCGTGCGTTTTCCTACGAAAGTCGTGCAAGATGTGTCAATTTCCGCTCGTTATATTCACACGGTCTTTTCAAAATAAACTCCCGCCTTCACTGAAAACAACTCAGTTAGGTTCAGGCAACAAAACTACTCAGCTAGGTTTAAGAAAAGATCGTCTTTTGGGTTAAAAATAACAAATTACACAAGTTACGTGACATATAAATCATCGTTAAATAAATAAAACCCGCCCCCGGTGTGTAAAGGCCTTTAGGCTGCTGATATTTCAAAGTAATGGTCGGGACCATAGATTCTAATGTGCAAACATCTGAGTCAGATGAGCATCAACGAGTCAGCTGCACTGGACATATTCATAATTTAAACATATCTGAGCACTCTCTCAGATCTAAATCTTATAGCAAGAACGCGACGAAGCGTATTTCCCAAAATGGCGAACTATTCCTTTAAGCTAGGACACAGAGAATGTGCTTCTTTTTCCCGGTCAGACTTTGGCTCCCAGCGTGTCGACCCGTTACTTTTCGGGGTGACGGCTCATTTCTCGACTGTCACGCGGCGACTTGGGCTCCACAGTAATATACATACAAAACACACTCTGATGTATATTTACTATGTTTGAGTGAGGACAGCATAGTGAGTTGTCACTGGGGATGGAGTCAACTTTACTATGTGGTAAAAAAACGACAAAAAACGTGAACACGTTGAAGGGAGGGGAAGATAGAAATGAGAGAGAGAGAGAGAGAGAGAGAGAGAGAGAGAGAGAGAGAGAGAGAGAGAGAGAGAGGTTGTGAAACAGTACAACATCAGACAGCCACTGGAACATAACAACACAGAGAGAGACAAGTATTAGGAAAAATGGTTTAATATAGGAGACAGAAGCAAAAAACTGCATCACACAAGAACATACGTTTACAAAAATAATTCTGACTGCTTCAGCTACACAGTTAGTTCACAGAGAAGGACAGAGAAACCGGAAAAATCTAAACAGCTAAAAGCAAAAGATTTCTAATTAGTTGATCTCTTTATTAAACTAATACATTAATCCACTGAAGGTGACTAAATATTTCTATTCCTTCTTTTTCTATAATTGTCTTATCGTGTAGACGGCACAATACAGAAGTCAAATGAAACTTACCGCTTTTGTATAGACAAACTTGCTAGAACTATTTAAAAAGCCAAAAATTAAAATAAAAAAAAATTAAAAAAAATGAAAAGATCTGACACTCACCTACCCTCTGTTTTTTTTTCGGGGAGTTGGGGGGGGGGAAGAAAGAAAGAAAGAAAGAAAGAACGAAAAGGAAGGCAGAAAGAAAGAACAACACTCACGTGAGGAAAAAGAAGTGAAAGAAATAAAGCCAAAGATCTTCTAGAAAAATCTTATATCAAAAGCCAACTTTCTTGATGCCAGCGAGAAATCATACTCGGGGACCGGTCAGGGTCGGGCCACACCACCAGGCCAGACAGCTTTTTTTCTAAGATTTTTTTTTTTGTTGTATCCTTTAATCTCCAGTATAAAAAATTCCACTGGTACAAAATGCATAAGTACAATCAGTTGTAGAAATAGGAAAGCCTGCATTTGTTTTGTACTTTTTAAATCCCATCCGGTGACAGATTTCGAAGTGTTGTCAAACAAACATACATCACGCTTACAGGATCCACTGAAATGCATTGACTTTGGCTTCTCTCAGGACAATAACTTTTGAAACTACTGAAAACCCTTTTTTTGTTTTGTTTTGAGAATTAAAAGAAAACAAAAAAAAAACAAAACAAATAATTTGGATAATTTCTACAGACAACAAGCTTTTTTTTTTTTTTTTTTTTTTTTTTTTTTACGGCACGGAAAGAGAGAAAACACACAAAACATTATTTTTTTTTCCTCAAAAAACTCGACATAAGCCATAATGCAAAGAAACGACAAGTTTTTTTTCTTTTCTTCAGATTTCATTGTTTTGATAAATAGCACTTAAGATAATTAAGAAAGAAGGAGAACAGAGAAGTGAACAAGTGACAAGATAGAGAGATTACAACGAGCATCGGCGATGACAGCCCCCGAGGCGAGCCGCTCCACAGGGAACTCCGTTTCTACGGCCCTCTTGTGCTTCCAAAACATTGAAGACAAAGACAAGATGCTTCACGTCGGGCTGTGTGAGATTTGGCAACGTGTGTGTGTGTGTGGGGGGAGGGGGGGTCGGGGAGAGGGAAGGGGACAGCCGGCTTTAAACGAGCACAGATTGCCTTCGCAAAAAAAAAAAAAACGGATTAAAAAAAAAATCGACGCGAAGTTGTGCGAAGTGACGATGTGATGCAGCGGGGATTTTTTTTTTTTTTTTTTTTTTTTTTGCGTTCATCGACGTTAAAACCTGGTCCGTTGACACTGCTTTCATACAGGTAGTTATGGCTGTTTTTGTGGCACTGCTCATGTTGTGTACTGCATTTAAAAAAAAAAAAAAAAAAGTCTGCTCGCCTCCCTCGTAAAGTTTGGTATTTTGGGGGGCGAGGAGGATAATGAAAGTTGCATCGCCTCCGTCTCCGCTGTTGTTTTTGACCCCCCCTCCCCCCTCCCTCCCCCCCTCTTCTTTCCTCTCCAAAACCCAACAAGCGCTTTCTTTATTTCCCCCGCCGCTGTTCCAATAAGACGTCTCTCCCTGTTTTCTAATAACCCCGGTTAGCCTCGGAGACAACAACCAGACGGAGAGCTTCGAATCAACAAAAACAAAACCTCTTCGGCCTCTCTGCTCGGACGGAAAAGAAAAATGGCGGAAGAGCGAACCCCCCCCCCTCCCCCCCACCCCTCCAGACTTTGACACGTGGGAGGAACCCGGACTTGGCACACATCACTGACTGACTGACAACATCTTCTACTCTTAATAATACTGGTGCAACGCTCCCTGGTTAAGGCGACTGGTGAGCTTCTGTAGAAAATAATGCTGCCTTTTATTTATTTTTTTACTTTTTAAATATTTTTTTTTTTGCAGACCGTAAACTAGGCTTTCAGGGAGGGAGGGTGGGGGTTGGGTGTGTGTGTGGGGGGGGGGAGGGGCAGTTGAATAGACTCTGACAACACTGTGCCATGTAAACGGCTCGACTACGAGAATGTCAATAACACACTTTGGCATCTAAACATGATCTTGGCCCAGAAACACCGCGAGACCGCAGAAGTATGGCGAAGTCTTACGGTCGCTTCAAAACAAGAAACGAGAAAAAAAAGACGTCAAAGAACGAGTTGAGGAATTAAGAAACGAGTAGAAACTCGCTCGGGACCGTGTGCTTTTATTCCACCCCCTATTCCCCCCCCCCAAAAAAGAGATCGAGGCTCGTTTGTGATTCTTGCCCTGTGCTTACATCATGAAAAACCAAAGCTCGCTCGTCTGAGGTGACGTACACCGACATGTTTTCGGGAAGAAACAAAAAAAAATTAAAAATTTAAAAATCAAGACGAAGGGAGATAAAGAGGACTCGGAGAAATAAGGCTTTCGCGTATGACTCTCACCTCGACAGCGTGCGAGAAGACGATTTAAAAAAATAAAAATAAAAATAAACGATACACACTGAAGCCTGATGTCTGTGCGCGCGAGACACGGATAGAGAGAGAGAACAGGAGTGCAAAGATTCGTGGTAAGGCTTTGATGAATAAAACGGCTGTACAAATGGCTAAAAATATCAGTGCGTGAGTCCCGTTTCTTCTTCTTTCTTTTTAAAGTGTGCGCGTGCACGTGCACGCCGGCGGGGCGGTAGGCGGGCGCTGTGGAGGCGTTCGCACTCGGGGGGGCTCTCATGCACAACAAGAAAGTAAACTGTGAGGTCTGCACGAGAATGTGTGTGTGCGTGTGTGTGTGTGTGTGTGTGTGTGTGTATGTGTGTGTGTGTGTGTGTGTGTGTGTATATAGATATATATATATGACACATGGGCACTTTTTTTTTTCCTTTGTTTTTTTTTTTTTTTTTAACATCTTTACAAAGAAAAAAAAGCAAACATGACATTTTCAGGCAACAAGACCACAGAATAGCAAGTTAACAAACTCTTTTTTAAATCTATATTTTTTTTTTAAATATGAGGGATCCATACAAAACACTTATAATAAAATACCCATGTTATCAAATAATTTCACAAGAAGTACACTGACGCGCTAGGCAGGAAGTACCTTCAGAATTTGGCACTAAACTCCACTGATCTTGTCTTTTTTTCTTTATAAGACATTTTGCCGAACAACAAAACACATCTAAATATTTGTTTCCCACGAGAGAAATAAAAATAATAATGACATTGATGCTTCACAAGCTGACATTATATATATATAGATATATTTATATTTATATATATTTTTAGGAATTTTATATAGCTAATTAACCAACAAGAAATTTAGCAAATAGGGACTCCTTAAAAAAAAAAAAAAAAAAAAAGAAGAAACAAAAAGAAAAGAAACAACAAAGTAACTATTATAGTAATATGAAAGGCTTTGTCTATTGTTCAAGTAAACTGATTTTTTTGTCTTCTCTTGAAAAACATGAGACATTTAAGACCGTTAGACTTGTGATGAAACCACAACTAAACTCACGAGAAGCACCGACGTTAACGCAGGTTTACAGGTATCTTAGTATTTTTTTTTTTTCCTCTATACATTTAAACAGTAGAAAATATAGGTCATTTCATCATGTGCATTTAAACCACGGATTGTCTATCTGTGAGTCAGTTCAGCAAAAGGTGACACAAGTAGGTAGCATTTCTCCCACCCAAACAGGGCAAATGTCTTTTTTTTATTTTTACCTTTAAACTACTCTAGAAAAAAGTGGTTCTATATATAGACTTTGAATGAGAAACAGAGCCACTTAAAATGGCCTTATCAAAAAACTTTACACTGCCTGAAAAATGTAAAAACCATTGGAGAGCTCTGAGAGAGTCTAATATTGATCAGACAGTTTTTATTTCAAAACTGTTTGGAAGTAGTCTTATTTTTTCAGAGAAACTGGCGCCGACTGCTTCTGGCCCGGCGCTCGGTTTTTCCGTCGGCGCCAGAAGCAAGACGACGCGCCAATTCCTGTAGTGAACTTTCAAGTTTACTTTTAAATGAAGAAGAAAATTAAAAATTAAAAAAAAAAAAAAAATTAAAGAAGACATAAAGAAGAAGAAGAAGAAGAAGAAGAAACCAACAAACAAAATTGCAGGAAAACATACTGTATGGAAATCACTTTGCCACAGGTTGTTGTGTTTTTTTCTCCAAAAAGAACATTTGTTTTTCCATAAAAATCTCAGTCTTTTTTTTGTTTTTCATACGAATGCAGCTTTATATCTTTTTCACATTGATTCATTTTTCTCACCCGCCCCTCCCTCCCCCCTTCCTCCCCGCCTCCCTTTTGTTGTCGCCTCCCTCCCCTCCCTGAAACCCTCCTGGAAAATAGATCTAAATGAGGTCACATGCAAAAAAAAAAAAAAAAAAAAAAAAAAAAAAAAAAAAAAAAAAAAAAAAAAAAAAAAAAAAAAAATAATAAAAAATCCAAAAAAGTTCAAAGTTCAAAAGGTCAGTAGGCGGCAGAGGAGGAGGAGGAGAACCAGGTTATGATCAGGTGAGCTCGGAAAAGACATCAGAAAAAACAATGACGGGGGAGGAGGAGGAGGAGGAGGACGATGACACTTTTATTTTTTTTTGGTGGGGATTTTTTGTTTGTTTTTGTTCTAAAAGTTTGTTTGTTTTTTTTTTGGACGCCACGGAGACATGCTAGGCAAACGATGAGCTAACAGGCATGGAGATGGGTTGTTCTAAAAGGGGGAAAGAAAAAACAGGGGAGAGGAGAGAGTTACACACAGAGAGCCAGAGCACCACACCACTACAGCATTTTGTTTTTGTAAAAAAATCAGGAGAAACAACAACAACAACAACAACAGCAACAACAACAAACGACAACAAACAAACAACAACAACAATGCAAACCGGCAGAACAGCAACACCACTCACTGATTTTCATTGGCAAATTTTTTAAGCTTTTGATTTTGTTGTTTTTCTTTAAATGATATCATGTTATAGGTCTATTCTAACAGGCAACAACAACAACAACAACACACACACACACACACACACACACACTCGTTCATTCACACACACACATGTACACAAAAAACAACGAGCACCCAAAGCTTTATCCATCAGATCCCAGATGGATGTCGTCATTTGGGAGAAAATAGTCATATTTTTTTTGGGAGAGGGAGAGGTGGGTCTTTTAATTTATTATTATTATTTTTTTATTTCAATATATTTGGAAAGGGGGGGGGGGGAGGGGCAGGGGGGGCTACGAACAAACAGAAAACGCAAAACACTCAAAACAAAAAAAAAATTAAAAATAAAATAAAATGAGAAAAAACGCGAGGAGAAATTGTGAAAGAAGTAGTCCCACTACGGATGGAGGGAGGGAGGGAGGGAGGGAGGGAGCGGTCAAGAAGAGAGAGAGAGAGAGAGATGGATGGATGAATGGATGAACAGCACAGAGTGAATGAATAAATGACACAGGGAGGGAGGGGGGAGAGGGGGGGGAGAAGGGGGGAAGGGGGGGGGGCTCGAATGGCAGCGTGTTGTGATTGTGGTTTCTGCACTGAAAAAACACGAAAAACACCGGAGAACCCAAATCCACGAGACTTCTCCACAAGGGTCTACTTTTTAATGATGCTGTATATTTTATAGGAGTCCAATAACTTAACGATAGGCAATAAATAAAATCCTTTTTTTTTTTCATCTGAGGCAGTAAAAATGTTGTATAAAAATAGAACTGCTTTTTTTACAAATAAAATTTACAGGCCTGTGGCTTTCTGTACTTTGACTTATTCTTCTCTTTTTTCTTTTTTAAATCTTTCAACAAACATCAAGTATTTTCAGTTACCACCTCAAAACCCATAAACTCTTTTTTTTTTATTATTAGAATTATCATTATAGCCTTCATCAAATTCTGGATGTTATTTTGTAAATGTTCTACATGCGGTAATATCCCTTTCACAACAAAGACCAATGTGATCTGACCCAGAAATGTAGTTACTAATTTTTTGTTTTTTCACCTTCCGAGAAATAAAAAAACTGTTTTTTATTTTCACATAAATAATAAGACGCAGCTGGAGAGTGTGTGTTTTTGTTTTTTTGTTCTTCTTGTGGTGGTGGAGTGTAACTGTACTGACTATAATGTAAAGAGGCCACTAACGTTTTTTTTTGCAGCCTTTGCTCCCGGGTTGCCAGCAGGCATAGAGGGTTTTTATCGGAGAAGCAGCGGCGGCCTGCAACCAACACCGCGGAGGTCAAAGGTCGAATGTGCATATCGGCGTGCGTGTCAAAAAATAAAATAAAACAATGAACCCTTCGCCAGGCCTCAGGGTTCTCAACGAGAGAGAGAGAAGGAAAAATAAAAATGTTTAAATCATCATGGCTCCTTTGTCTTTACCTCGGTTGTGGCTGTAACTAGTCCTCAAAAATGTATAAATAATCTCTGAGAAATTAAGAAAAACAAACTTTTTTTTTTTAAAAAAAAAAAGCTACCCAAGATAGCTACTTTCTTCCATTGTAAAAAAAAAAAAAAAAAGAAGAAAAAGAAAAAAAAAAAGAAAAAAGAAAATTGCACAAAGTAATGGCGGTAATGGAAGCGTTCATGTGTGTAAAAAAAAAAAAGAAATAAAGAAAAATAATAATTGTAATAAATAATAATACTTGAAAGCTAACATAAAAATCTTCAAAAAAGCAAGAAAAACAAGAAAAAGAAACAAAAAAACAAGGCGTGTGTGTCTCCCTCAGGGTGGTTGTAGGTCGTCTCCCCCTCCCTCCCACATCCCCCCCCTCCCTCCTCCCCCTCCCCCCCAGTCCCTGTATAGAGAGGTCGTGGCTCGGTTTGTTTTTTAGTTTTTTTTTCATTTTCACCTTTTGGTGGGGGGACTTACCCTAGCAGTGCTAACATGGGGAGCAGATAGACCCTAGTGCTAAGATCAGTACGGTTTGCTGTCGTTCTTGGAGCGCTTCAGCTGCACCTTCAGCCGCTTCATGCCGATCTGGAAGCCGTTCATGGCCTGGATGGCTGCCTGTGCCGACACTGGATTGTCGTAGCTGACGAAGCCTGTGGAGGGGATGGGGATGGGGGAGGGGGGCACCAGAGGAAAAATGTATAGTTGGTAAAAAACATAAAGACAGAAGGTTTTCCCACTTGCAATAGAGAGCGTTTAAAGTGTTGTTCAGAGTATTTGTATGAGTAAATGTAAGCTAGTACGTCATCCAATCTCTGAACCCATCGGCTATCGGTTTGACAACAATACTTCTGTGGTTCCAGTGTAGCTGGAAGCCAATAAGGAAGTGTCTTAAAACCTGCATTCTCTCTCCTGACCACCAGGGGGCGACTCCTCTGGTCGTATAGAAGTCAAAGCTTCATGTGTTAAAGCTGCATTCTCTCTCCTGACCACCAGGGGCGACTCCTCTGGTTGTATAGAAGTCAAAGCTTCATGTGTTAAAGCTGCATTCTCTCTCCTGACCACCAGGGGCGACTCCTCTGGTTGTATAGAAGTCAAAGCTTCATGTGTTAAAGCTGCATTCTCTCTCCTGACCACCAGGGGGCGGCTCCTCTGGTTGTATAGAAGTCAAAGCTTCATGTGTTAAAGCTGCATTCTCTCTCCTGACCACCAGGGGGCGACTCCTCTGGTTGTATAGAAGTCTATAGAAAATGACTCTACTTCTCTCTTGATTTATTCCCTCAGTAAACATTGTAAACATGAGTTTATGTCTCAATCTCTAGTTTCAAGTCTTCTTCAATACAGCATGATGTTAAAATTCTCAGAGATATCAGTTGGGCTAAAAGAGCTACTTAAGTGTCAACAAATTGCTGGCCAAATTGCAATTATATCTTAATAAAAAAGTCAAAATTAGCAATATTACAATGATTCAACTCAACGAAAAGGAGCTATGTGCTGCTTGTATCTGGGTTCATTGTCAGTGAACTGCTACGATGCTACACAACACAAATAGCTAAATTTAGCTACATTTTTATTCATCTACAGTCGTCAAAATGCAGCGCTAACGGTGCAGATAATTGCCGAAGGATTGTAAAAGTTGCCAACATGTTGGCCAATATAGCTAGCTAGCGAGCAGGCTGTCTTCTCTAGCTTGTGTCCGCCAATGCTAATGAGGTAAATAAGGTAAACAACAACATATGAAAACAGGCTCGTGAACTACAATGGCATAATAAAGTAGAGCGAGACTACGGCTGAGATGATTGGTCGCCTCTATCTCGCCGGTTGTATTTTTACATTAGCATCTCTTAAGATGAAGAAAATAATAATAATAATCTTCCTAGTTTCGTGTCCTCTCTCTCGTTGCAGCAGAGAAGCTTCTGCCTGGTGGGTCTTGTTTATTTACAGCAACTACACTCATTTCAAAAATCAATGTGTAATAACCAATATACTTAAATTAAAATACTCCTTCGCCATGTTTCTGTGTCTCCGGATATCTGATTCGTCTGGTTTACATCTAAGTGAAAATACACCCCTGGTACACAATGAGAAAATATTAAAATTTAATGACTCCCGAAGGGGTTGTTGCATCAACAGAATGATGAAATAATAAAGCGTAGTAAAGCGGAATACACATAACAGTAAAGCAAATAGTGGGGGAGTGAAGTGCCGCTTCCAATGTGGAGCATCGTGAATCTGCAAAGTCAGCGCAGAAAAAAACTCAAAGACAAAAAAACGGAAATAAATCGTAAACTTCTCCAAGAAAATTGAATTCGAAACCAACAACTTGACAAACGCCACTGTTGGTCAAAAATATCAAAATAAAGGTTTTTGGAGCAGACAGGGAAGTTATGTTGTGTTTGTTTTTTTTTTTGTTGTTTTTTTTACGCTGTCTTTCACAAAGTCATCTTTGTGCACACTTCACTTCCTCTCCTAATATCTGCAACCTCTAAAACTGACAGTAAACTCTTCGTCTCGCATCCGTCCTCACGATACTTTTTTTTTTTTTCTGACAAGTATCGCTGCTGTCTGTTTCTTCCTGGATCCATAATTTATTTCTGTTTTGCTACATGGAGACACGGAGATGTGGACTCTAGATTTTAAGCTTTTTTTTTTTTTTAAATAATTTTTCAGGTAGGATTTTTTTAATACCAGGTGGAAAAGGAGTCACTCGTTGTCCCACCTCAGGGTGTCTCGTATTAACGGCTTCTTACGAATGTGGCTGAGAGATGGTTAAATTTATCAGCCGTGAGTGTGTCTCAATATTTCACAACCCATTTTTATCATTTGCTCCCCGGAGCATTCAGATGAGCCATATGAACTCTTGAAGTCGGGGAAACGTCGCAGGAAAATGCAAGAATTTCCTCGCAGGAAAATGCAAGAATTTCCTCGCAGGAAAATGCATGAATTTCCTTGCAGGGTTTCCTCGAATTTCTTTTTTTAATTTTCCACAATTTCTTTTAGAGGAAATAGAGACAATGGTCTGAGCTCATACAGAGAAGGTTTCTTGAAAGAAGTGCTCAAATATTAATAAAACCCAGCGAAGCCTTCAGAGGATCCACTCACCGAAGCACTTGCTCAGGTTCGTCTGTTTGTCGATGAAGACTTTGGCAGAGACCACGTTTCCGAAAGGCATGAACATCTGCAGGATGTCCTGGTCTCCGAACTCCTGGGGCAGGTGGTAGATGAACAGGTTGGCACCCTCGGGACCTGGCGGGGGTGAGGAGGGAGGAAGGAGGGGTGGGGGGGGAGACACAGAGAGGTCAAAGGGGGCGGCTTTTTCATTTTTAAGCAAAAAAAATAAATAAAAAATAAATAATAATACATAGAATAAACTGTGCACCGCGGCAAACCGCTGCTGCTGCGTCGCCGTCGTCATGGGAACGGAGCCGAAAGCCCACGGGGGCCGCTTAGCGCGGTGTCCTCGAAGTTTTTTTGTCGCCCGCTTTTAAACAAAAAAATTCTCCAATTATATTGAACACATTAAACAAACATGAATGCGTTTTTTTTTTTTTTTTTTTTTTTCAGTTAACGATGATATTTTTCGCTCTCGAACGGACAAAAGCGTCCCCCCCCCCCACACCTCCCCCTCTCCCCCGTTTCCCTCTCGCTCTTTCTTTCAGCCGCATGCGGTCTCTCTTAAGAGGGGTCAAAGGTCGCCCCCACCCCCTCCCCCATCCCACTACCTCCTTCTATCCCACGTCCTAATCCTAGAAGGTCAGATCTCTCAGAATCATTAAATGTGCTCTTCACTGCTAAATGAAGCCCCGATATCCGCCGCGTCTCTTTATTATTTATTATTATTATTATTTATTCTTTGTTCTGAACTCCCGGATGGAGAAAGAAAAGCATCTTTTTAACAAACGGGTCTTTGTTGGAAGCCGAGATGAGGCGCGGGCAAACAAACATTTCAGACATCACGTCTGCTTTGTCTCCAACGCTGTTGGTGAAAGCTTTTAGGGGAAAATAGTTTTACTTCAACCTTCAAATTTACATTTTCTCTTCCACAATATAAATAATTATGACAGAAATATTCATATAGAAACAGAAATACATCGGAAAGATTACGAAAATAAATCATAGTGGCCGTAACTTTTACATTTTGTGCTGTTAAAGTCAAGTCCCTTCAAAATAAAACTGCAACTGATTGTGAATTTGTCTGTTTTTCCTTTTTGGTAAATGTTCGGTTGATGTGTGGAATATTAGGTTTGATTTAAGAGGAAAGTCTTTAAAGTTATTCTAATTCAAGTGGTTCTCTGAAAAGAGAAAAGAAAATGCACATTAACTTTTATTTAAATAGAGTTGATGAATTATTATTCAACAAAAACATTGAGAATCATTAAAAAGCAGACTTCTGATTTTTTTCGTAGAATTATAGTTAATTTAAATAAGTATATTGTGGTATTATTCTGTTGGTGTGAAGGATTAAAAACTGACTTTGTTCCATTAATATTTATATAATATTATAATACACGTTGGTAAAAGTGTTTTAAAGCTTAAGGGACACAGATTTTAAAAATTAAATTCAGAAATCAATACAGTTTGTGTCTCAGATATGTAGAGCTCACGATATTTGGAAGAAAAATGTTGTGTGCATTTTGAATATTTAAACAAATCTCCCCAATTTCAACAAAAGCCCCCTGTAGTCCAGCCTTGTTTTCTACTTAAGAAGCAGCTTCTTTGTGTTTTTTCTCTCATCATTTGGTTCCAAGAAGCATTTTCTAAGCAGATTTTCCAATAAAATGTATTTCTTTCAGCAGGAAACACAACTTTTGGGTGCGTAGCAATAAAAATAAATAAATCCAGGTGCTCCGTTATTTGAAAATTTATACTACAAACTAATCTTGACACTTTGACTTGAGAGGGGGTTTTGAATATTTTGAATAAGAAGATCATTCTGGGTGTTTAAGTGTGTAATGCACGCAGATGGCCACCGGGGGGCTACTGACCCTCTTTCTGGCTGCCGGCGGCCCCTTGCTGCTGCAGCAGGGACTGGCTGTAGAGGGTGGGCAGCGCTGCGGCGGCGTACTGCTGGATCCCTGAGTAGGCCTGCGTCAGCGCGTCCATGGTGCCCGCCGTGCCGTTGGTGAGCCCGGCGCCGCCCAGGCCTCCGTTGAGAGCCGCCATACCTGAGAGCATTTGAGCAACTTTACACAAAACCCAACAATAAAGAAAGAAGAGTTGCACTTGCTCGTTAGCGCTCCCACTGAAGGTTGTGCTTTTAGCACACACACACACACACACACACACACACACACACACACACACACACACACACACACACACACACTGACGTTGACGTAAGTTACACTCACGAAAGACACATCAATACTGTGTTTACACACACATACAGACATACAGACACACAGACACACAGACACACACACACACACACACACACACACTATAACACTTTAAATACACGATAACAATAGAGGATGGGCGTAGCTGATGACAGCCAGAGCTGCACACAGGTTTACTCCACGCGGCGACGCACACACACAGAAACACACGAAGACGCTGAGACAAACAAACTTTATAGACTAGTTCCAGACTAACATATCATGACGTGTGGAGTTCCTCTATAGACTAACATGAGGTCATGTGACCGTGGTGGAGTTCCTCTATAGACTAACATAAGGTCATGTGACCGTGGTGGAGTTCCTCTATAGACTAACATAAGGTCATGTGACCGTGGTGGAGTTCCTCTATAGACTAACGTGAGGTCATGTGACCGTGGTGGAGTTCCTCTATAGACTAACATGAAGTCATGTGACCGTGGTGGAGTTCCTCTATAGACTAACGAGTCATGTGACTGGAGTCTCTATAGACTAACGTGAGGTCATGTGACCGTGGTGGAGTTCCTCTATAGACTAACGTGAGGTCATGTGACCGTGGTGGAGTTCCTCTATAGACTAACATGAGGTCATGTGACCGTGGTGGAGTTCCTCCATAGACTAACATAAGGTCATGTGACCGTGGTGGAGTTCCTCCATAGACTAACATAAGGTCATGTGACCGTGGTGGAGTTCCTCCATAGACTAACATAAGGTCATGTGACCGTGGTGGAGTTCCTCTATAGACTAACGTGAGGTCATGTGACCGTGGTGGAGTTCCTCTATAGACTAACGTGAGGTCATGTGACCGTGGTGGAGTTCCTCTATAGACTAACGTGAGGTCATGTGACCGTGGTGGAGTTCCTCTATAGGCTAACGTGAGGTCATGTGACCGTGGTGGAGTTCCTCTATAGACTAACGTGAGGTCATGTGACCGTGGTGGAGTTCCTCTATAGACTAACGTGAGGTCATGTGACCGTGGTGGAGTTCCTCTATAGACTAACGTCATGACCTGGTGGAGTTCCTCTATAGACTAACGTGAAGTCATGTGACCTGGTGGAGTTCCTCTATAGACTAACTGAAGTCATGTGACCTGTGAGTTCCTCATAGACTAACATGAGTCGGTGGAGTTCCTCTATAGACTAACATGAGGTCATGTGACCGTGGTGGAGTTCCTCTATAGACTAACATGAAGTCATGTGACCGTGGTGGAGTTCCTCTATAGACTAACGTGAAGTCATGTGACCGTGGTGGAGTTCCTCTATAGACTAACGTGAGGTCATGTGACCGTGGTGGAGTTCCTCTATAGACTAACGTGAGGTCATGTGACCGTGGTGGAGTTCCTCTATAGACTAACGTGAGGTCATGTGACCGTGGTGGAGTTCCTCTATAGACTAACGTGAGGTCATGTGACCGTGGTGGAGTTCCTCTATAGACTAACGTGAGGTCATGTGACCGTGGTGGAGTTCCTCTATAGACTAACATGAGGTCATGTGACCCTTTGCCTTTCAAAAACGAATCAATAGCAGTGATTTAATCCCTCAAACAGCGGGTGCATGTATTTTAACACACACACGATAACCAAACGACAAAACAACGCTACATAACGACCGATCTACTAGTTTGATGCACTTTTTAAAATTCCTCGTCATCTGCTTTGGCGCCGATATGTGAAATCCACCTCGACACTTAAAGAGGTGTCTCGTTTCGCGCGTGGGGGACGATGTTGCCAAGTCAAACATCAACAGCGAGGTGTGATGTGCTTTTTCAGCATGTGACGTCTCACTTTAGGGGTGAAGACAGCCTGGTGGGAGGGAGGGGGGGGAGGGGGGGGAGGTAGAAGGGAAGGGGGGGGGGTTGCTGGTTTGAAAAGTGGAGGAACGCAGCAGTAACACTCATTAGCTGCTTGTAACGGCTTAATATCACGGCGGAGGGCAACTTGTCTGAGGGGGGCTGACATTGGCTCGGCGTCCTGTCGCCTCGCCGTCAGACACAGGGAAATAAATTATCACCGCAGAGCTCCGGATTATAGGTCACTCATTTATTCAGGAATAATTGCACCGGTGACCTTTGCAATTCAATTAAGGCCTAGATGTGTTTAAATGAGGGCGGTTGGCGGTGGAAGGGGGAGGGGGGAGGGGGAGGGAGAGGGTTGGATGGATGAGGAAGGGTGTAGAGGGAAGGGGGCATTGGCCGGGATGCAAAAAACGAAAGCGGACCTTTCTGTCTGTCTGTGTGTGTGTGTGTGTGTGTGTGTGTGTGTGTGTGTGTGTGTGTGTGTGTGTGTCTGCACCACGAGTAGACGCGGGGATGATTTACACCGCGGATACAGCGACTCCCCCAGCCGAGGACCGGTAAAGGTCAGAGGAGAATAATGTGGTGGAAGAGGCCGGCAGTACAGGAGCTCTGCTGTAACAACAGCTCTGATTAAGATCCCAGCTCCCGTCTCCCCAGGGGTCAAAGGTCAGAGGCAGGACGCGCGGCGCTACGGCTCGCGAGTGCGTAGAAACGTGTGCCCGCTCTGGATCAAACCAAACTGTATTTTCTGTATTTTTTGTGCGTGAAAGTGATCGTATTTAGTAAATATTGTGCACGATAGTTGGAAACCAATGTTTTTTTTGGCAATTTTAATTCATTTTAGCACAAAAATGACCAAATTTTGCCATGAAAATATTTATTGGGCAGTAAAATTGACAGATTTTTTACTTCTTAAATGAACGTTTAATTATATATTTTTTGGTACATGCAGAGAAAGCTAAATATTGCATTTTTTCGTGCATTGAAATTATAAGATTTTGTACATTTCTGGCATGAAAATTGTCAACCAATGTCTTTTTTCTACTGAAATCATCATATATTTATTTGATTTTAGCACAAGAATGTTAATGTATTTATTTATTATCACAGAATTAGTCACAATTCGTATTTTTGAAATAAAAGGTGACAGAAAAGTAGTCAAATCTGTACATTTTGCCACTAAAATGAGTTTTTTGTGTTTTTTATTTCCCCTCAAAACTACAAAGCTTCAGTTTTGCCTCCAATTCAACTCTCAAATGTTCTCTAGTGGAATTAAATAGAAACAACAGGATGTGAAACAGAACACACACACACACACGCACACACACACGCACACGCATCACAACACACGCAACACACACACACACACACAACACACAACGCATGTACACACACACACACACACACACACACACAAACACACACACACACAGAAGACTGTTACCAGACGCCACACACACACACACACACACACAGAAGACTGTTACCAGACGTCACACACACACACACACACACACACACACACACACACACACACACACAGAAGACTGTTACCAGACATCACACACACACACACACACACACACACGCACTGACGTAAGTTACACACACAAACACACACACACACACAACACAACACACACACACACACACACAACACACACACACACACACACACACACACACCAGCAGCGCTCTCAGAGCAAGCACAACCCAGGACAGGACCAGGAAGCGGATGGAGAGATGGGTGGAGGTGGAACATCTTCTGAATGAATGAATGAATGAATGAATGAATGAACCAGCCGAGCGTGAGAACGTGTGACTGAGTGAAAGTGAGACGCAGAGAGACGACGCGAGGAAGCGACCTCTTTAAACCTGTCCATAAGTAAAAATTCTGCAGATATTTTAAGAAAAACAAAAAAAATCAGTTTGAACTGGCTTCACAATTATTTTCTCTTCTTTAAATTGATGAAAATTAAAGATTAAATTATTTTTAATAAAATAAATCACATGCAACGGCCTCTAAAAACCCATATCAGCGAAACTCTGCCGCGTCTCTCTGCGCCGGCTCACAGGTCGATGTCGATGATGGTCGCCGGGCGGGGGGGGGCGGGGGGGGGGTAAAGCGGAGGTGTGGGTGGAGGTGGAGGTGGAGGGGGAGTGATAGCAGAGTGAATACTCACTGTTGATGCTACCTGCTAGTGCATTAATGTTGTTGAGGCCCACGGTGGCGCCTGCCAGGCCCTGCAGGGTGCCCAGAGAGGTCAGAGAGTTCATGGCGCTGGCGTTGGTGTTGGCTAAAGAGAGGAGGAGAGGGGGGAGGAGGGGGGGAGACAGGGGAGGAGGAGGTGAAGAAGAAGAAGATGAGGAGAGAGTGAAAAGAGACAGGAGGGATGAGGACGGAGGTGAAGAGGAAGGAGAGTAGGAGACAAAGAAACAGACTTGTTCAAGAAGATTCCTCCTGAAGGCCTTTTTTCACTGAATGCATATTAAAAAAAAAAAAAAAATACATTTCGTACATCTCGGCCTTTTGCAGAGTTCACACAGAAGTATTTATACAATTTAATTATCATTTTTAAATGGAATAACTTCAGATTAGCTGAAACCACCGCTGAGAAGACTGGCTGCCTCCGTTTCACCTCAACGAAGTCTTCACCGCTCCGATTGTTTGACTTCTTCGATTCTTTAATGCCGAATGGTGGAAAGTCGGGAGAAAAGTAGGCGAGAGCGCCACCTTGTGGCCCCTTTTGCGCAGAACTACAGACGTGCTACTCGTGCTGCATTCACAGGGAATCAGGCAGACGGCAAT
Source organism: Ophiodon elongatus (assembly GCA_016806645.1). NCBI lineage: Eukaryota > Metazoa > Chordata > Actinopteri > Perciformes > Hexagrammidae > Ophiodon > Ophiodon elongatus. The sequence goes on along the minus strand of JACSYO010000301.1, from coordinate 35,676 downwards.
CCTGACGTCATCGTTTCCTCATGAGGCCTTTTTACAAGAAAATATCTCATCTGCACCATTTTTTTTATTAAAGTTTGTGGACGTTTTCAATTATTTTGGTTGATGCAATTTGATGTTTTTCTTTTTTTTTTTTAAATCTGTCGTCTCTTTTATATATTTTTAATTTTTTTTTTTTATCTTTATATTTTTTGTCTGTTATTTGTGTTTTTACGTCAAACTTTGAAGGTTCCACGTTGCCCAGGACCTCCCTTGTAAAATAGATTTGAATCTCTATGGGATTATCCTTTTGGCTTAATAAAGGTTAAATATAAAAAATATATATATAAAGTAAAGATTTACCGGAATTTACCGGAAGTTTGCAATAGAATATTAGGAGGAGCTGCATGCGTTACTACAATAATTAAAGAAAATATAGACACAAAATAGCTATATTGAATGTATATATCTTCCATCACCATAGCAACGTGTCGTCATGCGTGTTTCATTTGCCATTGTTGATTTCATGCGAAAGCAGCGTGATTCTTTTCTTTTTTTTTCTCTATTTCTAGATTGAGGATTAATCTGTTAATTAATTAAGAATCTACAGTCGTTTCATGGACCAATGTCACGTTCAAATATTTTCCCTATTTTCTAGTTTCTAGTAAAAAGAAAAACTAGAAACGTGCTCAAGGGAAACGTGATCTCGAGGCAACCAATTGTCTCCACGGTGATCTCGATTAAAATAATGTCTCTCGGGTCAATTAAAGGTGACACTTGTAATATTTTTAAACATCAGCGTACCAGGAAAATCAGCGGCACTTTGACCGAACATACAAAAAAGCATATGGAGATGAAACCAGGAGAGACACTACAGATACAACGTGGCTTTTCATGCACTTTGTACTATTTTTCTTCTATAACTCGTCATCTTCTAGACCAGTAGAAAGAAAACATAATAAATACACATTAATGTGTTTATTTTACTACTTTTGTCTCATTACGTCTGTAGATTTCTCCTAAATTCACCAAAAGTTATCATTAGATAATGCCTCATTTGCATATTTAAACATAACATTTCAGAAAACTTGTAATACAATAAATACTCATATTGATGTCAGTAATGAACTGGTGAAGTTTCATGTTGATATCTATAAGTTAATTTTTTTACCCTATTCACCAGTAGAGTCTTCTTCATGTCTGTAATTTAACTAAACATCTCTTTAAAGGCCGTTTTCTCTAAATGAGTTTGTTCTCAGACTCTGATCCAGAAATCTCCACTTCAGTAGCTCTTACATCCACCAAACTTTACTCTTTACTTCTGAAGTATATTCTGGAGCTTTCTACAGAGGGGTTTGTTCACACAGCATTCAGAACCTCATTTTCTGACTTTATCCAATGTTCAGATTTCTGCTCTGGAAATGTATCGACATATTTAACAAGATAACGCCTCATTTGCATATTTAAACATACAAATTTCTCAATCTAAAGTCATCAACTGGCAAAGGTTCACGGTGATATCTATATATATCTATATATATATACATAGATATGCTTGAACCTGTTCACCTGTAGTGTCTCCCCTTAAAAGAAGATGTGTGATTTGTTTGAGTCAGCAGATATTCGTAAAAGCGGGCACATTGCTGCATTCAAAGTCGATGCCGTCGTTGCGTGAAACAAAACACAAGGACCATCCCATAATAAGCAGACGAGTGTACAGAAAGGAAAGAGCACCACCGGAGGAGGCTTCTCTACGTGTGCGAGTAAAACGTGAAACTTCGTGGGATTTTCTCTCAACAGTGACTCTTTTCCTCGAGCACAGCTGGTTTTAAACCAAGTCGTCGTCACGGACACCAAAACACACACACACACACACACGCGCACGCGCACGCACACACGCACGCGCGCACACACACACAATTCAACACAGTGGACACAAACCCACGCACACACATACACCTGGGACTCACAGCGGTGTGGAATGAGTGCCATGTATGACACTGCTGTGTCAGTGGTGGTGGGTGAGATGGGGGTGGGTGGGTGGGTGGGGGAGGGGGGAAGGGGAGGGGGGAGGGGGGAGGAGGAAGGGGGAGTACGGTGCACAAAAGCTCGCAAACCCTGTTCTGTTTTGTGTTTTTTTTTTTTTTTTTTCTCGACAGAAGAATCTGCTCGTTTATACTCTTGATCTCGTCAAAGCGATGGAGGAGAATGTGCGTGAGAACGGGAGCGATTGTGACGGCAAACATGGTGCAGAAAGAAATAATAAATAAAAATGCTGGCCTGTCTCCATGCAGAACTGTCTATATTTATCAAACTGGCGTGACGTTTTTCTGTTTCTTTGACACATGCAGTTTAGCACCACTCATTCACACTCAACCTGAGTGTGTATTATTCAAGGTTGGGCTGACATTCAGAGTCAGAGAGAGGGAGAGAGGGAGGGAGAGAGAGGGAGGGAGAGAGGGGGGGAGAGAGGGAGGGGGAGAGGGAGGGAGAGAGAGAGAGAGAGGGAGAGAGAGAGGGAGGGAGAGAGAGAAGGAGGGAGAGAGAGAGAGAGGGAGGGAGAGAGAGAGGAAGGAGAGAGAAAGGAGGAGGGGAGGAGAGAGAGAGAGGAGAGGGAGGGAGGGAGAAGAGGAGGAAGGAGGGAGGAAGAGAAGAAGGAGAGAGAGAGAGAGAGAGAGAGAGAGAGAGAGGAAGGAGAGAGAGGAGGAGGGAGAGAGAGAGGAGAGGGAGAGAGAGAGAGAGAAGAGAGGAGAGAGGGAGAGAGAGAGAAGAGAGAGGGAGAAGAGGGAGAGAGAGGAGAGGGAGAGAGAGGGGAGAGAGAGAAAGGGAGAGAGCGAGAGAGGGAGATAGAGAGAGATGGAGAGAGAGAGGGAGGGAGAGAGAGAGAGCGAGAGAGAGAGAGGGAGGGTGAGAGAGGGAGAGAGAGAGAGAGAACGAGAGAACGAGAGGGAGATAGAGAGAGATGGAGAGAGAGAGAGAGAGAGGGAGGGAGAGAGGAAAAAAGAGAGAGTGAGAGAGAGAGGGCGAGGGAGGGAGAGAGAGGGAGGGAGAGAGAGAGAGAGGGAGGGTGAGAGAGGGAGAGAGAGAGAGAGAGAATGAGAGAACGAGAGGGAGATAGAGAGAGATGGAGAGAGAGAGAGAGAGAGAGAGATGAGAGAGAGAGAGAGAGAGAGAGAGGGAGAGAGAGAGCGCGAGAGAGAGACAGAGGGAGAGAGAGAGAGAGGGAGAGAGAGAGAGAGAGAGGGGGAGAGGGAGAGAGAGAGAGCGCGAGAGAGAGAGAGAGAGAGGGAGGGAGAGGGAGAGAGGCTCGGTGGGAGGCAGGAAGTGGGATGGAAGTGGAAGAGAGGATGCTGAGGAGGGGGGGATAGCTTTTCATATGCTCTGTTGGGAGTGCTCTCCGAAAAGAGACAGAAAAAAAAAGAAAGAAAAAAAAAACCACACTAGCTGCTGGAGCGCGGCCGGGGCCGACATTAAAGGGGGAGAATGATGGAGCAGAAACAGGGAGCTTGTCAAAAGGAGGGCAGCAGCAAAAGACGAGGGCAACGAGAAGGAACATAAGAGGAGGAGGAAGAGGAGGAAGAGGAGGAGGAAGAGGAGGAAGAGGAGGAGGAGGAGGAGGAGGAGGAGGAGGAGGAGGAAGAGGAGGCAGTGTGGGGGAAGAGAGAGAGAGAAAAAAAGGAGAAGAATCTGAAGGTGGCGATATTTAACCTGAGTGGAGTTCAGACATCAACCTGCTTGTTGCTAAAGACAAAACACACACACACACGCACACACACACATACACACACACACGCACACACACACACACACACACACACACAGGTGCAAACAAACCCCGACCGCCGGGAAAACGACAACACACGTTTCTGTAAATCTACAGCTGGCGAGGTTTCGGCACAAACCCCCCCTTCCCCCCTCCCTTCCCCCTTCTGCCCCCCCCACCCTCTTACCCCCCCCCTCCAACCCAAAATAAAAAAACAAAAACATTGAAGCACAGAACGCACACAGACATGCACACACAGACACGCACACGTATACAAGTGCGTGTGTCACGGGACGGGCGTGGTTGTTGTGGCCGAGGAAGTGAGGAGGACGAAAAAAAAAAGAAGAAAGGTGGGCGGAGCTTCGACAACACGACAGCATGGTTGTGTCGGATCACACACACACACACACACACACACACACACACACACACACACACACACACACACACACACCATGGGAATCTGAACAAATGAATCGGCAGCGATGATTTGGGTAGATGTTTTTTTTTTGGTGATGCGTCATGGGGGGTGGGGGTGGTAGGGGAGGGGGGGGGAGGGGGGGCGGGGGGTGGCGACAACACTGGTGATGGTAACGGTGGAGAGCGGAGGACGTAGGCAGGCGTTGGGGGCCCCCCCCACCCCGACCCCCGGCCCCCGGCGTCCTGAGGTGGCTGCGGTGTTACCTGGGCTGCCCAGCGCTCCCAGGGAGGCGGCGCTGGTGGACAGGGGGTTTGCGGTGGAGGGATTGGCTGAGTTTTGGGCCGCCGCCGCCGCCGCTGCTAAAGTGGCCAGGTTCTGCAACTGCAGAGCACTCATACCTGGAGAGAGGAGGGGGGGGAGGGAGGGAGGGAGGGGGGGAGGGGGGGGAGGTGTCAAACCTTTAGGGAGGGAGGCCGTAGGATGGACCTGGGACAGAGTTCACCAGAAGGACAAGCAGCGAACACGAGCGAGCCGTCCTGGTCGTCCGGAGGTGAACAGGAATAACAGAGTGTGTGTGTGTGTGTGTGTGTGTGTGTGTGTGTGTGTGTGTGTGTGTGTGTGTGTGTGTGTGTGTGTTCGTATCCCTGTGAAGAGTCTGCAGTGTGTGAAGAACGAACTACAGCAGATGATTTTCGCTAATAAGTCCCAAATGTGTCTAAATCAGTAAAAGCAGCTGTTGTTGTGTTTAGGTTTGGTGCATTTCTCTGAGGCAGAAATTATCTCTCTGATTTAGTTAAACTTGTATATTATTTTTTTTCGGTCTAAGGAGAGCTCAGTGGAGGAGGCTTGTCGTCTAGTTATCCAGGCTTTTTTTTATGCAGATTATATCATTTGGGATTCAAACAAGAAATCCTTCTTTTGCTCAGCTTTAAACAAAAGTATAAAAGTATAAAAGATTGCCTGTTCAACATCTGTCTGGGGATGAAAATGAGCCTTTTCTTTTTTTTTTTTTAAAGCTAAGTCTGTCTAATTCACAGTTCTTTATTTTAATGAACACAATCCCTGTCAAATAATAACAATAATAACATAAAAATTTGATAATTTCCTTCTAATTCCCTGTTTGGTTCTGGCAATATTTTACCGTTAAACACTGAACTTTGCTCTAAAATAAAACAAGATAACAGTAAATTGTGTCCGGTAAACATTACTCTCAATTGAGTATTTAATACTTAATATACTATAATATAACAACACGTTCTCTCTCCCAACTCGTCATGTCCCAACATCGACTTATCTTTAATTACGCAGCGTTACGACATCGCTATGGCAACGTAGAGCGGGAATTTGGAGCCTTTTGATCAACTCTCAACATGGCGACCGCGGCTAACGCGGCTAACATCGCTAACATCGCTAACGGTGTCAATAGCTGCAACAACGGTGCTGACAGAGCTGACTGTGTTTAACTGAGGGTGGGGGGGGGGGAGAGAGGAGTGGACGCTATGTTTCCATGGCGACGCTGGTTGGTCGGCACGGCGTTATCAGCTGCAGCCGCCGCGTGAGAGCTAGCGGCCGTGAGCTAGCTAGCGGGGCCCGCTAACTAATGCACCAAAAGCTCTGATAACAAAACTTCCAGAGGGAGAGAGACTTACATTCGACTGGTCGACGTTACTCCGCCACATAATAATAGTTGTTTGATGCTTTATTAATGTCCAGATTGTTAAATACAGCTCCTTTTTTTTTAAAGACAAAATGTTTTGTAACGTTAAGTACGAACCTTAGAACCGCCGCATTTGTCGGAGTTAGAAGCGAGAACGGGCTGAACATGACAACAAAGATGTTGTATTGTACACTTGAACTACGCAGGACAGATATACATCTGGCTTCAAGCTCTAAAAGTAAAACTGAACACTAAACTGTGCCCCGTTCAGCTGAAGGAACCTGCAGGCGCCTCGTTGTTAATCTGCTCGCTGGCATTAGCATACCGACCTGTACTTAAGCATAATTAATGACCACACGCTAACACCCAAGTGATGGGGAAGCAAAGGCTATAAAACACCTTCTGTGAGTACAACTAAACCTTTCACCTTTTCTCCATGAATATGTGTGCGCGCGCGTGTGTGTGTGTGTGTGTGTGTGTGTGTGTGTGTGTGTGTGTGTGTTCATGCAAGTGTGTGTGTACATTTACGAGGTGCAGAAACCTCGTAAAGCAAACAGAATCAGTCACCAGAGCCGGAGTCGTTCTTACCACCAGAGAAGCCTCATCCTCCCCGACTCATGAGCTTGTTAGAGGTTAAAAGGGTGGACACTGTCAATGTGAGGTGTATGTGTCGTATATACAGCCTGGGTGTATATACAGTACCATGGGAATACGCACACACTCACACACACACACACACACACACACGCGCACACACACACATAGATAGACACACACACACACGAACAAGACACCACGAAGAAGATCCATCTTGTTTGACACCGAAACAGAGATATCCTTCACCCAGACAACACCGAACGCAGCAGCCAATGAGAGCAGGCGGCTGGATTCATCACCGGGATCAACACCTCTGATTGGTTCATTAAAGATATATATAAAAAAAAAAAAAAACAACAACTCAGCAGCAGGAAGTGTGTGGAAAAAACACGTGTCTTCTTCTCTTTTTTTTTTTTTTTTGGTTTACTTACGAGTGCATCGAAGCCAAAACCAATCTGGTTTTCAGAGCGATTTTCCCCAATTTTCTGTGATGCATCAAAAGCTAAAATTAATTTGAGTTCCTTTCTAAATAAAGCACATAAGTTACTGTAGATGATCGGAGGGCCGTTCTGTTCTGTTCTCTTCCCTCCCTTTACCTCGGATGCCCTTTTATTTCATCCCTGTTTCCCCACGTTCCTCCATTTCTTTCCTTTTTCTCTTCCTTCCTGCCTTCATCTCCTTTCCTCACCCTTTCTTTCCTTGTCCATTTTTCTCTGCTCTTCTTTCCTCCCTTTTTCTTTTTTCTTTCCATTTCCTGTCCGTGCTTCTTCGTCCTTTCCTTCTTTACTGCCTTTTTCCTTCCTGCCTTTCACGTCCCCTCTCCTATCACATATTTCTTTTACCATTTTGTTTCCTTTCCTTTTTTATTTCCTTCACTGTCTTTCCTCCCTTCCTTTATAAACATCTTTCATGCCTAATTCTTCCTTATTTCCTTCTCTTTTTCCATTTCCTCTTCTTTGCTTATCCCTGCACTTCAGATCTCTTTTCCTCCTTTCCAATTTCCCACATATTAACTGCCTTTCCTTTCCTCTTTTTATATTTCCTGCCTTCCTTCTCTTCATTTCTTCTGTTGCCTTTTACTCCTCCTTTCCTTCTTTTTTACCCTTTCATTTATTTTCCCTCTTCTTCCTTTCCTCCCTTCCGGTTTCATTCCCCCCCCCCCCTCTTTTCTCTCTACATGCTCCCTCTTTCCTCCCCTTCCTCAAAGCAACCGAACCCCCAATTCTCACTTGCATTTGTCGAAGGTTATCTCCCTCACTGAACAAACCTTCTTTTAGGAGGGTCACGAGGAGGAAACAGGAGCAGGAGGTTACAAACATCTATATCTGCGTTAGAGGGGAACACGACGAAGAGAGAGAGGAGGCGAAGAAAGAGACAAATACAATCTAGAGTCGGAGTATCCGGGCTGTGCAGATGGTACGTGAGTGTGTGAGCGACTACATACTCTATGTGTGCGAGGATGCATGTGTGTGTGTGTGTGTGTGTGTGTGTGTGTGTGCGCGCTCCATGCGGCCTGTATGGCAGCGCCAGGGCTGCACCAGGCTGGCGTTGGCTGTGTCTAATTGAATGCTCATTGGTGTAATTGAAGCCTCTCAGCTCTGCAGCTCCTCGTGTTAAAGACTGGGACCAGATGTCATTCAGCTGTGTCACATCTCCTGCCAATCACTAATGCTCGCTCGCTCGCTCTCTCTCTCTCTCTCTCTCTCTCTCTCTCTCTCTCTCTCTCTCGCGCAGATGGAGGACCAACAGATCTCCAGATTTAGACGCCGTTACTGGCCCCTCGCTTCCAAAAATCCCAGAGCCTGTTTATCCGGGCGAGTGTGTGTGTTTGTGAGGAAATGTGTGTTTGAGCCTCAACGGCACAGTAGAGCAAAAAAAATTATATATATATATATATATATATATATATAAAAAATGTAAATCATCTAATTGCAAAGGCGCCGTAGCTCAAGAGAACACGACAGAAAAAAACTGGAGGATAGAGACGGGTAGAGACGGGTAGCGCTGGAGACGGGTAGCGCTATTGTTTCTCGACAATTTACACCCCCCACCCAACCCCAACCTCCCCCCTCGTCACCTGACTAAACAGGGTACAATTAGGAGCTCAGAAGAAGAAGAAGAAGAAGAAGAAGAGAGGAGGAAGGTTGGTGTAAAGGTGAGATGAAGAAACTGTGATTGGAGAGGGTGGGAGGTGCAAGAGTTTCTGCAAAAAAAAAGAAAAAGAAGAGAGGCTTAAAATAAATCGAGGAAAGAGAAACAGAGAGAGAGAGAGAGACAGAGAGAAAGAGAAAGACGAGAAGAGTTTAATGGAAAGAGGGAAGAAGTCAGAGATGATGATGAGAGCGAGTATCCACGGGTCCCGGAAAGCCTTAAATAAAACTAAATTTTAAGCCCTAAAAAATTATATTTCTTAAAGACAGAGATTTTATCTTGTTCAACATTTAATAGGAGGCTTCTTGGCTCGCTGCAGGCTCAGATTAATACAGAACTGGGTTAATACAATATGCATTTTTCATTGCAGCAGCTTCACTTAGGAGAATTGGACTGTCCCTTACCACTTTACATTTCCTATTTCTCGTGTCCTTCCTTCTTGGAGTTTGAAAAGTTTCCCCGGCCATATTCATTGCAGATTCTATTAGCTCAGTTTCCCTCTTTAAAAACTCAGCTCTTGTGGCATTAAATCTGACTGCAGATACTCTTGAGAGGGAAAACATGGAAGTGGAGATGACAGATCACAGTGAGAGAGCAGTAGATGGCGCCAGCCCGCAGAGCAAAGAGATCCACCAGCAGCCGCCCGCTTTTAACCATTCTTCCTCCTCTCCCCTTCTTTCAATTTATTATTATTTTTTTTTTCCTCCCCGATTCATCCATCCCCGGCGAAGCCTCGGCACTACCGCTACACGCCCAGGGCACAGCTCTTGTCTGGCCTCATTAAAAGATCAAGACAATTCTTTAGCAACGGTTAATAAATCTTCAGGGCAAAGATCTCTCTTAACTCCGACACGCGAGTTCATCTGTTATGCTCTTTGGTCCGTCTTTTAGAAGTCTGCGAAAAAAAAAGAACAAAAAAGAAAGAAAAAAAAGAAAAAAGAAAGAAGAGAAGGCGCAAAACAAAAGAGTCCAACGCCGTCGTCGGTTTTTCGTGGATTCAAAATAAAAAAAAAAAGAGGAAGAGTTTATTTTTATTTATTTTTTTGGACTCACCGGCCATCTGCTGGATCCCGCTGAAGGCTCCCAGGTTACTGGAGGAGGTCGCCTGCTGGAGCAACTGATGGCAAACAAAAGAAGAAAGAGAGAGAGAGAGAGAGAAAGAGAGAAAGAGGAGAGAGGAGGCAGAGAAAGGAGAAGAGGGAGAAAGGGAGTGAGCCGTTGTGGACGCAGCAGGTTCGACACACGTCTGCACAATGCTACACGGAGAAGCTAAACCGGTGCTTTAGCAACGCGGCGTTTTGTTGCCTCGCTGCTCGCTAATATAGCTTGATCTCTCCTCTAAGCAAACACGGTTTGTATTCCACCGCGATTCTTCCAGACAAGTTGAGCATGAAAGCGCTAATCTAGCCGACTAATTAGATTCCGAAAAACAAAAGTGGAATACTGATGCTGTCACAAAAAAAGAAAAAAAAAAAAATCATCCTTCAAAGAGTTGAATTAACAGCAAATTAACATCTTGTTTCTATTCTTTGTTCAGAATACAGAGTTTTATCTTTTCAAAAGAGTGGAGAGAATTAAAAAAAAAAGAGGATTGAAAGAGCAGGAAGAAAGAAAAAGAAAGCTGGGAAGACTTTTTACCCCTCGAAACATAAATCAATACCCAGTAAAGGTGGGATGTTCGCCTGGGCTCTGTTTCCTCGTCGAACAGACAGGTGTTAATTGCTCTCAGATTCAAACAAATTGAGAATCGATGGACTATTGACATTGTGTGTTTTAAGGAGAATTTGAGCTATTTAATTTAGGCACTGAGAGCAATGAGTCACGGGTCGGAGCCGAGACTTTCCCGAAGAGAACGAGGCTCTGAAAAGGCAAATGGCTGCAGAGACACGGGGAGGGAATGAGGCTTCTGAACCCTATTTTAAAAACAACAACCCACAAATCCTCCCGCAATCAAACAAATCAAGCGATGGCCGCCTCGGATGTGTGTGCAGCCGAGCCGCTGCTGGAGTTCTCAAATTGGGGATCAGAGGACTCCCGGGGGTTCAACACTGTCCCCAGCCAGATTATTTATTTGTTTAATCCCACGAAAGTCTGAGGAAGTTACCACAATTAGCCTCAGACACTCACGACTGTTGTTTCTGTCCTGTGGAAACTTTGCATCTCAGAAAAAGCCCCGCCATTTTTAAGCTTTGTGAACGATATTTAAACGATGTATTTAGCTTGAGAAGTAGGAGAAACTTATCAACCAATAAAAAAGAGAATGTAATGCTTCAGTTTATGTGGAAATTTCTAAATTAATAAATTTGGAGATACATTTCCATCCACGATTATCAGCACGAAGGCCTGTTTGCCCTGAGCAGCGTCTGACAGGCTGTCTGAGGTAAACTGTTGTAAAGACTGAGCTACATGTGAGATGTTTTATTGAGGGAATTCTCCTCCGGTAAACAGTTAAGAGTGTAAATGTCTGGGGCTTTTATTTTGAAAGGTAAGAACAGAAGGAGTGGATCCTGTGACAGTTGTAATAAAGGAGCCTCCGTGTTTTTGTATCCAATGAAAGAAATGGATGTGTAAACGGATGTCCAGTGAGGTCAGCGTGTCCTAAAGTACTTTAATATACTCCTAAATGGTTTCGCTAAGTATATATTTTCGGGGGAAACATAATTGTGGAACATTATGTTTACTGGGCAATTTTTCTCGCTGTTTTATTTTTGCACTGAAGGGACAGGAAGGAGTTTGATTTAACATCCTAAAAATACACCCTACACTTTTCCAGCATTTAGCCGAGTCCACAACTTTAACTGCTGCTTCGAGTTACGTAATCACAAGATCATCAAGAGCTGATGTCGCAGGGAAACAACTGAAAATATGTCCTGTTATTTTGAGTAAAAAACATTGAACATTTAACCAGGGCACTTTAACATTTCTTTCAAAAACATATCTGCGTACCTTAAATCGAGAATGTCATAAAAGAATTGTTTCCATTGAACATTTTTTTTTCCGAATGGAAAATTCTCTGTTCTTTCTTTTCTCTGGTGTTTTTTTTAGTTTTTTTTTTTTGAGATACAGAACATAATATATTATCGGCTTCCAGCGGCATCAACCTGTTCAGAGACCTCATTTCCTCGCCAGGCTACAATCCCGAGAGGAGGATGGAGGAGAGAGAAGTAAGAGAGGAGGAAGAGGAGGAGGAGGAGGAGGAGGAGGAGGAGGAGACAGGACGCCAGTGAGAGCGTTTGGGGAGTTTTAAGGTTGGAAGGTTTTTCGATTGGGGCACTGACTGCGGCGGCGTTGGCCATGGGGCTGTAGTAAGGGGTGGAGGAGGAGGTGATGGTGGTGGGCGACGCGGCGGCTCTCCTTACAGCCAGATACTGCGGGGTGAGGCCGCCCAGGCCCGTCAGGCTGCCCCAGGTGGTCGCACTGTTCAGCTGCTGCATCTGCTGAGCCAGCTGCTGCTGCAGACGCCGCTGCTCCTTGTCCTTCTGCGTGTCGGCGAACTTCACCACGATGGGAGACGAGCAGCCCTGTGTGGGAGGGAGAGGGGGGGGAGGGAGAGGAGGAGGGGAGGGAGGGGAGAGAGAGAAGGAGAGGAGGGAGAGAGAAAGAGAGAGAGAGAGAGAGAGAGAGAGAGAGAGGAGGGAGAGAGAGAGAGAGAGAGAGAGAGAGAGAGAGAGAGAGAGAGAGAGAGAGAGAGAGAGAGAGAGAGAGAGAGAGAGGGAGAGAGAGAGAGGAGAGGAGGGAGAGAGAGAGAGAGAGAGAGAGAGGAGAGAGGAGAGAGGGGGAGAGAGAGAAGGAGAGAGAGAGGAGAGGAGGGAGGGAAGGGAGAGGAGAGAGAGGAGGGAGGGAGAGGAGAGGAGGGAGGGGAGGGTGAGGAGGGATAGGAGAGAGAGGAGAGAGAGGAGGGAGAGAGAGAGAGAGAGAAGGAGAGAGAGAGAGAGAGAGAAGGAGAGAGACAGAGAGAGAGGAGGGAGAGGAGGACATGCAGAGAGAGAGGAGAAAGGAGACGAGACAACAGAGAAGAGAGGAGAGAATATAGACAGAAGAGTAAAGATGGAAAAAAAGAGAAAAGAAAAGAGGAGACAAAACAGGAGAGGGAGGAGGGAGGAAGATAAAGAGGAGAGGAAACATAATACCGAGAGGAGAAAGAAAGAAGACAAGAAGAGATAAAAAAGGAGAGATGAGGGAAAAAGAGGAGCCAAGAGAGGAAATGTGGGGAAAAGAAGAGAAGAGAAGACAAGAAATAATTAGGATACACACACACACTTTATACTGTATACGATGATAACAAAATAAAAATGAATGTACTAGATGCTTATCATAAAGGTTAAATTAAGGTTTTCATGATGTTGAGGAAAAGGACACAAACAAGGAAACTCACTAAAGTACCAACACACAAGTGAAATATATGAAACTTTACATCGTCTGAGAAAAAGAAATATCTACTTTTAATTAAGGCGGTAACACACACACATACACACACACACACACACACACACACACACACACACACACACACACACACACACACACTGCTGCTCTGAGGAGGAACAGACAATCGGACAATTAGAAACACGTCCAAATCTCCAAATCTTCCTCTTGTCCACTCAACGTCTCTGTCTAGTCATCTCAATCCATCTCTCTCGGCGTTTCTACACACACACACACACACACACACACTCTTACACACACAGTAATACACACAGTAACACACAAATCAAGTCTCTCTTCACACGAGATGATGAAATAGTTGGAGAACTCAGGAAATCTGTTTCTGGTGAAACCGTTCTGGACTCACAGATAACTGAGCCCCTCGTGGGGGGAAAGAAGAAAGCCCAGTGGCTTTAGAGTCAAGTTTCCTGTGTGACTCCCCGCGTGTGTGTGTGTGCGCGCGCATGTGTGTGTGTGTGTGTGTGTGTGTGTGAGAGACGAATGCACACGGAGAAGGAGGAAAGAAACACAGCGCTCCCGATGAAAGTTGCAGCGACGAGGCTGAAAAAAAAAAAAAACTCCGGCACAGTCATAATCTATCACACCGCGCCGATGCTCACGCGCCGCAATCAAAGCCTAACTAGGGGGCAAATCCGTCGGAAACAAAAGGCAATCTGCCACGGGAGGATAGGAAAAAAGAAAAAGAAAAAAACCTTTTGATTGAAACATTTAGTTCGAGGCACGATCCTCCGACTCGGCAGGAGGGGAAGGGAGAGATTCGGCTACTCTGCAGACGGCGGCAGCAGCGAAACACACTGATGCATGCTGGGGGATCGTGACTGTGCAGCTACACGCGCGTTGTGTTGTCGGGAGTTTTTTTTTTTTTTTTTTTTTTTTTTAAATCGACTCAACTTTCAGCGTCCGATCAACTTCAAACACATCCGTCGCCGATCCACGTGACGGGCGGGAAGCTCTGCGAGCTCGTTGGCGTTCTTCCCAGAATGCAATTGTAATTGTCGAGAACGACTTTCTGTCTTCTTCTTTCATTATAATGTATCTATTTTATTTATCCTTTGATTAATTCATGAATGATCTTGTTTATAAAAAGGTCAAAAACTGGGACGAAGTGTCCACTGAAACGTTTCTCCTACAAACTGTGCAAACGTCTTTTATTAAAATAGTTGTTTTACGATGATATAAAACAAGAGGAAAAACAGCAAACCAGTCATCAAAGTGATTTAAAGGGCCAGCGCGTCTCTTTTAAAGCGTGGAGAAGAAGCTACGGTGGCCTTCGGGTGCACAAACTAAAAACACGGTCGCTGTCCGTGGTGCTGAAAGCTGAAAGCTTAATTTCGGGGGTTGAGGACTAGCTGCTGTGACTCCGTGAAGCAGATATGAAACACTACAGTAAAAGCCTTCACTGAAACAAAAATATGTCACATAATTGCACTTTTCATCACGAGTCATGTTCAAAATGTTGTTGTGCTTTACACAACCAGTACCGGAGATTGTCTAATGCACTTGCTGCAGTTGGATATATATATATATATATATATATATATAATTTTTTTCTTCTCAAAGTGTCCTTGAGCATATATTGTATCACTCATGCCAAATAATAGCATTTCTGAGTCACCCTAAAGCTTTGTTTATACTTTATGCATTATTCAGCGGGCGAACAAACAGAATGAACTGTGAAGAATTAAAAAGACAACTCACAGACTGTAGGTGTAACCGGGCGAGACGCCATAAGCCAACCTCCACGATGCCGAGGAGGGACTGTAATTATCTGTAAACTCATATCTAATATTCATAAACTATTTTATTACCTTCGTAGAAGCCACGAAGAAACAAGTGAAGTATAAAGTATAAAATGCTTTATAAAGAAACGAAGGTTGAATATCCCGTAAACTATTTGATTCGGCTGCAAAATATTTTCTCAAATGAAGATTTTTAACACCTAAATTGTCCGCTGATGACGTCATTAAAAGTGTAAACTAAGCTTAAAGCCTATGCAGCCTCCGTGTAACATCTTGTTTTATGGTTTTTAACGAGGAGGACCTCCTCCTCTAGTTCAAGCAAACTCATCCTGAAAGTAATAACACACAAAAATGATCATATTTGACACCAGAACCGACCATGAATCAGTTAATGCCCAATCTCAGAGCAGCCTAATTAGTAAAATCATAACAATCAGCTGCATGTGCGTCCTGCCCGTTCATATTTACCGCGTCTCTGCGTCATTTTGCCTTTTTATTGGTGCCGCCACCGGATAAAAGAGAGGTGGCGATGGGAGGATTGCATCGGGAGGGTGTGGATTCCCCCCGAGACACCGGAGCTCCCCTACACCGCTCTCCGCTAAATATCTCATTACTCCAGCTGACACCCAGGCAGGGAGGGGGGGGGTAGAGGGGGGGGGGGCTCTATACGCTCCGTGTCCTATACCGGTTCTCCCAGAAGGCCGTTGCTGCACTTTCAAGTTTTTTTCGGGGGCCGATTGGCCGGCTGCTCAACTTTGCCCTTCGGTGATGGAAAACGCGCGGAGGGAAAGCGGCAGCTCGTGCCATCTGTTGGTTTCCGCTCTGAGAAACAAACCATCATTGATTTCTTTTTTTTTTTTTAATAATTCATCACAAGATTAGTAACAGCTTGAACTTTTCATATATATATATATATATATATATATATATATATATATATATATATATATCAAACACTGTGTGACTATCGTGCAAATCAGACAAACTTCTTAAAGCTACTGAACATTTTTATGAAATCAAACCCCCGTTTTTGAGACTATATTTCTGCAATAGCCATTCTTTGTATTTACACTCTGTAATTACCTCTCTATGTAGCAGCTTTCATCGATAGTGGCGGGGTCCGCCATTCCTGTGCTGGATCCAAATGGCCTTCATTGCCCGTATTAAGTTACTGCTGCTGTGACTCAACACTTCCTGTTGCTGCTTCACAATAAAAGCATTCAACTGGCAAAACAAGGGATGCTTTTATTTTATTAAGTTTCTGAAATCTGAATTTTTTTTAAATTTTCTGATTGAATCAGTGATTTTATAGTATAGTTTATATATTAAAGGTAAATTATTGACTGAATACTTTATTAAAACCAGTGGTGGAATGTAACTAAGTACATGTACTCAAGTGCAGTACAATTTTGAGGTACTTTCCGGCTACTTTATACTTCTCCTTCACTACATTTCACATGCAAATATTTTTACTACAATACATTTATCTGACCGCTTTAGTTACTTTCTGCGGATTCAGATTAATACAAAATATGGCTAATATTCAACAGCAAGCAACTAACTAATTATAAAGTATTATTATAATAGATAAAGTTAACTGGTAGTAAAGTTAAACTATTGCTCCACCTCTAGCAGTTACAACATGAGCGATGTGTACGTATTAATGCGTCAATAACTATAATCCAATAATATAAATGAGCCATTCTGCTTTCCTATTTTTGGTATATATATATATATATATATATATATATATATATATATATATATATGTATATTCTTCACAGGAAACGACTTAGGTTGAGGAAAAGATCATGGTTTGGGTTACAGTAACTTAAGTGATGCGTACATATTAATGTGTTAATAAGTAATAAAGTACTTTAAGTATATTTTGATGCTAAGACTTATAATTACTTAATTACGGGACTTTTACATGTAACAGAGTACTCTTAGAACTTTTAGTTGTGAGTACTTGCTACTAATTAAAGCAGCAGGAGTTTGTTTGTCTGTAAACGGATATTTACATATTATACATATTATATATATATATATTTCTTTTGTTTGAATCGTATTAAACTGAACTTACTGTTAAAACCACAAAGTGTCGCCAAATGAACCTGGACTGAAATCTTTAGGATTATAACTTTAATAAGCAAGAGGGGGAAAGACAAATCTCTCGTGCTTAAAAACCCATTTGAACGACTTAAAACTAAGACAGACTTTCTGAAAAGCTCACGTTTTTTAAGAAAAACTCCAAATTAATATAATAATACTTTTCTAAAAAAAAAACTATTAAAGCAACGGAGCCACTTTCTCTGGAGCAGAGGAGGAAGAAGTCCAGTTTCAGAGTATTTGAGGAGCCGGCTAATGTTTATAGGTTTTTGTTGCTGTGGTAAAAAAAAAAATAATAAATCAAATAAAAAACGCCGCTGGGTGAAATTACACCTCATGTTGTTGCAACTAAATTCTGCAAACCATCCGATTTGTTTGGAATTGGTCACTTTTGCACATGATGAATCTATCTTCGCTCTTTTGAGTCCCTTGTGGATTGTTAACGTAATAATACACCGGATTTATTAATAACTAATGCAACATGAGAGCACTACCTCGTGGTCGTAAAGAAATAAAGTTGTTACGGTTTTTGTCTTGAACGGTCTCAGGGTTGAGATATTTAGAAATAAACACGTCGTTAACTCAATGTCGGCGGGGGCGCAGCATCGATTTATTTCCGACACTATTTTTAGGAGAGAGATTTCCGTCTCCCGTGTTGCAACAACTTTCACATCTGAAGAAAAAATACAATAAAGCGCTCCGAGTCCCGCGGGAGACGTTTCTTCAGGGAAAACACTCCTTTTTCTGGAAAATCTTATTTTTGTCTTGTTTCTTATAAATTTTGACAAATCTTTTAACCCCCCTCCCCTCCTCCCCCCCCAAAAAAAGAAAGAATACGCCACCCACTCGGATACATATCTTTACAGCACATACCATAAAGTTTGGATGTCTGCAGAGACTGGAATATGGACGTGTATGCGACAGCCTACAGTTTAACTGACACCCTGCAGACATCACAATAAGCACCTGGCATCCACATGTGTAATTATGTAATTACAGCACATTTTCTATTCAAATGACACCTCGTCAGCTGCTTCGTGCTGAAGGTTTGACCTCGTTGGACCTCCGCACGCCCCCCCACCCCCACCCCCCATCCCCCCCCCACCCCCCCTCACAAAAAAAGAGTCAAACTTTCTTCCAGAGACAGAAGTGGACTTCACTCGGTAATAAAGCTGACTGCGCTCCCTGAGGCCGACTCTCGGAGACAAGCGTGAACGGAGCATTACGCATCACTTCCCATCTCCACGCCGAGACACGCAAACTCAACTTATAAGCTCCGGTCCGTTTACCTTGAAACTCAAATCTCTGTCTGTCGGTCTCTCTCTCTCTGTCTCTCTCTCTCTGTCTCTCTCTCTCTCTCTCTCTCTCTCTCTGTCTCTCTCTCTCTCTCTCTCTCTCTCTCTCTCTCTCTCTCTGTCTCTCTCTCTCTCTCTCTCTGTCTCTCTCTCTCTCTCTCTCTCTCTCTCTCTCTCTCTCTCTCTCTCTCTCTCTCTCTCTGTCTCTCTGTCTCTCTCTCTCTGTCTCTCTCTCTGTCTGTCAGTCTTTCTGTCTGTCTCTCTCTCGAAGCTTTCAGTAGAGTTTATGTGCTCTGAACCTTCTCCGTCTCATTTATTCACCACTCACAGAGCCTCTGAATGTCAAAACCAAGTGATCTGCAGCTCCTAAAAGGAAAGCGGGAGGCTCCGTTAGCTGCAGGAGTTTTGCTCGCCAAGTCTTTCTGCACACTTGGCGTAAAAACAGCGGACGGACCAAAAAAAAAAAGGTCAGAATTAAGCATCAAAAACAGTAAGAGTTTTATACGAAGGTGGACCTGTGTTACATATAGTACTGAGGGGTTAATACAAGTTGGTGTAACAAAACTGAGATGCATGTAAACACAAACACGTTTTCACTCCCCAACGCGTCAGGTACAGTTTCCATGCAAGTCTCTTTTCTTAGATTCACTTACACAACAGAAGCATGTGGTTAAGGTTTCGGGAAACAACAGCGCTTTGAGTTAAAATAAGTAAAAGAGGGACGCAACTGGTGTCAGTTAAGTACGGAAGTTACGCAACAAATCAAGGGGTCAAATAAGTCAAATGTTTACTTGAATCCTGGGTGAAAGTCCTGTGAGTGTTTGAGCGATCCTCCCATCCTCTCATCGATTTGTAACCCATGTTTTTAAAGTACATTTTAAAGTAGTAGCAGTTAAAGTAAAGCTGGTAACGTTTAACGATGCGTCGAAAACAAGATGGTTTATTTTTGTAGTTTGGGGGTACTGCAGATACTGATTCTAATACTTCGGCCCACTAGATGGACGTCAGTTAGAGTAGACGAAATAATAGAAACACCTGTCGCAGTAGCATTCAGACTGCAGCCTCCGAACTGAAATCAGAGAAGCTGAACTAACCTCGCTGAAGGGAGAATGTATTACACGAGGGTCTACACCAGTAGATACAGACATACAGCTAAAGCAGAGGCTTTAAATGAGACTCCTTCTGTTAACACACAAATGGGATCATCCGGCCTGATGAATCCAATCCAGCACTTCCTCCCCGCTGTGCCCCTCGTCTCCTCGTCTCCTCGTCTCCTCGTCTCCTCGTCTCCGCTACAGCTACGCGTCGGTTGAAACAGAAATCGGTGTGCGGATGGGAAAATGTATGCAAAAAGCACAAATAGGACACGGCGAAGCCGCCTCTCTCTCTCTCTCTCTCTCTCTCTCTCTCTCTCTCTCTCTCCTCCGCTCGTGCGTCTGCAGAGGTCCGACTCGTCTCGCTCGCATCCGCTTTCATTAGCGCCTGACATTCAGCGAGCGCGCGCGGCGGGCCTGCGTGCGCGCAAACGCGTGTACCTGAATGTCACGCCGTAATGAGAATGGATATGACAGCGCCATCGACCATCGAAGGAGAATTCCCCACCCCCCCTCCCGTACCTTCTCCTCCCTGACATGTACGCAACAATCTTGCTCCATCTACGACACCGCGGCGCAACAGAGCCTAGACAATAACCAAACTCTATTTACCAGACCTCATTCCCTCGCACGGACCCGAAGTAATTACTTTTAAATTGCAAAACTGAGGAACATTAACAAACGGTTGCGGCAATTTGGGTGCGCCTGGGGCTAGACAGCTTGTTTTTCAAATGGAAATGAAGGTATTTTGCCATTGTCCACTGCAATATCGTGTTATGGTTTAAGGCCCTTTTCTTCTTTCTGTTAGCCGGATGAAAGCGAAAGGACATTGGCGGTGTTTACCGAGCCCATTGTGCTCAGAGAGAGGATAATTCTAGCTTAATGCTAACGCCGTCGGGAGGAGAGTGCCAGGAAAGACGGGACGACGCTCGGCCGCGTGAATCAACGCAGACACTCGACGACGGAAACATAACAAAATCCCTGCTTTCGGAAAAGGGGGAGGAGCGTGCTTCTTTTTTTTTTCTTCTTCCCGTCACGTCAGGGTCACGACCCATCAATAGCGGCCGTGATTATCATGATCAGCTCTAATGAGGGGGCCACGGGGGTGAACGCCACTCATCTCTTTTCTTTAACACGGCCTGTTATTAACACTTTTCTCTCTCTCTCTCTCTCTCTCTCTCTCTTTGTGACTCACACTCGTCTTACACCGTGTAATTCTCTCCAAATTACGGCCCTGTCATCCTGCCCTGTCACCGGCCTGACAATGTCGACAAAGGCCCCCACCCCCCCCACACCCTCCACCCCCTCCACCCAAAAAAAACCCCGTGGAGGACACACACAAAGGAGCGGCGTCCGGGTCCCATTACGGGGTCGCCGTGCAGCTGATGAGGTCTGTAACGCCACCTGCACACGTGGCTGTCGTGTCAAAGGTGTCGCTTTTTTATATTTATATATATATATATATATATATATATATATATATATTATTTAGCCAAAGAGTTTGTTCTAAATTTGGGAGATTTGTGAGGAAAGTCGGCGGTAGGGATGGATTCATCGATACTCTTATCGGATCTTTTTTGATTCATATTGTGAGAAAAAAGAAAAGACATTCATTTAAACCTTTGCGTGAACGTGACAGCGTTCAGACTCAGTGTGTGACATAAACAGTGAAGAGTGAAGTGCATGTTTTTTTTTTTTATAAAAGGAGTTAAAAGGGACAGAAAGAGATTAGAGAGAGTTGAAGGAAGGGCAAGAGTACAGTACCTCCATAGTCTGAGACTGGTGCATGGCTTTGATTGCATTCTGTGCCATAGCTCTGGTGGAAAACGTGACAAACGCACATCCTGTAGGGAGGGGAGGAGAGGGGGAGGAGGGGATGGAGGGACAGTGGAAGGGAGGAGGAGGAGGAGGAGGAGGAAGAGGAGGAGGAGGAGGAGGAGGTGGGAAGACAAGAAAGAACAAAAACAAGACAAAAGGGTTGGACACGTCGTTGTTATAAAAAAAACAAAAAAAAACAGAGATTGATACAGAGAAACAGCCCACAGGCGGACAACAGTGTTGTCAGTCGCCGTGGAAACAACAGCCGAAAAACAAGCACGGTGTCATGACAACCACATACCCCCCCCCCCACACACACACACACACACACACACACACCACCTCGCCCCATCCACAGGACATCTGAGACAACCACAATCACCATGGGGCCATTGGATTGGCTGTTGACGCCTTTCCCCGCCTCCTCCCTCCTCCTCCCGCCTCCTCCCTCCTCCCTCCTCTTCCTCCTTCCTCGTCTCTTTGCCTCTTATTTTTTTTCCCTACAATTAGTTATACCTGAATTCAACCGCTCTCAAAGATGTAAATCAGTCCAAATTTGCATGGAAGCGAGTTGAATAAATCGGGGGCCTGTATTGTGCGTGTGATTGGGCGTCCTCTTTCTCGCTCTTTTGTCGAACAGGAAAGAGACGTGGCGGCGGCGGCGGCGGTGGCGAGTTAAGAACAAAATATCTGCAGGGGCTCGAGAAGTCGGGAATCAGATGGAGAATCGTATCAATTCAATCCACAGAGAGACGAGGCAGAGAGGAGGAGGCGTGGTCGACCTCGTCCGTGACTGACACTGATCTCAGCCAATCAAGATGGGACTTAGCCAGAGGGTTTTTTATTTTTGGGGGAGGTTGTTATTGGCTGGCTGTTTGTGGGTGGGGAAGAGGGGTGCAAAGGGTGGGAGGGGGGAGAGGTGGGGGGGGGGGTGGGTGGAAGGTTGTGTTTGTCTGGCTGGTTAGGGAGTGATTAGAGGAGATAATGTGAGAAGTGCTTCAACAACCCCCCGGACTAATAATATGCTAACAAACTCACCAAGCCATGTTAGCGCAGCCAGGCCTGAACTGATTACACACACACACACACACACACACACACACACACACACACACACACACACACACACACACACACACACACACACACACACACACAGACACACGGACACACACACACATTCAGGTACGGCTGGCTGACTCGTGGTTTGGCAATAGGGGAAAAAAACTTAATAGCCTGGGTCATCAGATAGACTCTCCCTAGGTGTGTGGATGGGAGGAAAGGGGCAGGGAGTAAAGAGAGAGAGAGAGAGAGAGAGAGAGAGAGAGAGAGAGAGAGAGAGGACGGACAGATGTGTGGAGGAAATAGATGCGATCGTTGCCCTCTTCCACCTCTATCAAAAACCGGCTGCTGCTGTGATAGAACGAGGCTGAGAGTGACGGATGGTCAGTTACAGCCGCTACACAGATTTCATAGAACAAAGAGGCTTGTCCTTGTCGTGCATCGGAGCGGAAATAATAATAATAATAATAATGATCATGTCTTTTGAAAGACTTTTGTAGCTAAAAATCTTTCCAAGAAGTGAAGCCGATGCTGAAGTGTCTTAAAGCTGCATTCTCTCTCCTGACCACCAGGGGGCGACTCCTCTGGTTGTATAGAAGTCAAAGCTTCATGTGTTAAAGCTGCATTCTCTCTCCTGACCACCAGGGGGCGACTCCTCTGGTTGTATAGAAGTCAAAGCTTCATGTGTTAAAGCTGCATTCTCTCTCCTGACCACCAGGGGGCGACTCCTCTGGTTGTATAGAAGTCAAAGCTTCATGTGTTAAAGCTGCATTCTCTCTCCTGACCACCAGGGGGCGACTCCTCTGGTTGTATAGAAGTCTATAGAAAATGACTCTACTTCTCTCTTGATTTATTCCCTCAGTAAACATTGTAAACATGAGTTTATGTCTCAATCTCTAGTTTCAAGTCTTCTTCAATACAGCATGATGTTCATTTAGTAAATTATGGTCCATTTAGAGTCAAACAGACCATAAAGCAGGGGATGCTTTAGGGGCGGGGCTACAGGGTGATTGACAGGTCACCATCACAACGTTGTCCGGTCTGCGAGTCGTCCATGTTTTAATCTTAAAAGTTCAACTCTTTCAGTGTGTTTTCACTTCATGAAAGGTAATCAGTAGTTTATCAGACTTATAGACTGTGGTTCCCATATTGTTTTATATGTCCTTCAATAATGTCTAGATTCATTGTTGGTTTGTAGTCCTTCAAATAAGAGTCAGAAAAAAGCCCTTATGAGCTTATAGAGGCAATAGAGCAGAACATTCTCATATCGTAAATTTGTATTGCATTTTGGTGAGAATTACTCAACTTGTGTTTGTCTATAAGGAAACTCTTCAGGGCAATTTTGAACATTTATGTTTAAAAGATTAATTTAAAAACTCTCGCCGCCTTTGAACAGCAGATATCTGCTCTATTCAACCTCCGAATGATCTTTACTTCACGCATCGCCAACCCGCTTTTGATCTTGCATGAAAAATGTTGATATCATTGCCGACTGTACAGTACATCATTTACTCACCTCGCCTATAAAACCGCCTCGCTGACCTAACATGAGAAAGGTAAGAATGTAATAAAAAGAGACCGAAGGTTATCAGATTCTGCAGCACTGACCTAGTAAACATTCACAGAGCAGCGCTCGCTGCTTTTTCCTGTGGATAGGACATTCGGAGAAAAGGGGGTCATCGCTTCCACTGATTCAGTCTATTTTAGACGGGCCACAATCTGTCATTTAACCACTCAGTTTCCAGCAGGTTGCCCCGAAACTGGATCAGTTCTGGAAGAGGGAGGAGGGGGGAGGAGAGGGGGGGGCTTCCATTTGGGTTACCCCTCCAGAACTGGTCCTCATAGATCCCGACTCTGTTTCCAAAACTGGTCGGCAACAACGTCATCGATTGCAAACTCTCACGTTTGTCTCCAGTTGGCAGGATTCATTAATTAATTAATTAATTAATTAATTAATTCCCCCCCTATCCCTTAAATAACATTTCTATCTTTAGCCTGTTTCTACAGCTTGAAGTTTCTAAATAAAGAACATTGATTCATTAACGTCAAAGCTCTTAACTTGGCTGGTTCGTGCCATGTCTTATTTTTTTTTTTTTTTTTTTTGTTTCGTGGCTCGAGAGCTAAAAATACCTCACGGGCCGCATTCTGTCGTCAGCGGAGAACCAAACAGTCCTTTAATGAAAGTAGGGTAGCTCCCAAGGCCCAGCCATCCACCGGTGGTGTGATCTATATTTTATTAATAGCGGAGATGGCGGAGCTCTCTTCTGATTGATACCGCGCTTTAGCTAGGTGGGACCGAGGGCCTCTGGGATTTGCAGGCACATAGGAATCCTTAAAGACCTATTTATTCCCAACCTGGTTAAGTTTCTCTATTTCACTACCCGGAAACAAGCCGGACTACCGGCATTTCCCTAATTTGACGCGCGTCGGCCCCCCGCTAAGTGGTTCGTATCAGAAAAAACGCCGATCTGGCCATCGCATCTGAAATATTCATGAGGACAAAAGAGAGGAGCTGAAAAAGGGGATGGGAGGAGGAAACGGAGGGTGGGAATGGAAGGAGGCCGATGTGGGATGTCTGGGGAGAAAAAGGAGGACAAATTGATGCAAGAGAGGATTCTAGGACAGCGAGGGTGAATAGAGAGAGAGATGGGGGAGAGCGGAGGGGGAGGAGGGGGGAGGAGGGGAGGGGGTGTTGCTGAGTGAGGAAGCAAAGGAACATGGGAGTTTGAGTGGTTTAGTTTCAGGCAAAGATTGGTTCTACATAGAGACAACCTTGAGGAGAAAAAAAAGAGAGAAGACACATTGAGAAAATTAAGTCAACGATAAAAACATCCATAAGGTCCGACAACCACATAAAAAAAAAATTATATATATATATATATATATATATATATTATATATATATATATATATATATATACACACACACGTGAACGACAGATTCACATGGAACCTCCGTGACTTGACAGTGACAGCTCGAGTGACAGGAGGAGGAGGAGGAGGAGGAGGAGGAGGAGGAGGAAGAGGAAGAGGAAGAGGAGGACTCTCCTCCATCTCCTCAGCACATTGAAACCACAAAGGGGAGAGAGGGAGGAGGAAGGTAAGGAGAGTAGAAACGATCGGGGTGAGCCGGGGAGTGTGTTAGTGGGATGGTTGATGATGGGACACGAGATATTTATAGGAGGTACGATCTCTGAGATTGGATTGATAGATGGAGGTACTCGTGAGATCTTGTGTTGTTTTTTTTTAAATTTATTTTTAGAGCGGTTATTTTAAAAGCCCGTACCCTAGTTTGTTGGAGAACTCGGAAAGTGGACGGATCCAATTGGTTTGACAGCTTGTGAATAGGCCTGCTTCTGCTTTTTAAACCAGGCCCGGAGCACTCTGTCGAGAGGACATCGCGTCGCTCCCCGACGCGGCGCCAATTACACGACGCAAACGTGGCACGAATTCAACGGTTTGGAGCGTTCGCCTCCCGAGTGAGGCGACTCCAACTTCTCGAGATCTTCACCAGTCCCTCTAACAGCTGGTGGAAGTAGAGACAGACATCACTTCTACCCAAAAAACGATATCAAGATTTGGTTCTTTACATTTATTATACATTTATCTACTATTTTATCCGTATATTCCACCACTTTTGTGAACCTAAGACTTCGGTAAACCAATTTTAATCTCCAAAACAGTTCGTCCACATGAGTAAAGTTATGTTTTCACAAGAGATTTGAAGAATTAAAAAAATCGGACTTCAATTTTTCAGCTTTATGGACAAATTATCCCTGTACACAGTGCCTTAGGACAATTGGTGCCTCATTATATAGATAGCTGAGTTTGTTCTGCAAATTATCATATACAACACATGCGTATGTCTCATATGCAAGTACCTTTAAAAGGTGAATTTAAGAAAATATGTAAAAATCGGGAAAATGCCCTGAGACCCCAGAGGGTTAATCACCGCTCACCTTTTCTCCGGTTTGCCTTCACACTGATGTCCTGTGTTATATTTGTAATCATCATTTGCCGTCTTTTGTTAAATTAAGTAAAGGGTTCCTCAAAGTAAAGTACTACCACTGCTTTCTTTGGCATTCTCCCAATGTAATAACTTTATACTTAGTAGTTATACTTACTTCCTACATGAGCTGAAGCATGAGAGGACAAACACTGATCGAGCAACGACTCCTTCATGCTTGTTTAGTCTTTTCCAGTCCAATCGAGGAAAAAGGAAAAACAGCTGCTTTAACTTAACTTTGAAATTTAAATCCCGCTAAGTAAAAATATAACAAACCCAATGCATGCTGCAGATGCAACAAGCAGCAACCGGTCTCCTGATTTCAACTGCCGGTGTAAAAAAATGCCCTCCGCCTCAGTGTGGAGGCATCAAAGAGCTCAGGGCCGGCTTATGGGGAGGCTAAACTGGAACAGCAGGGCAGGTGAAGGATATGAATGGAGGTTAGGAGGTCGGAGGAGGGGGAGGGGGGTGTGGGGGGGGTCTGGGGCTGAGAGAGCAAGATGGGGAGGAAAAAAGAGAGAGAGAGAGAGAGAGAGAGAGGGGAAAAGAGATATATAGAGCGAAAAGGAGACGCATGCATTCACAGTGGCCACAACAAGCCTCAAGATGTCGCTCCAGTTCATTTGTATTTACATCTCAAAAGGGAAAACTCGCCACCGTTTCATGTCGAAGGCCAAAGTGCAAAAGCTCCTATCTGCATTTTGTATATTTGTATTTTTTTTTGTTATTTTTTATTATGTATTGGCTATTCTTTTTTTTTTGTATTCTCAAAAAAAAAAGTGCATTTTTCAGATGGTTCAGAGGTTTCGCTCTTCGGCCGTCGATGTGGAAGTCGAATCAGCGTTGATGGTGAACGAAGTGGATTGAAGCTAGAAATATATATATATATATCATACACATATACATATCGTCTTCCTAATACATTCATTTGGCCGTTTACTTCAGGCTCCAATAAAAAAACGGCTGAATATCTGAGTCTGTAGTTCTCGTAGCTTTTCTCAACACATCATCTATCGCTTCAATCCACGTTATTCGCCGTCAGCGATGACTGGTCATCCTCATTAAAAGGTGGCGAATTATTTTTCCTTTAACGTGACTCTCTCAAAACCTTGAAGGAAATCTGGGAATTTTCCCAAGAAAGCGGCTGGTTGAAAGCAGGATCCCAATCAATGAATTTAGTATAAAACCTACAAAAACTTAAGCAATTCTCAATTCTCAATTTGCAATATTTTCAGGTCAATTTTATAAATTATTTATTTATTTTTTTTAGAAAGGAAGCAAACCAGCTGTTTCCTGAAGTCCTGAATGTCTCGAAAAGTTTTCATTTTTATTTTTTTATACATGTTTCCGGCTGCAGGTAGACACTAATCACCAAAGTTTACAGTAAACAACATCTCCTCGTGACGTTGACAGCTCAGGAAAAAATCTTCCAGTCATCGACAGTGGAGAGAAAAATGGTTGAAAACAAGCAAATTAGCTCGTTATTATGCAGCAAAAATACTTCTAAGTAAAATATGGAATAAATGGCTAAATAAGAAAAAGGTTGGATTGATGTTATTTTTTTTGGTTATTATGAAATAACTGATATAAATTCCTAGATTTTCAAATGCATGGCCACAAAAACTAATGAGCCAATGCTTTTTTTTTTTATTATCAGTTGCTTTCAGTTTTTAAAAATATTTTTTTTTTCCATATGATGCTTCAACCAGCCGCCTCTTGTCACACGGTGGCGAAGTCAAGAAAAGACTTCCTGCAGGACTTTGAGTCTGAGTCGCAGCACGAGTCGACACAATGAGCAGAAACGGCCGCTGGAGGCCGTCCTGCTAATAAATAAATCACATGGAGCAGCATTACGTGTGGATGGACGTGAGTCGGAGTGACACACACCTCTGCTCAGTCCGTCGGGCCCTCTGAGGATCCGGCACTCCTCGATCTGTCCGAACGCAGAGAACATGACCCGGATGTCGTTCTCGTTGCACTTCTTCGACACCATGCCGATGAACAACTTCCTGTCCTCCACCGCTGCAGAGTGGAGAAGGAGGAGAGAGGAGGAGAGAGGAGGAACGGTGTGAATGGAAGGGGAGGACACAGCACTTAATATACAAATGTATCTCCGCCAGGAGATCATGTGTCCGCTCATGTGCGTGCGTGCGTCTGTCTGTCCGTGGAGTATCTCGCATACCACCGTCGGACCCGTTAGCCTGATATGTTTTGTGCTCACTTCCGACTCTATGATCAAGGACCGCTCATGGTTGCCGGGATTCACACTTTTTAAGAAACACATTTTAATGAGGGACTTCGGGCAATCGGCTAAGCTAAAAGCAAACATTACCTCGTCTGTTGCAGGCCACATTCCGGCCTTTGTTGTGGCTCAGAAATGGGAGGAGTTGAGTATTTCTTGTATTACTTTCATGCAATATTTTCTCTGAATGGTAAGATATATTTAGGAAGTTTGTTTATGCACTTTCTCGCAAAGAGTTTGACTAAAGCTTGTCATATTTGCACTCTGCTTTTAGTACCGATTAAACCGTCAAGATACAACGTGTATAATTAGGGAGATTTAGAGGTGCTGGTTGGTGGATTCTGTTACCTCTGCACAGAGCTAGGCTAGCTGTTTCCCTCTGTTTCCAGTCTTTGTGCTAAGCTAGGCTAACAAGCCGAAAGCAGGCATTTCCTAAAACAGCGAACTAGTCCTTTCCCTGCACATGTATTTGTTTGTGTATTGTTTCCCATCGCATCACAAAAACTGAGAAATGGGGGGAGGCAGAAAGAAAGAACAAAGAGAAAGAAACAGAAACATTTTCAACACAAAGACAAAAGAGAGAGAGAGAGAGAGAGAGAGAGAGAGAGAGAGAGAGAAAAAAAAAACTGAAAATGGAATGAGACAGAACAAAACACCAATCAAAAGAAACAAAGAGCGAGAGGAGGAGAGGGAGAAAAGAGAGACAGTGGGAGTGAGATGAAGACAGACAGAGTTCATGTATTTCATCATGCCATCTGCGAGGCTCTGATCAATGTCTCGTTATCACTTCAACACAGACTGCTCGCTGAGACGCTCCAGCTTGTCTCCTCTCGCCCTCTTCCTCCCACCTCCTCCCTCCTCCTCCTCCTCCTCTTCCTCCTTGCGCCCTCCTCCCTCCTCCCTCCTCCCTCATCGATTCCGCCTCCCTTTTTCTCCCCCCCTGTCGCTGACACAATCCCTCCCTCTGCGGCGCAATCTCCAGGAATGTGATCCGGCTGCAGGTGTCTGTCTGCACGCGGAGAAACGCGCAGTTTTCGGTGAGTGCGCGCGCGAGGTTAAGAGCGAAGCGCGCCGAGAGCGAAGTCCTCATCGCTCTCAGAAACGACACATGTGTGTGTGCGCGCGCGCGCGCGTGTGTGTACGTGTGTGTTTGCGCGTTCCCACCGCATTCAATGTAATGCTAATCCAATTCATTTTTAATGAGGAAACTGTCAGCTCTTACCGCGAGGCGAAAGAGATAAGCGGTCTGTTGCACTCTGGGAAATCAATAGCGCACTTGTTTATTTTGCTGTTTGAATTGTTTGTGTGTTTAAAAGACAAACCGTCGGGATACGCTGCCAAGATAAGTGTTGTTTCAGAAAGCCTTAACTCCTTTGTACACACAGTGTGCGTGTGTGTGTGCATGCGCGTGTGTGTGTGCGCGCATCACTCCAGAGGAAGATTACCACAAGTCTAACAGCAATGTAATTAATTTACTCTGCGTCGATAGCAAAGACAGAGAGGAGATATCGTTACAATTGACTGTTTCTCTTTCCTCGGACGAGGCGCGTGGGAGGGGGAGGAGGAGGTGTGGGGTTTTGGGGGGGGGGGGGGGATAAGACTCATAAAGCCGGCTCTGGAGTCAGCTTTGCATTCTGGGATAAAAACTGGAGCAGAACTGGCTTCCTGCTGAGCTTCGACACGTTGGGAGGAAAGTGTAGCGAAAGAAAAAAGGACTGAAACACAATGTCTCTTCTAACGTACATGTGTCCGTCTCCTTCTCTCCTTCCATCTCCTCCATCTCCTAAACTAATAAACCTCAGGGCGGCCATTCGTCACCGGGTTTATTAAAGGTCGTTACCATTAAGTGGAGGGATCTGTTGCGTATGGTCTGCTCTATATTTCCCCCATCCGGGCTTTTGAGTGGTGGCTGCTTTATTAAGTTCCCCCATCGTTACCCCGACGGTTATGTCTTATAAAGTCGTTTCTCGCCATATTTCAGCGGAGCGGACGATGGCTTTTATAAGGATTCCTCCGCTACTGTTGTTTTATTGTACTCCTCCGCAGTGGGCAGTGATATGACAGGCACAAGGACTCCTCTCATGGAAAGTTATGGCTAAGCTGCTGCTTTTATTTTTATTTTTTTTGTGCGTATATCAGAAGAAAACCACCTACAAAACAACCTGCAGCGGGATTTTAATGATCACTTCATCCAATCACGGTTTTATCCATTTTTCATATTCTGCTCAATTACTCAGCTTTAAGGGTCAGTTCAACCAAATTGCCAAAAAAAAAAAAAAAAAAAAAAAAAGTCTCACTTAGCCATGCAAATGATTTCAGTTTCAGTTAATTTGCCAAAATGTTCAGATACCTGCTCTGCTGCAGAGATTCATTGAGCTCCTTCACCCGGAATGATTTGAAATGAGAACTATTTTTTTTTTTTTTTTTTTGTCAGCTGTGAGGTTTGTCAGGATTCAAAGCAGGAATTTGCTTCAGTTTTATTACATTACAATCAATTCATCTCCATAACATTTGAGTGGCTGCAGACGTCTTCAGATATTAATCCCATGAAGGGAAACGTGAGCCGGAGAGGTCACGAGGACCCGGAACATTTAGTTTGATTTCAGTATCGACGACATGCAATCTGCCGGAGGAGAGCCGACAGCTGCGGCCTTTTTCAGACGTCATTGTCCAGAGGCCTGTCACCGTGACCTCAACCAGAAACATAAACTCTGCAGAGGCAGGAGAACAAATACATTTTGGGTGACTCAAACAGAACCTTGAATTAGTTTGGAGACATCGCGTCCACAAGCTTTTCTTTTCCTCTCCCATTAAAGCGCAACTTTAATAACATTGTCTTTTTAGTTTCCAAATGTACCTCGACTAAATATCAATGAACATAATGAAGCTGACAAATCTCCCTGAGTGTTGTTGCCGAATCACAATGGAGCCAATTAAAAACAGATTGGAATAATAGGGGCAACAAAATTCAGACCTTGTAAAAGTGTCTTTAAAGAAAACAGTGAAATGAAAAAAACATACTTTTTTTTCTCTTCGTCCCTGTATTAACTGCTTTTCTTTATATATATGTATATATATATACATATATATATATATATACATATATATACATATATACGTATATATAATAATATATATATATATATATATATATATCAATAATATACATATATATATTTATATACATATATAATTGTATATACGATATAATTATGTATATAGTAATATATATATATATATATATATATATATATATATATACATATATATAATAATAATAATATATATACATATATACATATATTTATATATATATTTAATATTTATATATATATTTAATATATATATATATATATATATATATATATA
This sequence comes from Ophiodon elongatus, assembly GCA_016806645.1. NCBI lineage: Eukaryota > Metazoa > Chordata > Actinopteri > Perciformes > Hexagrammidae > Ophiodon > Ophiodon elongatus. Next base: position 3,931 of record JACSYO010000301.1, on the reverse strand, counting down.
TATATTTATTTTAATAATAATATATATATATATATATATATATATATATATATATATATATATAATGTGTATACATGTTAAAAAAAAAAAGTTTTTATGTCCGCCACCTTTAAATTGTACTATTACAATATTTCTAATGACTCGTTGCACTTGATTGTGTATATAAAAACCGTATCCAATCAAATATGTTACGAGAATGGGTCAGACATGAGGTCACAGGGAGGTTGACCTTTGACCTTTTGACAACCAAATTCCTCCTTAAGTCCAGGAGGACGTTTGTGCCAGATTTGAAGAAATCCCCTCCAGGCTAGCGGGGAGCCATAAAATGATGTTTTTATATTTTTTATTTCGTGGTGTACTGTCCCTTTAAGGACACCGTCTTCCTCTGCTAGGAAGAGGCTATAGGATCTGCAATATGTGGTTCGGAAATGGGGTGAACTGAGGACTGAGGAGTGTGTGACAGTGCTAGTGTGAGATATATGCATTAAAAACGAGTGTGTGTGTGTGTGTGTGTGTGTGTGTGTACACAGCGTGTTTGTATGAGCGAGCAGCCACAGGGGGAAAAGGGGCCGGTTCACCACGAGGCCAAAACGATTCAACTTTCTCCGACCTCCTTCTGAAGCACCTCAAAAATTCATCACACATATAAGAATATATTTAGATATATATCACCCCCCCCCCCCCCTCCCACCACCCCCTCCCTTATGTTTCTCACTTTGTCTCTCACTCAATCCCTTCCTCCCCCTTTCTCCCCCCTCTCACTCGTCTGCCAGTCGAGCGGCGAGCAAACACACGGGTGAGATAGCTATTACCAAGCAAATTCAGAAAGGCTATTGATGCATCTGTGTGTGATATTGATGCGTCTGTCATTGTGTGTGTGTGTGTGTGTGTGTGTGTGTGTGTATGTGTGTGTGTGTGTGTGTGTGGGGCCACTCACCGTTAGATTTCTCGCTGTCTGCAGGTTTCATCTGAATAGGGTGGTGCATCTGCAGAGACAGAAGAGAAGAACAAAATATATTAAACGCTGCACACAAACACCGTCAGACACTCGATGTTTCGGGAGCCTCGTGTCCAGGTGTGGTCGGAACATTCCTTCATTTACAGACGTCTCAGTTAGCCAGATGTACAATTTCATTTTCTTTTGCTGTTTGTTAAAAACACCAGAGGAAGACCAAGAGCTGAAGCGTTGAGAAAAAGAATAAAAACGAGACCGAGGAGAGTCAAATTGGGCCGGGGATGTAAAGTCGTTTTTAGTAGAGACCTGTCAATCACCTTGTAGCCCCGCCCCTAAAGCATCCCCTGCTTTATGGTCTGTTTGACTCTAAATGGACCATAATTTACTAAATGAACATCATGCTGTATTGAAGAAGACTTGAAACTAGAGATTGAGACATAAACTCATGTTTACAATGTTTACTGAGGGAATAAATCAAGAGAGAAGTAGAGTCATTTTCTATAGACTTCTATACAACCAGAGGAGTCGCCCCCTGGTGGTCAGGAGAGAGAATGCAGCTTTAACACATGAAGCTTTGACTTCTATACAACCAGAGGAGTCGCCCCCTGGTGGTCAGGAGAGAATGCAGCTTTAACACATGAAGCTTTGACTTCTATACAACCAGAGGAGTCGCCCCCTGGTGGTCAGGAGAGAGAATGCAGCTTTAACACATGAAGCTTTGACTTCTATACGACCAGAGGAGTCGCCCCCTGGTGGTCAGGAGAGAGAATGCAGCTTTAAGACAGTTTCGCGGCGACAAAACGTATCCACAGACGTACAGAAAGAAATATAAACGTCCGGCAAGCAACTCAAAACCTCCTCTGTAGTTGTACCGCTTTCAGTGGTACTCAAGGGTGGAGATGAGCTGCACCTTTTGGCCGTGGATTACGCGGGCTGAACGCTCCCAAAACTGTGAACTTGATCTCAATCGAGGATTCGGCGACCGAACAACCCTTTCATATTCTTTATCCGGTCCTCTGTTACTCCCCATTCGCTCAGCACCGATGAGACGTTAAAATGTCAATTCAAGATGTGGCTTCGGCCGATCAGGAGAAAATTCTGGTTGCAACGTGTTCCGAATGCATTTACATGCATTTACTTTTATTTGCATTTTATTTTCCCCCTCACTCGGAGATAAGATAGCGAGGTGAAGATTGCATGTTTATACCAGGTGTAAATGGGGTCTAATGGTTGCATTTACACTTGTCTTTTTAGATACTGGATATCTCTCTGATGTGGCCAAGAAACAGTTTAATGGAGCTGAATGATGGATGTGTATTTAAGGTGGCGGTTCTTCTTTTATGGAAAACAAGAAAACACTTCACAGATGAGAAGGCTTTGTCACCTCTCTCCCTCTCTCTCTCCTTCTCTACCTCCTTCAATCTCTCCTCCTCTGTCCCCTTTTTATTCCCTCCATCTCTCTTTCCTTTATGGGAGATTATGTGGCTGTTTGATCTGCGGGGAGACGAATGACAGTGATTCTCCAAATCTAGCCCGGTATCAATCACACTCAGAGTCAAATACCAGCAGAGAGTGTGAGTGTGAGTGTGCGTGTGTCCGTACGAGTGTGTGTGCGCCCCGTCTTACCCATAATGCCCCTGGGCTCAGTCACGCTGTGACAGAAGGCTTTGATCTTCCAATTCTATCACACACCTTTATCCCAACTCTCTCCCTCTTGCTCTCTTCCTTATCATCCTCACTCTGCTTCTTTTTTTTTCTCCATCTCTCAGACCTGTCCCAGACACATACGCACACACACACACACACACACACACACACACACACACACACACACACACACACGCACACACGCACACACACACCATGTTTGTCCGTTGATTAGTTCTCAAACCTGCCTGAAGGGGGCAGTCAATGTTGGAGGGGGGAAGTAACAGAGAAAGAGAGAACCTGACACTGCAGACTATTACGGACTCCCTCCAAAATAAAAGCATAAACAAAGAACAAGTAGACAAACAACCACATCACAGTCTGAGAGCAAAAGGTGTGAATCTTCTGATGGCTGACATGTGATTTGTGACGCATTTAAGCCCAAAATGTCTGCACGGAGGTCAAGGAAAAGACAAAGAAAAACTACAGTAAGACAAAGAAAAACTAAAGTAAGATTCAAAGAAAAACTACAGTAAGATTCAAAGAAAAACTACAGTAAGATTCAAAGAAAAACTACAGTAAGATTCAAAGAAAAACTAAAGTAAGATTCAAAGAAAAACTACAGTAAGATTCAAAGAAAAACTACAGTAAGATTCAAAGAAAAACTAAAGTAAGATTCAAAGAAAAACTAAAGTAAGATTAAAAAAAAAACTAAAGTAAGACTGAAAATCTGACAGTAAGAAAAAGAAAGAAAGAAAGAAAGAAAGAAAGGAAAAGACAAAGACAGTAAATCCCTTGAGAAAGAAAATGAAAAAGGAAGAAAAGTGCATCAGGAACAAATGCCTGTACATAGAAAAAGAAAGAAAAACTACAATAAAGGCCTTCACGCACGCCAATACAGTTTTTCCGAACTGTTGTTTTTCAAACAATAAAAAATACTTTCACACAGACCATGAGCATTATGTGAGTAAAAGGGGAATGCTTTTTTTTTTGCCTCAAGGTTGATTTTTCTGAGCTTTCGCACTGCGAATAAAGGCATCAACCAATGAGGTTGCAGGAACGAGTTGAACTGCGCCTATATGAACCAATAGCACAAAGGCGAGGGCAAACTTTATTACTCCTTTCATAACTTTATTACTCCTTTCAACCTCGACAAAGGCAGCGCAGACCAGATCCTTCCTTCTTTTCTTACCTTTCACAATAAAAGCTTGAGATAATATTCGCATGCCAATATTTCACATTTCTGTGTCTCGTTTGTTCGTCACGACCCCGGCGTGTTAAAGCCTTGAGAAAAGAAAACTAGATAAAGGGTAAAAAGATGGGAATGGA
>JACSYO010000300.1:0-48999 GCA_016806645.1 Ophiodon elongatus | reverse complement strand
ATATATATACATATATATACATATATATACATATATATGTGTGTATATATATGTATATATATACATAAACACACACACCTCTGGTTACCACATGTTGACTCAAAACCACAAGCAGTACTATAATAAATACTTTGGGGAAATATCTATATTATATACTATAACTCTGTTCTCTTCCCTCCAAACACTGAAACACAACCAATAACTTTTGTGAATTTTATTAAGAAAACAAACCATTGGACATGATAAAAACCGAGCACTACTGATGGAATAAATAAGTCAAACCAAACCATAAATCTGTACAAGATCTAAAGTGAAACAAAATGGTCCCAAGAAAAAAAAAAAAGAAAAAAGAAATACAAGATTGTATATCTCACAGCTTTTTTTTTTTTTTTTTTTTTTTTTTTAAACACAGTTATGAGCAAACTATAAGCAATCGGCTCAATCAGGTGAAAGCTACAACATAAGTGAGAACTTTTTTTTTTTTTTTTTCTTTTTTTAAACTGAGTGTACATAATGCTTTTTATAATTGTTAATGTCAATACAATAGCATTTTAAGTTCCAGCGCCGCTGGACTGGGAATGAGGTATATGCTAATCCATCCTCTTAACCGAGACACTTTGTTTGTTTCTTTTCTCTCCATCCACGTGAATGCTGATTTTCTGAAATCGGATCAAGTAATTCTGCGTCGTAAAAGTACTTCTTAATAGCCCCTGTTGTGTCATGAAGTCATTGGTTTGCAGTGATTCAATTGATTTCAATCCATACTCACGAGTAAATATTAATGAAACTCAATCTAACATGGGTGAGGTTGTACATGAGAGGTCACAGGTCTGAATCTGCACTTTTATTTATATATATCTATATATACATATATATAGATATATATATATAGATATATATAAAAATCCAAGTAAATTGCACAAATCTGCACAAAAACCGGGCGCTCGATGCCACACGAGTCGTGTCTGGATTCAGCCGACAGACAGCACCTTGAGGAGGATGAGAACCAACGAGCTGAGAGACTGGAACCCTTCTGTCGTAGATACGTAGTGATACGCAGAGATGAGGCGGCGTGACAACCAGTCCCGGTCACCGGTCGCTTTCTACTTCAGGAGGGGGAAGAAATACTAAAAAAATCAAAGCCTCCTGACGTAGAAACAAAGCAGGAAGGGGGAGCGTTTGATTCACGAGGTCTGAAGATGTTTAAAATGCACCAGATGATAAAAGGTTCTTCTGGTTAGTGTTCAGATTCCAGCCTCCAACTGTTTATTTAAAAAAAAAAAAAAAAAAGGGATCGCGTCACAGTTTTGGGGGGAAAAGCGTTCCCGTCGGTGAGGATGGTTAGCTTAGCTTAGCATCAAGACGGACACAGCAAATTAAAGGCTCACTAATTAACACGTTTTAGGTTTAAATCACACAAATCCGGCACATGACACCAAGTGTGTTCTGTAGAAATTAAACAAACGTATCACGTGATAATTATTGAGCTAAATCCGCCTCCCAGCTCCTCTGAAGCTCACTAATTAAAACATTATGTCGCACAAGTTTAATCCATATAAAAAAAGATCACCAAGAAAAACTGTTCCTTTGGTCAGAGCCAGGCTAGCCTTTTCCCTTTGTTTCCAGTCTCTATGCTAAGCTAAGCTAACCGTGTCCTCGAGCTTTACATCCTCTTATTCATCTCGCGTTGAGAAATGTTGAACTATCCCTTCAAAACAAAACAAAAGTGTTGCAGTTGATGATAAATATTGGAGAATACTAATTAGTGATTATTATAAGGCAAAAAAAAAAAAATGGCACCAAAATTGTAATTCAAAACCTGCTTGACCTGAAACGTAGCAACTCAAGGCACAGCTTCAGGGTCCACGCTACCGACGCCCGTCTTCACTACCTATCCAAGAGCTTCTGTTGACCAGTACCGTCGTCCTCTTCTACGAACCACAAACTAACGTTAAAACAAGAAACAAAACACCAAACACATGTGAATGGAGAACTCTTCATGGATAGAGAAAAAAGACTTCCACTACAGCAGCAAAATCTATCTGTGATCGATTGTGACATACCATAACAGTGCATTGACCCTCCTGAGAAAAAAACCCTAAACGTTTCCTAAACAAATATAGAACATTAGACTAACAGGAGGCAAATCGGGAGGATTGAAGTGACGTGGTCTTAGGGTGGAGGTCCCCCCCGCCGCGGCCGCTGATCTGAGACCAGGTTAGCCTCCTGGGTATCCTGAGCTAAACCGGTCACAACGTTTTAAAAAGGGTCTCAGAGCAGCGGCCGGGGTCGACCTCGTCCTAGTCTCAGATCCCCAGTGTTTACTCTTTCTAGTCACAGATGCAGGTCAGTGTTTGGCGTCTGGCCTGGCGGTGGCTGGGGCTCGGCTGACGGGCGCCACCCCCCACCCCCCCGCCTGGTCACACGGGGGGACTGCGCGCCCCCCCCCGTCCCCCCCGGGGGGGTTCGGAGCTTCTCTTGGCATTGGTGAAAGAATTGTGGAGAACTGGAAGGAAGCACAGAGGGGGACCAGCGAATAGAGGTATCCATTCTCCCTCTGTGGCAGAGGAGTGTGAGGAGGAAAGGGAGGTGGGGGGAGACGTCCGTTCTCCCTTTTGGTGTTGAGAAGGGGTAGGGGGGTAGTGAGAGGAGAGCCGGTGTATCCATTAGCCCTAATATATCTAGAGTTAATGGAGGGAGGTGCGGAGGGAAGGAGGGAGGGGGAGGAGGGGAATGAGCCGAACATTTAACTCTCCTCAAAGTCCTGAGACGAAGACTCCACTTTGCTTTTCTTAATGGGCGGGGCCTCCTCCTCCAGGTCCTACAGGGGTAAATAAAGAAAACATAATAAATATAACAATAATATTAAGTGCAGATGCATCATTTAAGGACTTTTTTAAAAAACACCTAAAATGCCATTTAATCCGGGTTCCCACACCGTAAACAACATTTTTAAACATACTTTTAAAAAGGACCGATTCACAACATTTGGGGTCAGTTTGAGACACAAATCCAGGCTAATGACCGGTGACGCTCCCTGATTGGCTGACACCCCGCGGATCGTTAACAAGCCTCTTCGGGGATCAGTACATTTTCCGGCCCGCTTGCTGCTGTTAAACCTGCGTCACTGGACTCTAAAATCACTCCGGCAGAACGTGGTTTATTTACTAACATCAAGTAAAAAAGAAAAAAAAAAACATCAAAAAGAACTTCTATTCTTTCACAAAATACATCAATTCAAGCACTTTAAATGACTATTTTCAAAAAAGTATTTGGTTCCGTCCAAAGTATGAAAGTAGGCAGACTCAAAAGAGAGAAAAGCGGATTTGGTTTTCGAGATCGGTTCCAGTTTGTTGACGTTTCTTCTTCTCGTTCCACTGATTTGATTTTAAAATGATTTCAAGAACTTTTAAAAGGTGAGAAAACTCTTTACGGATTCAAAGAAAGAATAAATAATTTAGTTTAGAGATTCATGTACTTAACATTGACATAAACTAAAAAAGGCACACTGTGACAGACGTGCTCCAAGGTCATGCTGTTATTCAAGGTCATGCTGCGTCTGTGACTATAAATAAAACCTTGTGGTTGTAGAAGTGACGTTAGAGCAGCAGATACACAGAAGTGAAAACTATTTTCTTGTACTTTGTTTATCCGTGAGATATTAGTCTCGAGATTTCTGCATCCTAATCATTACTGGGAAATGTCTATTTCCCAGTAATGGCATCCCGTCTACTGTTGCCGTTCCAAACATCACCGTCAATAGTTCCTGCACTTAGTTTTTATGCATTTTTCAAGAAAATAAATATTGACTTTGAAGTTTAATAGAAATCTTAGGGATTAAAACTGAAAGTACCTGAAAGCATGTTTTGTTTTTATACTTTGGGTACTCGGACATCTTGAACTACTTGGTCGTGTGAAGTCGTGTTGGTACCTGAGTGGCTTTGCTGTCTGAAGAGTCCTTGTCCCCCGAGGACACGCTGTCTCTCTTGGCACTTTGTGCTCTCTCTGAGGTCTCTGATGAAGGGGGGGTCTTACCTGAGGAGCGGGACATTATTTCATTATAGGAAACACACAGAGGTGACCACGTGTTGTCTGACACTTGGATGACACCGTGTGGTGGTGAGGAGACACTGCACTGTGACGAGGACTCAAACTGAAGGTCAGTTTAATTTAACCACATGGGAGGAAAGAAACTGATGAAAGATCGAACTGGAAACAATTTTTTAAAAAAAAGGTCAAACTAGATCCAGAAGATGGATATAAAGAAAATTATTAGCAAACTGTCTGAATATCATTTAAAATGCCCCTAAAATGTAAAGAGCCCACCTTGTTAAATACGATTATTTGCTGTCTTTTTTTTATTCTTTTTTTTTTTTTAGATTGCTCGTTTTAATCTGAAAACGTGTGATGAGCACATTTTGACTATTATTTTTACATTTTCTAAACCAAACAATTGAGCAGACAGCAAATTCTGCTGCCCATCTCATAATATTCTGCAGTGCACAAGCGTCGAAACACAAAATATTTATTTGAGACATGAAATAATTCGCAGATTTATAGAAAACCATTCATTGTTCAATAATTTTTCAAGCAAAAAAAAAAATAAAAATCCACAGGTTCCAGCTTCTTAAAATTGTGAAATCCTGCTGGTTTTCTCCATCTTATGTGATATAAGTATGTGATAATTCATATTTTGTTCAACCAAAAGTCCAATCTGTAGACCAGGAGTCTGTAATTGGCATTTTCTTTCTCCCATTTTCTGACATTTTGTGCATCAAAAGCTTCATCAAGAGAACAATCATCTTTTGCTGGATATTCATTCAGTCATTCATTCATGAATAATCGGTAAAATAGACAATACAAGGAGACCAGTGGTCTGATTACTGAAGTAGTTCTTCGAGGGATTTGATTTTGGACTTCTTCCATTTGCAGTGTTTCGTAATTTATGTAATTATTATACTGTTTTTTTTGGTGCATAAGAGATGATAATTGTCCTATTTCTTCCTCCTTGTAAGACGTGAAACCAACATGTTAAGTTGCCGTCAGCTTTCTGGCCTTTTAGAGGAAACCAGAGAAAGAAAGTTGACAGTTGGAAGTTGTTTTTAAAAAAGGGGAAGTCGTCCCTTTTCTCTCAGTGTGACATCGTTTAGGCCCCAAAACAGGAAGTGGCCGATCAGCTGCTGCACTACCACCCGCTATCCGTCCACGGAGACAGACCAGGGACGTGTGTGTGTGTGTGTGTCTCTCACCCCGCTTGCTGTCGGGGCTCTGGTCAGTCTTGGCCTCGCTGCTCTCGCGGTGAGACGTGGCGGCGGGCTCCGGGGCCGGGCTGGTGCTACAACTGTTTTCCTGTTTCACCGGGGACGAGTCGGCGATGGAGCTCTGGTTGCTGTTGTCATCTAGAAAAAGACAAACAGAGAGAGAACGATGGAGGCACTTTAGTTGTTTTTGTCTTTGTGAGAGTGTGAGACACCAAAACATACCTTTCTTTAAATAGTTTTTTTAATCTATTATTAGAATTAGTGCGACATCAGTGCAACAATTTTGACAGAAGATGGATAAAACCCTCACAAATTACTCAGAACACAAGAACTTTGGGCAGGTTTCAGAAAATTAAATGCTGAAGGTTATTTAAAAATAAAGGACGTTGCGGCATTTCAAAGAAAAAGCAACAAAAGACAAAACAATGTCTTCAGGAGTCCCTGAATGATTCCCCTCCCTGTCTGTTTTAAAGTAGTAATATTCTATAACTTCTATAACTAAAAGTCCAAAACCAACACTGAACGTATACACCAACTAGTATTTTGTGTGCTCCAAGTGTGTATTAATCCACCGATGAAAATAGTCCCTGACAAATGCTCCTGTTTGTTGTTTGTCAGCTGTTTTATTTGAAACTGAAACTATATATATATTTGTGTTTTTCAAGAGTTACAACTTCAGTCGGGAACCAATGGGCTCAGAGCTGATGGTTTCGGTCATTTCATGGGATTTGTTGATGATACTAAAAATATATTTCCGTGCGTACCGTGCATGTCCATCATCCCTGGAGAGGAGCTGTTCTCTGGAGTCGTCAACTCGGAGCCGTATTTCTCATCTTTACCCTTCTTCTTATTCTTGTTCTTCTACAAACGAGAGGAAAAAAGTACAGCGTTTAAACACACAATAGAATAAAAAAACAAATATATATATATATGTCACGGAAAGAGGCTGAACTCACATCATCCGATTTGGGCTCCGTCACTGGCACCCACTTGTAGATGCGGAGGGACGTGTCTCCAACCGTCACCCATTTCTTCTCCCTGTGCCGGAGCGGAAAACCATATTACCATATCACCAAATCACCACATTACCATACCACCAAATTACAGTATCACAACATTACCATATCACCATACCACCACATTAGTCTGAATTAAGACACCGGGACACAGAAAACCATCGCTACTCTAAGAAGTATACCGTATAAATATTACAAAACAACCATCGTAGTGATACGAGTTTAAACATACGGGCTGCAACTATTAAAATGAATCACTTCGTGAAAAACGGCCATTTCATTCTCCCAGATTCAATTATTACATCATCAAATTACTTGCTTTGTCCCAACGAAACCCAGAGATATCGCATTTAAAATGATATAAAGCAAATTATCGTATTTTAGAGGCTGGAGCTGGTGAGTGTTTGGCTTTTTTTTTGCTCAACAAATTACTCAATATCTGTCTGTGAATGGAAGATATTGTGATTAACATAGCAGGAGACGTAGGATGTTAACGATAAATAGACTCTAAAATCCCAAAGGCGCATTATGTCTCAATACAATTACAGTACAGCAGATAAAATACTTTTAAAAAGGCATCACATTGGGCTTTAGGAACTTTTTCCGACATGTTATAGACCTAACGAGAAATTGTGTGTCTCCTCAGAATAGGAAAATCATAGTGGAGGAAACAAAAGTGACAATACTTGTTAGTTACAAGTACAATTCCCAAAAGCTTAATTTTACCTCTTTAAATGTCCATTCAATAATTTAAAACTCATAGAGGACAAAGAAAAAACAGCAAATATTCAGAATAGAGAAACTGGAAAATCCCCCCTCCGCCCTTTTTTTAACAGTTCACTAAATGTTTGCCAATTAAATTTCCCATTATGATTAAACTACAGATATTTTCTTGATTAATCCAAATGATCAGTTCATCTGTAAAATGTCAGAAATAAAGAAAATTCTCAATTAAAGTGTTGTTTTGTTCAATCAACTGTCAGAAACAGTGGAACTTAAAGAAATGACTTTAACAATACATCAATCATCAAATAATTGTTGAATAATTTATTGTGGATTAACTAATTGATTAGCCAAACTATTAATAGTTTAATTTACTGAAAGTACAACTAGCATTACTGCAATAAAGAAATTAAAGTCCGGCATTAAAAATGTCACTTAGTAAAAGTATGATTAGATACATGTACATGAAGTATCTAATAATTAATTTGGTTATACTGTAGGATATAATATTGTTTTATTATTAGTATTATCACTGCTACATTAATGTCTAAGCAGCATTCAGCTGGTTGACGTGGAACTATTGATAACTAGGCTATTTTATGTTGGTCCAATACTTTATGCTTCATATTTCTTTCAATATATTTGATATGTACTCTGAAATGTAGTGAAATTAATGTATAAAGTAGGATATAATGTAAATACTCAAGTACAATTATCTTAAAAATGTACTTCTTGAGTCCATAAAAAGTAACTTTTAAGCCAGTTTGGTGGCAGACAGTGTTATATTACAGCAGCAGAAAACAAAAGATACCAAAATATTAATTAAAATGTATAAAATATATTTATAGCCCTAAAAACTTAAAAACTCAAGTTTCACTATGTATTTGATTTTCAAATTCAAAAAGACGATCGTTAAATAAACGTTATTTTCAAACCACCAACTTCTCCTGACTTTGACCTGGGGGACGTTCGATTAAACCGCCTGATAAAAAAAACACCGTGTAAACGCCGCCACCGGGCGGGGTTACACGGCTAAAATCGAACAAAACAATGCACCCTCGACACAAACGGTTGAATATTTGAACCGGCGCGAGTATATAAAGTGTGTTTTCGGCGTTAACCGTTGAGACCCGAGAAGAGTCGCTACGTGTTCCGCCAGTTAGCCTACTTCCCCTCCACTCCCAACCCCCACCGTGCTCCTCCACCAGCCCCCAAAGGGCGACTCAAAGCGCTTAATTTAAAACTCCAGACGGACTAAACTACTCCGAGAGCGCCGTCGTCAAATTGTTTCCGAGTCAACAGTTTATTGAAGGTTTTTACGGGGGGGGGAAGCATTGTGCCGTTGGGGGAGCTTCACCAACGGCTGAAGCAATGGCTTCATGTGACTGCATCGAAATGGCTTCACGGGTTCAACCCGTTAAGAGGGAGAAAAAAGCACGGGTACGTGTTGGGTATATAAGCGGCGGCCAGACGACGGGCTGTGGCGGTGCGCCGCGCTCGTGCGCCCCGGTGCACCTGAGCCGCGAGTACATCTGCCGTGAATCCCCCGGTAAAAAAAAAAAAAAGGAAAAAAAATAAAATTTCATCCCTCAGTCCCGTCTCCTTCCCTCTCCTCCCCCAACAAGCCGAAGCCTTTTTTTTCTCGTGTTAGATAACGAAGCCTTTCCTCTTCTTTTTTTCTCCACTCTTACCATTTTCGTACTTTCTCAATAGCGGCCATGACCCGCTTGATGTCATCTTTCGCCCGGCTCCGGGTCTCCGCTCGGACCGACCTGCCCGACATTGCCGCGGTGGGTATGATATTTTTTTTTTTTTCAAAAAAGCTCGCCGGCAGTTCAGACACAATGCAAACAGTAGAGCGCACAGAGGAGCTACTGCGCATGCGCGGACCGATAGAGCAGAGCGAAGAGAGGGGGGGGGCAGGGGGACTGGCTGCAGCTGCACTATGAAGACAGATCCGTCTCCCTGCTGTGTGCAGGAGAACAAAGAGGACTAAAAACTACCAGAAAACTACCAGAAGTTTGGGGTCCGTCAGCTGAAGCGTTCACACCGGTGGCAGTTGCTTTTATTTGGGTAAAAACACCCACAAAAAAACACAGTGAAACAGGGCTTTTTTGGTTGGAACCTCCTCATAGATAGATAGATTGTTACTTTATTAATACTACAGCAGCATTTATATATACAGGTAAGCAATAAAATATATATAAAAAAATAGAATAGAATAATAAGAAAAATGCACAATATATACAAAGAAATAGAATAGAATAATATTAAATTAACTAACAAAGCAAACAAAACAATAGTTCAAAGATGTAAACAAACAACATTGTAACGGTTGCATCTTCACGTGACATTAAACCAACTTGTGTTTTGTAAGTATTACTTAAAGCACACGTTATGTACAAATACACGTGTAAAGTTGGGCCTAATAGCAGCAACACCATCTTTAAATACAGTAAACACAGAATTAGTTTATGAGCTCTGAACCTATAAAAGGTATTTCTCAGAGCCTGTTGAAGGCTTGGTGCATGTTTTATAGTGTTCTCATTGAAAAGGGCTGAATCTCACCTGTCTTCATGTTCTTTTGTGTAACGGGGGGAGTTAAATATTAATATTAAATATAATATATTATTAGTTAAATATAAGATTAAGACGTGTGGATGTAGGTGATGGATTGAGCAGAATAATAAAGTACACAATAGGAGATATATTTTTGTGATACGTCACTACTGTTATGGATTTAGAGTTAATATTTTAGACTTCTAAACAAAAACACAACATAGAGTTGAAGTATTTTAGGCTTTGTGACTCTATTGACTATTACCTGTCTGTATTATGTTGCAGCTCAGATGATAAATAAAAGTATTAAATATCACACAGATCTTGTTGAGCATTAAAGCCACTCTGCATCTTTCACTTCTTAGGCCCCTGATGTTGGGGAACTTCTCCAATTAAGACATATTTTATATCGTTTCATGTGTATTTTACAATATCGTCATTTCCTTCAGCCCACAGGAGGAGTTATTGACAAATACATTAATAAAGCCACTTCTGCTTACAACCATATTATCATGGGTATTTAATTCAATGTATATATTATGTTAATAAATGTTAAGTGTTTGACCATTTTCTTATTAATAAAACTCATGTCTATCCAAAATAAATAAGATAAAATGTTATTTACCGCGTAGCAGTTGCAATACAAAGTGGAAAAGTGAGAATTGAAAGATAATAATAGTAACAATTATAATGATAATAATTATTACAATTAATAATACTAATAATAACACAAATAATAATAGAAAATTATCTCCTCATCTAAATGACAAAAGACAAACTATAAACAACTTTATCCTAAATATTCCACCAAAATGTAACTGAATGTCATTATTTCCCACAGCACCTGAAGAGGGCGCGACGTTCGGGGCGGAAAACAACGTCCTACGTCATCAGACTGCGACACGTCAACACGCAGCTCTCAGCTCGGAACGCAGTGCAACTCGAGTGCAACTCGGTGAATAGTGAGAATAAAACTTTCCACACAGATTGGAGATTAATTTGAGGCATCTTTCATTAAAAAGTGTAGCTGACATTGTTGATTTATAACTTATTTTTAAAAAAAAATTGTGCAGGCTGCAGGAACAGCAGATTATTTGGCAGATGTCATATATTTTGGGGCTGATTTGAATTCAGTGAACATCCTGCGTTATTTGTTGTAACCCTAAATACTGCAGCTGTTAAGCTCCTCTTATAGCCGTCAGGATGAATGAAGAAGGTACGTTTGTTTTTTTCTCGTTTCCTTTTTCCTCTCATATTTTTTAGATTGGTGTATTTCTACATTAACCATGTTGCTTCTGTCCTGGGTCAGAGCTGGTGGAGTACTTCAGGGCTCAGATGAGGAAAGACCCGGACATGGCCTCTGCTGTGGCCGCGATCCGCACTCTGCTGGAGTTCCTCAAGAGAGACAAAGGTGTGTGTGTTCATTCACTCCTTCATTCCTGTTGACCAGTGAGGAAGAAGTACTCAGACCCTCCAGCAGAATGTACTGGAAATGTGTGAAGTAAAATGTCAGTTTTACTTTTGTATACCATGATTCTGAATTAATATTCCTGCTGCATTCATGTGTATGTAGTGAAGTAAAAGGTACAATGTAGTAAAAAGTACAATATTGACCTCTGAGATGTAGTACAGTAAAATGTACAATATAGTAAAAAGTACAATATCTACCTCTGAGATGTAGTACAGTAAAAGGTACAATATTTACCTCTGAGATGTAGTACAGTAAAAAGTACAATGTGTACCTCAGAGATGTAATACAGTAAAAAGTACAATATTTACCTCTGAGATGTAGTACAGTAAAAGGTACAATATGTACCTCTGAGATGTAGTACAGTAAAAAGTACAATATTTACCTCTGAGATGTAGTACAGTAAAAGGTACAATATGTACCTCTGAGATGTAGTACAGTAAACAGTACAATATGTACCTCTGAGATGTAGTACAGTAAAAGGTACAATATGTACCTCTGAGATGTAGTACAGTAAACAGTACAATATGTACCTCTGAGATGTAGTGAAGTAAAAAGTACAACATGTACCTCTGAGATGTAGCACAGCAGAAGTACCCTGTGTTTCTGGGGACCACCGTCAGTACCTGACCCTCTCCCCCCCCAGGTGAGACCATCCTGGGCCTGAGGGAGAGCCTGACGTCGGCCACAGACTGCCTGACCGGCGTGGACTCCTCGGTGGCCGTGTCCTCTGGAGGGGAGCTCTTCCTGCGCTTCATCAGCCTCACGTCGCTGGAGCACCAGGTGAGCGCTTCTAATTCTAGAGATGTACTCGACTAAATATCTTACAATGTGATCGCGTTAAGAAGAAGTCTTAATCATAAAAAAGTTTAGTATTTTTCCAGCATAATTGCATATTTGTCTGTGTAGAAAAACACTTCCATAAAAGGTGACATTCTGCGGGTTTTTTTGTTTTAAATGCTCAAAGAAATGCACAGAGTTTGGTTGGTGAGGAATTTGGACTCAAGTATTTTTAAAAACTTGAGGATTTATTTTTTATTGTCGTCTTAAATAAATACTTTTGGGATAATGTTTTGCTTAATTAAAATGCATCAGTCTGTTACCACCTGCTTGTTCTATCTCCGCTCCAACCGAGAGGAAAGGATAAATGTCTCGAACAAATAATGTGATTACAAGACCAACTCTAACGTCTGTCTGTCTGTCAGGATCTGTCTCGCTGTAAGAAAGTGATGGAGGAGAGAGGAGAACTGTTTCTGGAGAAGATCTCCATGTCCAGGACCAAAGTCGCTAAGCTCTGCCACACCTTCATCAAAGACGGCGCTGTGAGTGTTTTTTTATTTACCGTTGTTAGTTCGTGAAGCTTTATTCATTCAGAATCAGATTATTAATACAAAATAAAATCAACAAGTAAATACTAACATGTTATTTATGTGTATTCAATGGTCATAACTATGTTTTAATCAGTGTACAAACACCTGAAACTAAGAGTCGTAGTGTTTTCCTTAGAAAAGTACTTTTATATCCTGTAGGTAGGGTCGTCTTCCTCTGAGTTTACGTTCACCTGAAGGTGGTGATGAGTTCAGGGACCCAATATTAAAATGGGACCCAGTGGTAAATAATTAAAGATCGTAGTATTGATAAGCCCAGACGTTACTCGTGCTTTTTATTAGTACTTATTAATATTTTGATGTAATTTATCACGCTGCTGAGAGCATCTGCTCTTTGTCGGGCTGAGCTCCTCCAACTACACACACACACACATAGACACACACACACATAGACACACACATAGACACAAACACACACAGATATAAACAAACACACACATAGAAACAGACACAGAAACACATAGACACAAACACACACACACACACACATTGACACATATACACAAACACATAGACACAGACACAAACAAACACATTGAAACAAACACACACACATTGACACAAATACACACACATTGACAAATATACAAACACACGCATAGACACAAACACACATTGACACAAATACACAAACACACGCATAGACACAAACACACACTGACACAAATACACAAACACACACAACATTGTTGTTGTAAACAGCTGTTGTCCTGAAGATAACCCTAACCTCTTGGTAAGCGGTGGGTCACGTCGTCGCTTGCTGTCTGCAGCCTCACCACTAGATGCCACTAGATCTCACACGCTGGCCCTTTAAGGCAACGACTGATCTCTTCAAAATGTTCCTCTCAGAAAATCCTCACTCACTCGTACTCCAGAGTCGTCCTCCGCGTGCTGGAGAAAGCTGCCGCCGAGAAGAAACGCTTCTCCGTGTACGTGACGGAATCGCAGCCCGACTCCGCCGGGTGAGTGAATCCCGTCAGTGAACTGTGTGTTATTCTGAGGAGACACACAAACGCACACAATCACTGACTGCTTCTGTCTCCATCCAGGCGGCAGATGGCGGACGCCCTGAGAAAACTCAATGTCCCGGTAACGGTGGTCCTGGATGCAGCTGTGGGGTAAATACGTTCATCATCAAGTCAAAAGCCGAGTCCTGCTTTTATCGGCATAAACTTAAAGCAGTGTGTTGTTGTTTTGCATGTTTCCACAGGTATGTCCTGGAGAAAGTAGACCTCGTTATTGTTGGAGCGGAGGGAGTCGTGGAGAGCGGAGGGATCATCAACAAGGTGAGTTTCAGTGAACTCCGTTTGAACAAGTCTGATTTTTAGTCTGTAAAACTCACTAGTTTTGCTTCGTGATCCAGGCCCACACATTTTAAATACAAGCTTTATTGATATTGCTATAAGTAAAAGTATCAATAACACTCTGTGAAATTAGTCTTGTATTTAAAGTTTCTCCCTGCTGCATTGAAATGAGGTTTTCTAAATGGAGTCTGGAGCTGTGCTCACAGAAACACTACCGTTTCTGTCCACAGGGGGCGCCACAATCAACACAATGAAAGTTCCTTGCAAAATGTATTTAAAATATCAAAAGTAAAACTTGTCAGTGTTTAAATACATAACATATAATTTAATCATTTTAATATTAGTTCATCAAAGTGAAGCTGATTTCAACTATTTTATATAATTTTGTGTTTTGCATTGTAAAAAAGAAATATGAATGACTGAAGTCTTAAAGGCTTTTAAGAGTCCTAAAAATCTGGATTATTTGCTTAAAAAAAGTGAGTAAATCTTTATTATATGATGCTCATTTTCAGGTTCATACTAGTATTTCTGCTAGAACATATTTACATGCTTTAATGTAAAAAAAAAAAAAAACACTTTATTTTCTCATACCGTGTCTGAATATAACTGTATTTAACCTGCTTGTCTCTTTAAGACCCCCCACCCTCCTACCTAAAAAGCCCAGTCTGCTCTGATTGGCTGGCCAGAATAATATGGTGCACCTTTGCAAAAGCTCTCAAGCCGTGGGCGGTATAGTCTAATGAGATTAGGAGGAACTCCAGATGTTTGTGCACAAGTACTGAAAAAAGTCTGTTTTTCATACGTCCCCTTAAAAAGATGAGGAATCACTGCTTTAGAGTAGAAAGGGACGTCGCTTTATTCAAGAAAATACATATACAAGTTGAAATCATCTCACATCAATGACAGATTTTTGGCATAAAATAAGACTTAATAGACTTTGAGGGGTTTGCAACGTGTTAATCTACAAAGAAAAAAGGATTAAGTAGCACCCAAATGGAAGTACGAGTAAAATACAAGTACCTGAAATGAGCCAAATGTTTTAACCTTTGCTGTTGCAGATCGGCACGTATCAGACGGCCGTGTGCTCCAAAGCGCACAACAAGCCCTTCTACGTCGTGGCAGAGAGTTTCAAATTCGTCCGCCTCTATCCGCTCAACCAACAGGACGTGCCCGATAAATTTAAGGTAACGACGACGGGAGAATTTCACGTCCGGGACTCGTTTTGTTGTGGTGTTTTTTCTTTAAACTGTCTCCCGGCCTTCGCAGTACAAAGCCGACACCCTGAAGACGGTGGCCAACCTGTCGGAGGAGCATCCGATGATCGACTACACGCCTCCGTCCCTCATCACCCTCCTCTTCACCGACCTGGGGGTCCTCACCCCGTCGGCCGTCAGCGACGAGCTCATCAAGCTTTATTTATAACTCAATAAAAAAAATCCATTTCTCACAAGGTAAACAAATGTCAAGAGGGTTTAATTGAATGCGAGTTGAAGACAGCCGATCACGCCTCCTCCCCTACCCCCTCCCCCTCCTCCATGTGTTTGGACTTCGTTCCGCTCGTTATCTGCTTCTCAAAGTCCTCCTCGCTGATTTGCCCTTTCTTCAGCCTCTTGAGGATGCGAGTGTCATTTAAAAGCTCCTTCATGTCTTCGTCGTCCACGTCGGAGCCCTGCAGACACGGAAGAAATAAAAAAGGGGAGTCACGAATGAACCCGACCCACTGATGTTTCATCGGCGGATTAAAAGAAACGCATACCTCGTCGAGCTTCCTCTTGGCCGACTTCTTCTGCTTGCGTTCCTTCTTGGTCTTCTGCTTCGACCAGGCTTTGTTCTTGATGAAGTTCCTTTTAGGGAGCGGCTCCTTCTCCTTCAGCTCGGCGAGCATCTTCTGCCTCTGCTTCTCCCGGTTCTTGTCCTTGTAGCGGATGACGTCCGTGTCCAACGTCGTCCTGGTGAAACCGGGGAACGTTTTCCCCTTCAGCTCGGGCATCTTCGGCATGCGGAGGAGGGCGAAGCCGCGGGCCAGACGCGCCAGGTTCAGATCTAGACAGAAGAGCAGCGGCTAAACGTCACGGCTGTGCTTTGTGCGACCTGCGGAGGTGTAAACGGTCTGTTTTTCACCTTTGAGCCTGAAGATGAGGCTGCATTCGTGTTTGGCGTAAGCCTGGACGTACGACACGAAGGCTCTCATGCCCCGGTCGAACATGGCTCGGTCGGCCAGAGACAGGGCCTTCACTCTGGGCAGCACGTCCAGAACTTCCGCCGTGAGGACCATCTTCTGGAGGGGACACTGAGGACACGACAAGACACCCATTTATCTCCCCGTGTGTAAAAGAATACTGGAATATCAGTAGTATGTGGAGTCATAAAAACTGGTGGTTTTAGAGAAATGTGCAAACTCACTTTCTGGTTGATGCACAGAAAGTTGATGTAGGACTCCTCCATTGGCAGCAGAAAGACGAGGGCGTTGCCCTGGTTACCGATACGAGCTGTACGTCCACATCGATGCACAAAAGCACTGAGACAAAGACAAAATAAATAAATAAAATTGAGCAAAAAAACACAAAACACATTTGTGAAGTCAGAATCATGAAACTAAATGAGCCTCACTGTTGTTTATTCTGACTCAATCACGTATAAACACTCACTAGAGCAACAAATGTGGATTCATCCGCCGCTGAAACTAGTCCCCATCAAATGCACTATTTCCTCCAGTTTGATAGAAACTACAGTGAGCAGCTGTTTGAGATTACTGAGACTTTAAATAAATTGATGAAAATATGTTAGTTATAATTAGGGATGCACAGATTCTAATATTTGATGGTGACAATGCAGCCGATCTAATCAATTCTATGTTTATATACTGGGAGTTTTTACCCAAATTGTTGCTGCATTAAAAAAAAGTTTACACTTTAATTGTAATTTTTTTATATTCCCCCAAGTTGCGGGTGATTGATTTATTATTGTAATAATAAATAATTCACAAAATGTATATCTAGGCATATGTTATTTTTTATATATATATAGATACTAAATTTTTCTCACTCACCTGGCACTGCTGGGAGGATCGTACTGCAGCACCCAGTTGACGTCGGGGATATCGATCCCTCTGGCCATGACGTCTGTACACACCAAGATCCCACTGCAGCAAAAGGCAAGGATGAAAAAAACATTCTCTATATATATATATATATATATATTTATATATTTATCGTAGCCGTTCGTGCACACAAACCTTTTCAGGGTCCGAAAGTCTGCGAAGATCTTGTTGCGTTTGTTCTTCATCTTGCCGTGGATGCAGTGGACGGTGACCTTCTTGATCAGAGTCTCCAGAGCTCGACCGTAGTACTCCACGCATGCACACGTACTGGTGGCGACAACAACAACACGTCGTCTCGGTCAATAAATGAAGAGCGGACACAAAACTTCAAGGCGAGAGACGGCACGATGTGGAGATTAATCTCTGCCTGATTGTCGTAGTTTGCAGAAGTCAAGCGGATTTATTGCCGGACGATCAACTGGATTTTTGGCAAGTCGCATCAATTTAATTTGGTTTTATTTTCATCTCTTAGTCTCCGATGTCCCTCACGGCTGTAAGAGATCCGTTGTCCACTGCAGAGAGCTGCTTTACACCCGCAGTCGTGGGTCACGTGTTGTGGCTCAAACTGCAGATGAAACTCAACTTCTTACTTTTGGTTCACCGTATAAATTGGGACAAATTAACAAAGACTTTCTCTTCTTGTGAGCAGCTTTGAGGACGTGGTCGTCGTCTTTGCTTTACTGGACAAAACCGAAGGCTGGTTCTGTGTTGACACGATAAATATAATAAATATAATATTTAAGTTACCTGAAGAAGATCAGATGCTTCTCGAGCTTGTGTTGCCTTAGAAACGCCACCAGGCTGTTGAACTTGTTCTCCGTTTTGCATATCTGATGACAACGACAACAAAAAGGTCATTTTTGTGTCGTTATATTTTAACTTTTGGGAGGCTGATTGATGTGAAAAAGATCAAATGTTACGAAGTCACAAGCAAAAGGCACGACTTGGTTTTATATTTTAAACAATAATACAAAACTGACGCAGCAAAACATACAAAATGCAAATCAAACTAAATACCGGTCCACGCGTGACTCACGGTGTAGTAGTTGCAGAGCCTGGACGGCGTCTTCTGGACGACGGCTGTCGCCGCCACGCCCTTCTCCTTCACGGTGATGCGTACCGGGTTCCTGAGGCCGGCCCGCACCAGCTTCTCCAGCTCCTGAGTCTGCGTGGCTGAAAACAAGCCCGTCCGTCTCTGTTTGGGCAGGTGACCCAAGATGGTGTTCAGACTGGGGGAAAACAGACTGTTAGCGGCACAAAGGACGATAAGAACTCATCTGAGCTCATTCTCCTCCCACAGCGGTTCAAACGTTTTGAGCACCTGGCCTCGAAACCCATGTCGAGCAGTCGGTCGGCCTCGTCCAGAACCAGCACGTCCAGACTCTTGACGGAGCTGGCCAAGTCCAGACCGTCTGCCTTCCTCCTGAACATGTCCTCCAGACGGCCTGGTGTCGCAATCACAATGTGGGCCCTGAAACACACACACACACACACACACACACACACACACACACGTATAAATGTAACACTCGCCCGCTGGTTTAGGATGCTTAGTTCGAGTTGTGTCGTGGGTGCTTTCTAATAAAAGGGCCCGTTTGAGAGGAGCTGCGCCTGGAAAGTGGACGAGAGCAGGAGGTCTTCAAAGAATAAACAGGAAGTCACAGACATATTTACATCCTGTTAGATCTGATCTCTCGGCTACTCATCGTCAACCGACCTTATTTGGATTTATTTTAATTTGTTTGTTAAAAAAGAATATATATATATATATATATATCATCCACATACCATGTTTTTTGGATTAAGCCATCTTTGCACAACACGTGATTTATAGCCAACAATCTAGCATTCAAGATTAAAATTACACAGAAGTTAGGATGTATTTACTAAAGTGGCGTTTTGTTGTCAAAACTAAGAGCCAATCAGTTCTTCGATCAGGCAACAGCCAGGCATTTCCCAGCATGCCCTGCATCATCCGGAGGTAAACGCGTTTGCCTCGATCTGGTGGAGTTGTTGTCGCCCGCGTGTGAACAATGCAGCATAATCTTGTCTTTAGTCCATTCTAATTTTACATAGTTATCCCTCATTTTATTTGCTATGTGTGAGCCTCTGTGTTGCATGTCTTGTTAGTACTTGACAATGTCTAAGAGTCTCCTGAATGATGATACTTCGTATATTAATAGTCTCACTACAGTCTCACTTCATTGTTTGTGCACGCATTGTAAAGCGTCAATATTGTATAACCGTGTATATTTAATCTTATTTCTGTTTTTAGGTTTGTTTTGTAACATCTTCCTCTTGGGACTACAGTTGAAAAATAGCCTCTTGGCTAACTCTGGCGCATTTACAGAAATGTTTTTATTAATGTGCATTGTCCCCTTATCAAATAAACCATTGTATTAAAAAAATCTGATCGCCAGGCGTCGATCACTTCCAGACAGAAAAAGGCCCTGTACTCCAGTTTATTCAACTATTTAACTCGGTTACATCTTATTTTTGCATCGGGACTCTTATTTAAATCTCGGTGAGTTTAGTGGACATGATTCCTTTGTACACCAATGAATGACTCGTCCTGTGTGACCTTGAATTTGTAAACGGATGTTTTCATGTGGTTTTGCTGCCATTTGCTTCCAGTCATTGAGACGTTTCTCCGTTTTTAGATTCTTTGTTCACCGTGGAGCGATGAGAGACAAGCAACGTTCTGTTGAAGAATTCAAGGTCACACTCGTTGAGTAATTAATGTACAAATGGTCGTTTTGAGGGGGAAGTTTTCCTTTCATAACCATTTAATTTTAAATAACTTTCTGGATTTTTCAGCTCATTCACTTTAAAGTGACAGGTTTAGGATTATTCTAGTCTGTCTCAACTCTTACTTTAAATATTTTGGGATAGATGAGAAGATTGATGCCACCATCACGTCTGTCCATTGATATGAAGACGCAGTAGGTTAGCTTAGCATAAAGCTGACTAATCGACGCATCACATCTTTACCCTTTATCCTTGAACTTCTCCACGTCGTCTATCGGGTTGGTGCCACCAATCAGCAAAATCTGCCTGGAAAAAAAACAAACGCACAAGAAGCATTTTAACAACAAAAACCAGGATTAACTAACACAAAAGAGGAAGAGGAGGGCGCTGCTAAGAAACGCAGTGATTTGTGCTTTAATGTGTAAAGTCAGGTTGGTTTATTGCTAATACACCAAAGTTTTAACACATTATTATCTCGCCTTTTCTGGAGCTTTCAACCAGATCTCTCAGTCGTCTGAATCTTTAGTCGTGACCACTGCGATCGGATATTTAACTCCTATTCAAAAAGGGCCGGATGTCTAAATTCAGGTGGCCTTCGGGGACTTTGTACTCACGTAAACTGTGGAAACTTCTGAATGAACAGCGCCATCACTTCGCTGATCTGAAGGGCCAGTTCTCTCGTGGGCGTGATCACCAGAGCGCCAACCTGCAGGGAAAAAAACACACCGTTTAAAGCTTCAAGCGTCCGAATCCTCGTCCACGCGCTGGACAGCGTCTCTCTCGGGCTTTGGAAGACGGAACGTGAATCTCGAGCGTCGCCCGCGGCCTCACCTGCATCTTCTTCAGCTTTTCCTCTCTCCTCAGGAGCAGCTCTATGACAGGAATGACAAAGGCAAGCGTCTTTCCGCTCCCGGTCACCTGCAATGACACGAGAGAGTCGGTGAGCGGCGCCGGAGAGGCCGAAGAAAAAAAGTTCCAGACGTCCTGGAGACGTTTTACAGGAGATAAGCAGCAATTAAATCAATCGAAAGAGGATTCAATGTTGTCATTTTTAAGTAAAAACGCCCCAAAACAGCTGGTTTTCAACTTCTTTATCACACTGTGAATTATATTAAACTGAATATCTTTGGGTTTTGGACTGTTACTTGATATGACATTTGATAGACAATTATTAATAAAAAAAACAATCAATGAATCAGAAAGGAAGATTGGTAGTTGTAGTGCTAATAGTGTTTTGGAGCGGTGGTAAATGAAAGAGTAATGCTGGAGGAGGATTTTTGACAACCTGGCAACCCAAAACGTATAATTATTTATGTCTTTATAACTGATCTATAGAACATTAGTAACTGATGTATTAGTACTTAGTTACAGCTCATGAATGTGTATTAGAAGTGGTACCAGTGTGTGTGATAGGTTTAACTGTTACTGGTACTACTATGTTGAGCAATACCACAGTGTACAATTACTCTGTTAGAAGTAAAAGTCTTGGATACAAAAGTATGAGCATCATAATATACTTAAAAGTAGCAGAAGTAAAAGTACTCATTATGCAGAATGGCACATTTTATATTAATATATATCATATTACTGGATTAAAATTATTCATGAAAATATCTCTCTCTCTCTCTATATATATATATATATATATAGAGAGAGAGATATATATAGATATAAGTTGGAGGTCATTTTAATGACTTTATATACTGCTGGATAGTTTAATCAATACAAGTACATCATAATTTGATTTGTTAGTTAATTTATACTATGTATTAATAAAAGTAAACAATGTTGAGTATAATCTAAAATATTTGGCTGTGAAATGTAGTGGAGTGAAGTATTAAGTAGCAGGAAATGGAAATACTCAAGTTGAGTACAAGTACCTCAAAGTAGTAGCTACATAAGTAACGTCACAGTACTTAGTAACACTTACCGCCTCAGCAGCCACATCTTTGTTACTCATGAACAGCGGAATACAAGCAGACTAGAAGAAAAACAACAATATATCAGATGTTTAATGAACATTAAAGAGGGGCGGGTTTAAAGAAAAGAAGAAGAAACGCAGGTTTAAAGGCTTAATGCGTTAAAGAAACGCAGGTTTGAAGGGTTAATGTTAAAGAAACGCAGGTTTGAAGGGTTAATGTTAAAGAAACGCAGGTTTGAAGGGTTAATGTTAAAGAAACGCAGGTTTTAAAGGTTAATGCGTTAAAGAAACGCAGGTTTGAAGGGTTAATGTTAAGGAAACGCAGGTTTGACGGGTTAATGCGTTAAAGAAACGCAGGTTTGAAGGGTTAATGTTAAGCAAACGCAGGTTTGAAGGGTTAAAAAGTTACCTGGACAGGTGTCATGTGCGTGAACTTCACTTCTTCGAGCGTTCGTAGAATCTCGTCGGTGAGTTTAACAGGTAAACTGTCCCACGTCCCTTCGGTCGTGTTGTCCATGTTGTCCATGTTGGAACGCTGTGAGCTACTCGGCCGCGTCTCCTTCCTCCACGTTGTTCCGGTTTCCGGGTGCGTTGGTGTTTACAACCCGGGTGGGAATTGAAGCGCCACCGCGAGTATCGTTCCGCGTACCAATGTATTTCTTTTCTTTCTCGTTATTTTCATTTTCTACAGTAATAGATGGCGGAAGAGACAAGTACAGGTCTCTGCTTTTTAGTTTTTTAGTTTTAAATACAACTTTTGAGTATTTTATTTATATATTGTTGTAATTGTCTGATTTCTTTTTATCTCATTGCAGTCATGAAATATATTTGAGTTCAACCATGTCAATTGCTATATCTATATATCTATCTATATAGATCTATATCTATATCTATATCTATCTATATATCTATATATATCTATATATCTATATATCTATATATCTATATATATATATTATATATGGAATATATATATTATATATCTATCTATATAGATCTATATCTATATCTATATCTATCTATATATCTATATATATCTATATATCTATATATCTATATATCTATATATATATATATGTAAAAATTGAATTATTCTTCTAAGTTTTAACACTACAGTGAAACAAGTCTTGCATACAACATTTTACTTACAGAAGTATTTTTTAGTAAATGTGGGCCAATTTAAAGGATCAAAGGTAAAGTACTCATTATGCAGAATAATTTATGTACATAATTTTACAATTTAATGTATTTACACCTAAAGTATCGAAATGCAATATGCAGAATGAAAGTTTTCACAATACTACAAATATTGTATTATTATTTTTACTGACGCATTAACATTATTAACACTTTATATATGGTGATTGGTCATGGGGGATCTTTAACAATGCATCTTAATTTAGAAGTAACTTGTAAGTTGTCAAATCAATGTTGGAGTAAAAAGTACAACATTTCTCTCTGAAATGTGTAGAAGTGGAGAGAAAATACTCGTAAAAGCATCACGAAAATGTGCTTGTGTCGACTTAAATCCTTGAGTAAAATTACTTAAATTGACAAAAATAGATTGTAAAACGATATTACGAGTAAAATGCCTGAATTCATGTTCAACTTTCGGCATCATTAACATCTCGGCCCTCTTCAACAAGTCGAGTCAGATTCTTGAACCCTTCAGCAGTTTAACTTGTCAGAGCAGGAAATACAAGGGAAACTAATTAAAATTAACAATTTTAGAGTCAGTTCCGGCTAATTTCACGTTCTCCCGCTTATCGCGAGCTCCACTCAGTTCGTAAACCACTGAACTACATAATTCAGTCAAACTTGCTTAAAAAGACATCCAAGTAAATGTACAGAATATTGGCTTTATTATGAAACCTGGGGCTTTTTCCACAGACAACCATTCTACATTTGTACAGATCCATTTTATCAGATTTAGTAGCTTGTAATCACAAAAAAAAGGAGAGACCATGTACAGAGCAGATTACCCGCCAGAGCTCACTGAAGATTGTTTTGAATACAAAACTGGAACATATTCAGCGACATGCAACACGTGCGATGTTGCAGCGGTGTGCTAGATGGGAAGCTACTGCCTTGGACCAAAGTGTTTTCTTTTTTTATTTTTTTTTATCTTGTTGGAGAAAGAAACGGGTAGAAGATTTTTGAAAGGCCTCATCCAAACAGTTGCATGTCACAGGACATGCTCCAGGAAAAACAAACTGGATACAATCATAATTTAAAATCCCTAACCCCAACAAAATAACTATAGTATAAGCAACTAAAGCACACAGCAGTCATTACGCATCAGACCCCCCCCACACCCCCCCGGCTCCCCTCCCTTCCCCCACATACCCACCCAGCGTCAATTCATCGTGTAACATGTATTTCAGTATTCGTCTACACTTTGCTTTGGAGTTTCACTCCAAGTAGCTTGGTTTAAAATCAAAATCGGCCTCAGCTCTTCAAGGTCTGACTACGAAGTGGAAGTGGTCAACTTAAAGTGTAAAAGTTAAATCAACGCGTGGACTCAAGAAACCACCGGCCTGTTTCTGAACTACGAAGGGGAATCGCACCGTTTCCCAGCAAAAGATGTCCACTGAAGCCCCCCCCCCTCCCCCCTACGTGGAGAATCAACAGACAGAGCAAGAAGCTGTACAGTTTCCCTTAAAAGATCAGCTGCAGTGAAAATCCTTCAGATATATCCATCAGGAGTGCAATTTGTAGATTGAGAGCATAAACACAACGCACAGTTATCACATATCCCCCAGAACATCGTCTGACTCGGCTTTAGACACTGGAAACAAAAACTCCTGCACTTAAAAAAAAAAAAAAGGATTCAATGCATTCTGTTTGTCTTTTTTTTTATCATTTGAAAAAGGGTCCAACCGAAATCTTCCACACATGCCGACCAATTTATGTGCATTTCTAAGTCTTTTTCATCAAACTGCTTTTAAATAAAATTATGAGCCATCGTGGTAATTCACACGGGCAAAACTGGACTGGCAAGTAATTTGCACTTACTATTTACGTAATATCGGGCAACGAAAATCTGTCAAACCAGAGAAAATAAACAAACTAATAAACTGACATAATAATCTTTTGAACCACCCGTTCCAAACAAACACTAATCACAGTTATAAAGAAGGAACCAAACAGGTAACAAACAAAACATATGAGATCCAATCACAGGTAGGCTTTACTCGAATCTGCCAGTCTCGTTTTCCAGAGTGTAAATAACTGTCTTGGTTTTCGGGAGAAATCAGTGGAGGACACAGAGGGATCATTTCATCGAACTAAACCACTCGCCGTACTTCAAAAAATCTTTTCAGGTAGTAAATCTGTCCGAGTGTCATTGCCACCAGAACCAGAGCCTCGAAGAACGACCACAGCACCACTCTGCTGTTTGTGTTGTCGTTGACTGGAAGAGAGAGAGAGCGAAAAGAGTTTGTTTAGTATTTTTAAACTCCACTCAAACAATTAAAATGATGAACACATTCTCGTTGGCTTTGGACTCACTCGCTCTGTGTATCCTCTCACGAACCTCCATGTACTCCTGCTCGTGCTTCACGGCCGTCATGGCGACCGCCAGCTCGTTGATCATCTCCTCCAGCTTGTTTTGGTGGGCTGAAAACAGGTAAACACGTAATCTTCAGAAACGGGCCACGACACGGTGGAGGTGCACAATAATAATAAAAAATAAAACATGCATGAAGGTATGCAATACATGCATAACAATCCTGCGATTGTGAGTCATGTCGCGGGTGATGCCGTCCCATCACCAGAGACATTTTTACATCAAACATGTTCTCGCTGTGCAAATAATCAAGCCATTCAAACAACACAACTTCCTGTGCGTTGTAGAAATGCA
Organism: Ophiodon elongatus; assembly: GCA_016806645.1. Classification (NCBI taxonomy): domain Eukaryota; kingdom Metazoa; phylum Chordata; class Actinopteri; order Perciformes; family Hexagrammidae; genus Ophiodon; species Ophiodon elongatus. The sequence goes on along the minus strand of JACSYO010000300.1, from coordinate 23,649 downwards.
CATTATTAGTTTACACTATGGAGACAACACTGGTTAGAGAAAACTCCGCAGTGCATCACAAACTCAAAAAGTCTATTTCACGAGAGAGGTTTCGCCCCGTGCCCTACCATCCCAGCTGTCACCACCTACGAAGAGGAACAGAGCGTCCAAAATAAAAGTCAAGAAGGGACTCAAACTGTCAAAGAACAATGACACAAGATCAGCAGAACAACAGACAGAAAACCTGGTTTGCGTGATCTATCTGGCTGACGTATAGGAGATGTAGTATTTCTTAATTTCTCCTTTGTACGCAGACATGCGCCCTTTTCTCACGTACCTTCCGTCTCCATGTCCTGGCCCTTAGGGGCCTCTCCTATGTCAATGGTGAACATGACGATCTTGGGCGTCATGGTCGACATCTTGTTGCTGAAGCAGAACTTGTAGGTTCCGTCCATGTGAGCCGCCACCGAGTATTTCCCGCTGGACTCCCTGTCGCCCTTGTAGATCTGCTTCCCATCAGGCCCCGTTATCTGTGGAAGGACACACACAAAGAGAGACACCACATCCATGTGAGGACAACAGCTGCAGGACACAAAACAACATGGTGCCATATGGCAGCAACATCTGGGTGCACAGAGCACTCAGATGCACGTGAAACCACAGCAAAATGACAAGAATAAATGAAGAACATTATTTAACATATTTTGACCACAGTATATTGCAAACGTTGCACTTCCTGCATGAATAATTCAAAATGCACTGTCACGCACTTGTTAACAGGAAGCTACACGAATAACAATAATGATAATGCACTAATTTAAATAAAAAACGTTTAGGTTGGTTAACAGCCGTTCAGCTGGTTAGAAACTCGTTCAGGTGACGTCACGCAGAGAGAGAGGCGGCTGCAGCTAACCTCGGCTAGCTTCAGCTTTAGGCCTCGTGCCTCACAAACCTTACGTTTAAGTTTAAAAAACGCGCGTTTCCTGTCGCGAGGTGGTTTATTTATCATCTCAGGAGGGTAGGGGGGGTCTCTCACCTCGACGTCGATGTCCAGGAAGCCTCCCTCGGCCACCTCGAACATGAGGCCCATCTTAGTGCCGGAGTTGACCCGCTCGTAGAAGCACTCATCGGCATGGGCGTCTATGCTCACGAAGTATCCGGACGCGGTGGCGCACAGGGCGGCCAGCAGGAGCACCAGCTCCGACACGGTGAACATGGCGACAACAAACACAAGAAAACCCCTTTTTTACAAAGAGTCTGTCCGTTCAGAGCTTCCTCCTGTAGGATGTCGGTCTGTCTGGGTGAATTGTCACAGGAGAGGAGCCGCACCAGCCTCAGCTGCCGTGTTTGCTCTCTGACTGCCACGTACGGGCTTTAGACGGCAGCCGGCGAGGGACAAAGTTAGGAAAGCGCGGCGCGAAGACTTTGTCAAAACGTAGCGTCACTTTTTTTGGGACTTCTTTTATTTGTTTGTTTCTGCGGAGAACGTCGCATCAACACCCGGAAGAAGTATGTATGTATGTATGTATTTATTTATTTATTTGATTGTTTGTTTATTTGTTTATTTGTTTATGTTTTATAATTCGTTATTTAACAATCGATTGAATAGACATTTTTATTTATTTATTTGTTTATGTATGTATTTATGTTTGATTTGTTAGTTAATTTAATTTAATATTATTCTATTCTATTTTATATATATATATTTTGCATTTCTTTTATTATTCTATTCAAATATTTGTATATATTGTGCATTTCTTTATATTTTATTTATTTATAAAAAATGTCCCCTTGCGGGATTAATTAAGTATCTATCTATCTATCTATCTATCTATCTATCTATTATAATTATCTCAGGAATTTGACTAGGTGGAAGGTGCATAACAATAAACAATAAACATTATTATATATTACATATTTATGTTTGTTTTGTAATTTAATTTAATATTGTTCGATTCTATTTTTTGTATATATTGTGCATTTTTTATATTTTATTGCTTACCTGTATGTATAAATGCTGCTGTAGCGAAAAGAATTCCCCTTGCGGGATTAATAAAGTATCTATCTATCTAAATGGTAACAGTACGTTAAAACAATATATTTATGTTTATATAGTGTATTTTATAAAGAAAAGATGTGCACGGGTGTTGAAGGAGATTGTCCTGCATGGGGATGAGCCGGGGTCAGTGGGGGTCAGTAGGGGTTTTGATGAAACCGACTGCAGCTGGAAAGAAACGGTTCTCGTGGTGTGAGGTCTTGGTCCTGATGGACCTCAGCCTCCTGCCAGAGGGAAGGCAAATACATTTAAATACATTTAAACCAACATGCCAGGAGGGGAGGGGGGGCCGCAGAGAATAAAAATAGACAGAAAGAAAGTAGAAAAGGGGACACGAAGGCACAAACTCTGATTGTATAATTCTAAACATATATCACAGGCACATAGTTACTGTTAATAATAATAATAATAATAATAATAATACATTTTATTTATATAGCGCTTTTCAAAATTCTCAAAGGCACTTTACAAAAATCATTTACAAAAATCATTAATCACTTTACAAAAATCATCATCATAAAAGAGCTATACATTAAAAACATGTAACATACAATAGTCATAAATTAAAAGCACTTCTGAAAAGGTGGGTTTTGATTTGTGATTTGAATATAGAAAGGTCAGTGCAGTCTCGAATGTGTTTGGGGAGAGAGTTCCAGAGGGAGGGGGCAGCTATGGAGAAGGCTCTGTCACCCCATGTCCGGTGCTTGGTCCTGAGTGGGATAGACAGGAGGTACACAACGACATCCTCTGTGCCAGGACCTCTCATCGACTCAGGAAAAACTCCCCCCAAAAAAAACCTTTCAACAGGGAGAAAAATGGAAGAAACCTTCAGGAGAGCAACAGAGGAGGATCCCTCTCCCAGGATGGACAGAGGACAAAAATAGATGCCATGTGTACAGAATGAACAGCATAACAGAGTTACAACACATTCAATTCACATGACAGAAATGATTCATATAATAGTAGCAGTTCTGAATGTATTGAAGTTTATTTAGGATTTTGGATGATGTGCCGTAAAGAATACTGTTGCAATAGTCAATTCTGGAGGTGATGAAGGCGTGGATCAGAGTTTCAGCAGCAGATGAGGAGAGTGATGGGCGGAGACGGGCTATGTTTTTTAAGGGAAAGAAGGCAGTTCTGGTGATTTGTTTGACGTGGTGTTCAAAGGAGAGGTTGCTGTCAAACATGACTCCGAGGTTGCGGATGTGTGGGGAGGGAGACAGAGTGGAGTTGTCGATGGTGAGGCAGAAGTTGTGACTGGTTTTAGTGAGGGATTTGGGACCGATGATGATCATGTCAGTTTTATCATAGTTGAGTTTAAGGAAGTTGGTTTGCATCCATGTTTTAATATCAGTCAGGCAGTTGGTCAGAGTGGAGTTAGTGGTGGTGGTAATGGCCTCTGTGGAGATGTAGAGCTGGACATCATCGGCATAGCAGTGGAAGAGGAGACCATGTTGACGTATGATATTACCAAGAGGGAGCAGGTAGAGGATGAACAGAAGAGGACCAAGCACCGAACCCTGGGGGACGCCTTGACACAGAGGGGCAGTGGAGGAGGTGCAGTTGTTGATACTGATGAACTGTTCTCTGTTTGTAAGATATGATTTAAGCCAAGAGAGAGCAGTTCCGGTGATGTTGAGGGACGATTCGAGGCGGGAGAGAAGGATGTTGTGGTTGATGGTGTCGAAAGCTGCAGAGAGGTCGAGGAGAATGAGAATGTTGAGGTAACCACAGTCTGAGGAGAAGAGGAGGTCATTGGTGACTTCAAGAAGGGCTGTTTCAGTGCTGTGCTGTGAGCGGAAACCGGATTGAAATGGCTCGAACAGATCGTTGGAGATTCTCACGGCCTTTTTGTTGGAACAGCAATTAAGAGTTTTTAGATACATTTCAAACTGGGTCTTTGGCTTGTAAAGTTACACTTATGAATATAATGCAAAAATAATCAATACATTTATGATAAACGACCCTTTCCTCAAATGTGAGGTGCCGCCGGTACCGCTTGTACCGCTTCTGCCGCTTGTACCGGTTGTGCCGCTGTACTCGTAAAAGAAGCCGCTACCACTGAGCATGCGCGGAGAGAAAGTGGTGGGACTCTTTAATTCGAGCCTCGCTGTTCTGCCGGACGGGCCGAACAACTCTGTGGCTTCATTTAAATAAAAAAGAATAATAATACAAATTAAAAAAAGGGGCGAAGCGGTAGCGAAGACCCGCGGCCGCCCGGGGGGAGAGAACCCCGCGCGCCCCTCTAACGCGTCGCATGTCTGGTGACGTCCACTAATCGACGTGCTGTGAAGTCTCAGAGGCCTACACACACTTTTTTTTTTCTTTTTTTTTTTGCACCTCATAGAATTTTTTTTTCTTTTTTTCACACACGTAGTTTTTTTCTTCTGCTTTCCATGCCTGGATTTCGGTGCCCGTTTTTTTTTTTCACCGGCTGCGAACCGACGACGACGACGATGAAGCGCTCCGCTCCTCTGTGATCGAAGCGGAAACCGGGGGTTCGGGGAGAAAAGCGTCGCGGACCGGAGCTAAAAGCTGCAGCTCCTGCTTCCGAGGAAGGGAGGCACGGAAAAATGACATCGCGGAGGTAAGGAGAACGACGACGTCCGCCGATTATGTTCGCGGAGGAAGCTCACTTTAAACTGACCCCGGTAGTTTGTTCGTAAACAAGCTGCGTGTACCGGCGGTTGTGGAAAAAACAACAACAACTGAGTAGCTTGTTAGCTAAGGAGCGCTTCATTTAATACACCGGTGTGGCCGTGCGAGAGGCGACCGTGTTAGTTAGAGCCGCCGGAGGAGGCGGGGGTTAGTAAACAACCGGTGCTGTCGGTCACTGGGGAGAAGTTACAGGAACTTTAGAGGGGTTTTATTAGGCAGAAGAAGGGTGTTAATAAAACACACTTATAATGAAGGGAAATACTAACTAAAAGTACAGTAAAACACACTTATAATGAAGGGAAATACTAAATACAAATACAATAAAACACATTTATAAGGAAGGAAAATACTCATTGAAAGTACAATAATACACACTTATAATGAAGGGAAATAGTAACTAAAAGTACACTAAAACACACTTATAATGAAGGGAAATACTCATTAAAACAACAAATCAACAAATATAGTATGTTTTATTATAGGTTAAGAAAATTAAAATCAGCTGCAACATTAAACGCATTCATGCATCAATAATTATAATGCAATCATATAATGTTTATGATTATGAGTACTTTTACTTTTCATACTTTAAGTATATGTTAATGCTTGTACTTTTACTTGAGTACAGTCTTGAATGCTTGGAATATAGTATTTCTACTCTGTTGTAGTACTAATTTGTACTTCAGGGAAGTACTTCATCCACTACTGGTGAAGAGTATTACTATCTGTCATATATACACAGTAGGAAGTAATTACAGTTGTGTAACTACAATGAAACAGAATACAAATTTATGATAGATTATAGATTACTAAACCTCCTCAGAATCGTGGTATTTTGGTGCATAATGATCAACACAGGGAGAGAGAATGAAGAAGCAAGTACTTGGAGAGAGGATGGACTATTTGTACACACAACACTGAAGGTACTATATTGAACATAGAGAGGGACGAACAAAGACGGGGCCAAACACTGGCTGATGTTATGAACACTGTTTGGGGGGTTTGGGGGGGGGGGGGGGTCTGAGATAGTCCAGTGCAAAGGAACTGTGATACTTAAAAAGACAGAAAGACACACATGATATGATTTATTTTTGTTATGTTAAAAGTCCAATAAAACACACTTATAATGAAGGGAAATTTAATTAGTTTAATGATGTGTTTCTCCACTGTAGTTTTCTGTGTTTTTTATTTGGGCTACAAGACACATTTCACCTGCAGTTTTTTTTGCATCTATCAAATTGTTTTCAGATAAAAAAAAAATTAAAAAAAAGAGCAAACATTTTGTGCACACTGCTTTTTGTTGTTGTTACATAATCAGAATATTAGAAGAAGGAGCGTGGACACACTCTACGTCACGCTGAGGCTGATGGTTGTTTTGTTGTTCCTCCTCCTCCAGGTGGTTTCACCCCAACATCACAGGTGTGGAGGCTGAAAACCTGCTGCTGACTCGGGGGGTGGATGGGAGCTTCTTAGCCCGACCCAGTAAGAGTAATCCAGGAGACTTTACCCTCTCAGTACGGTAAGCGGTGCATTCAGGGTGATACTGTGTCAGCCACTACACCAATACAACAATACGTCAGCAGAAATACAAAGAACCACCGGATCAGATAGGAGTGTGTCTTATTTTGAAAGTATTGTTGCCTCGACTTAAGTGTACGTGTATGTAGAGGCGGGTATTTCATGGGTTTTATTTATGGAGTTTATTTAAATCAAAGCTTAATAAGTTTTCGATTTAAAATAGTCCTTCATTGAGTAGGTATAATAACGTAAAGGGGGTTTTATAGGTTTGATTCGGGATCTAAATGTAAACGAGAAGGTGATAAATCCAGGTGATAAATGTTTGTTTTACATCAATAACGTTTGCAAACACGCGTTGCTATGATACGCTGAGGATCAGACGAAGGAAACGTGCACTAACTGCCAGTGACGAGATAAAAGAAGCATCGTGGCGTTGGAAGGGAAAGCGTTTGTGTGAACGACGTCATCGTATAATCGAATGTCAGATGACACCTAATCTGCTTTCAGGAGACCAGGCTGTCGTCCGTCTGACACTGATCAATATTTCTATAGTCAGAATGGATCAAATAACCATATGAAGGCAGCGTTCACTCCCCGCTCGGCTCTGAACATCGAGCAGCCAGATGTTTCACGTCTAAACTAAAGCGAGAGTAAATATTGGACTTGCGTTCATCAGGTGGACACGACTCCAAATGAACGACGGCGAAGACGGGCAATTGTTCGCTCACACATTTTCCATCACGACTTTAAAAGAGGACGCGAGGTGCTCGGTGTCAACATCTACTGCTGCTGTATGATAATACTATAACCAGGAAGAGGTGTTGACGATGTGGAGCGATGGTGTGAGGCCGGTGTCGTCCAAAGAAGGAAGCCTTTTTTTTTTTTTTTTTTCTTTTTTTTTTATAAAAAAAAGGAGTTTGTGGTTTTTTGAACTCGGGGCCCGCCGAGTCTCACATTTCTTCATGGTGACGTTTCGCTGACTCGGTTTCGCTGACGCAGTCAAAAAGTTATTTGCGTCTCGGCCTCGTGGTTTCGCTGCACGCTCTCTCTCGTCTCGCTCCGTGTTTACTTCACGTGGAAACAAAAGGAGTCACGCTCCTCCGGCCGAGGCTCCTCCGGCCGGAGGAGCCTCCCCTGCTGGTCCTTCGACGGGGAGACGCTGAGCTTCAGATCCGCCACAAGTTCTGCCTTTTCTATTTTCTGAGACGCTGGTGGCCACCTACGATGACTCATCAGTTTATTTTGGTGTGTGTGTGTGTGTCACAAGAAAAAGAATATTTTCTTCTTCCAAGTAACAGAGACGGCACTGGTGGAGACTTTGTGATGAACTATTTATACATCTTGGTCAAATTCATCATAATACACGATGGGATCCTTTTCTTGATGAGTCGATCAATCGTTGGTCTTTGATATGTCACCAAGTGGAAATGTGTTAGTTTAAAGTCTCATAAGACAAAGAAAAGAAGCGAATCCTCACATTTGAGAAGCTGGAACGTGGCAACGTTTGACATTTGTGTTTGAAAAATGACAATCGATTTTTAGAATAGTTATAATAATAATAATCGCTGGATACAATTATATCATTGTTTTCAGTATTTTCTGTCAAAATATGAGCTCACTATGACTGCAGCACATTTAAGTGAGAAGATACTTCACATCCCTGATTGATGAAAGTGCTTTTTTTTTTTTCTTCTTCTGCAGGCGAAATGGAGCCGTCACCCACATCAAGATCCAGAACACGGGGGACTACTACGACCTGTACGGAGGGGAGAAGTTTGCCACCCTGGCGGAGCTGGTGCAGTATTACATGGAGCATCACGGGCAGCTGAAGGAGAAGAACGGAGACGTGATCGAGCTCAAGTATCCGCTCAACTGTGCGGACCCCACCTCAGAGCGGTGAGTGGCGAACATCATGCTGTATTGAAGGAGACTTGAAACTAGAGATTGAGACATAAACTCATGTTTACAATGTTTACTGAGGGAATAAATCAAGAGAGAAGTAGAGTCATTTTCTATAGACTTCTATACAACCAGAGGAGTCGCCCCCTGGTGGCCAGGAGAGAGAATGCCGCCTGGTCTTTATAGATGCTGTAAGGTTTATTTGCTGATTTAACTCGCAGCAAAATATTCTTATAGCTACATTTTGACATTAAAACCAGCTCCATACAAACTAGAGATGAGTTATTCTGAGGTATCGATTTACAGTTTTACATTTTCTCTCCATACTCGGGCTGCTAAGTCAACTAATCGGTGCAATAGTCTCAGTCGACTGTTCAGTTTGATTTAATTCAAATCAATTCAATTTATTTGTAGAGCCCAAAATCCCAAATCCCAAATTTGTCTGAGGTTTTTACAATCTGTTCAACGTACGACATCTTCTGTCCTCCCCGAACAAAGACCTTTAACGGGGGGAATAAAAAAGGATTTCTTTAGTTGATTGTTTTTTTTTTTTTTGTTTTTTATGCTCTCTCACGCTGAATGATTTAATTCCAAGAAACCTTTGAGCACTTCTCTGTTAAACACACAGTGGTGCTTTTGTTTAGATTCTCTGGAGTTTTAACGATCTCTTCATTAAGTCAACTAAACGATTGTTTGACAAACTTCTGTGAGTGTTAATCGACTCAGCATTTCGTTGGTCCAGGACAGCCCTGCGGGCTCTGGGTGCCCCGGGGGTAATGTAATGTCTTTAGCCCTTGATTAACCGAGCTCGTGAACCGTAAACATCCGTGCTTGCTTCATGTAAACAAAGACGACGCACAGACCCGAACAGATCTTGACCCTGTGTGCGTGTCTCTCTGCCAGATGGTTCCACGGTCACTTGTCGGGCCGGGAGGCCGAGAAGCTGCTGACGGAGAAAGGGAAGAACGGCAGCTTCCTGGTGAGGGAGAGCCAGAGCCACCCCGGGGACTTCGTTCTGTCAGTCCGGACGGGAGACGACAAGACGGACAGCAGCGACAACAAACCCAAAGTCACCCACGTGATGATCCGCTGCCAGGTAGACGCACCGATCATCACCTCGTCACGTCAGAATGTCAGGAAATAGATATTAACACCTTCTCTAAAGGCGTGATAATGATTCATGCAGATGTTACGATGAGCTGCTATGTCCCTACGAGGATCCAGATGTTCCTCAGGACGTCATTCTGTTTCTTTAGGTTGCAGCGCGACAGCCACTGATTATTTTAATAAGTTTTTATATATTACGTTTTAAAGATTTAAAGTCGTCTCAGGAGGCCTGTACACAAGAGGCCTCCAGGGAGAGTCCTGCTAAAGCATTGTTGTCCTCGACAACGGTGCTTGCTTTTCAGTCCTTCTGCGATATGAAGCTTAAAATGTGCCACGATGAGGAACGCCAGGTTTCAGCCGCAGCAGGTTGAACGTTGTTCACTCAAAACGGACTTTACTATGTTCGCTGGATTATTTATCACAAATATCAGGTTTAATCCAGGATTTAAAGAGTTTTCTCGTCAGTATACACAAGACGAGAGATCGTAAAACACCAGGCGGAAAACCTCCGGTTATGAAAAGTAAAGCCAATGCTTCATGTGTTAAAGCTGCATTCTCTCTCCTGACCACCAGGGGGCGACTCCTCTGGTTGTATAGAAGTCTATAGAAAATGACTCTACTTCTCTCTTGATTTATTCCCTCAGTAAACATTGTAAACATGAGTTTATGGTCTCAATCTCTAGTTTCAAGTCTTCTTCAATACAGCATGATGTTCATTTAGTAAGTTATGGTCCATTTAGAGTCAAACAGACCATAAAGCAGAGTATGCTTTAGGGCGTCTCTACGTCCTCCTCAGTCCAGATATGGTCACTTATGTTCAGTGGTTGCAAAAAAACAAGATAGCGACGGCCAAAATGCCAAACTCGAGGCTTCATAGCATCAGTCTACTTATGAACAGTATGTGGTTGCATACAGAAAGCATCCTCATATTCTCAGATCATTCCACTGAGTAAGTCTGACTAAAATGGAGCTGGAACCTTAAACCGGGACAAACTCAAACTTAACCAGTTGTTCACTCCTCAACACTGTGCAGACAATCTACAGATTACACCGACAAATTTAAGGTCATCTCAAGCAGCAAAACGTCATTTTTAGTATCATAACTTCCCTGAGCAAAAGCCTAAATTTAGTTCCAGGAATTTGTCCTCAAAGTGGAACCGAAAGCAGAACAATGGCTGTCATTAAGTTGCTGCAGTGGAAGATTCAGACGCATCTGTGCTGTCAAGGAAAGCTTTGTGCTCTCTGTTCAGTCCGACCTCTCACGGGGAAAAGGGTCGGGGAATATGTCGGGTATCATTAGGGTTTCATCCATACTAGTACTCTTATCAATACTCTTATCGGTTCTTTTTATTATTATTATGTGAGGAAATAATCCACATTTCTTTATTATTCTTGTGTGTAAACAAATAGTTTTTCTTGAGCAGCAACACAAGAAGTTCCAAAATCTTTGGCTTCTAAAGTACCGATAGCAGAAATGGTGACTCCGGACCTCATCAATACTCTGTGTTTTTACTCATTTAAAACCGGTTTCCGTTTAGAACCGAGTTTTCGGGGGCCTCCCAAAGAGTACGGATCAATAAAGGTGGATTCACCAGGTCGCTGCAGTGCTCGTGGACACTTATCAGTCACTTGGTTTCTTGTGCAAACTACATGTAGATGTTCCTCCTGAGGGTGAGACTGTGGCTTTTTATTTTAATTCTTTTTAGCAAGACCTGAAGTACGACGTCGGCGGAGGGGAGAAGTTCGACTCCCTCACCGACCTGGTGGAGCACTACAAGAAGAACCCCATGGTGGAAACCCTGGGCACCGTGCTTCAGCTCAAACAGGTGAGCCTCCTGTCCGTGTCCTTAACGTCCACCGGGAAGATGAAAGCAGCGTTTTCCTGACTCCTGCTCTTCTCCTCCTCCTTTTCCTCCTCCTCCTCCTCCTCCTCCTCAGCCTCTGAACACTACTCGTATTAACGCTGCAGAGATTGAAAGTCGAGTGAGGGAGCTGAGCAAACTCGCGGAGGCCACAGACAAGGTCAAACAGGGCTTCTGGGAAGAATTTGAGGTGAGTGTTGAACCGTGTGAACCCCGAAGCCGCTTCGGGACGTTTTCTTTTGCTCCCGTCATATCTTTTTCTCTTTTGAGGTTTTTTCACTACAAAATAAAAGTCCTGCTCCTCTCTGGAAACAGAACCATCATGACTAGAAGTAGAGAGAACTAGAACATGTCTTTAGTGCAGAATAAAGTTTTAATGAAAAAAAAAAAAATCTTTGATAATTCTATTATCAAAGATGTTCAATCTGTTATCAATGGAATCTATATTTCCAACATTTTAAATGAGTGTCCACAAGTCTTACCAATGTTATAAAAAATGGGGGCGCCCTGTGCTATCATATTGAAGTATTTCCATGTGTACGGCCTCTCCTCCGCTCTGTGTTCAGCAGACTGAGGCTGTTGGTCTAAATCAGCTTCATAGTTTCACTCAGGAGCTCAGAATGTAATGTTTTTTACAGAATCTGGTGAAAGCAAAACGAGATTTTAAATAAGACACATATAATAAAATGTTTTTGATGAAACATCACAATCCTAAGCTTCATTTTAAGTGTTCGTCACACTCGATGCCTTCAAGGACCGTCGGCAAGATGAAAACCTGTAAATAATGACGTTTCTTTTAATAGCTTCTGGCTTTGATAAACGGTGTAGTTTGGGCGATTGTTTTAAGAAAACATGCTTTTCAATCTAGCCGTTGGGTTTCGGGGTTCAGAGGGTCATCATGATGAATCCTGTTGTATCTCATCGTCTCATTTATTATTATTGATTTTATCTTATTGTATCTTATGATGTCATATATGATCATATTTTATAATGTTGAATCCTATGGTACCTTATCTTGTCGTGTCATATCTTGTTGTATTGTATCTTGTTGATTCTAATGCTGCGTTCACACTAAAAGTGTTGCGAATTTTTCGCGCGAGTAGATTACAGACAAAGTCAACGCATGGATGCGAATAACGCAAATTTCTGCCGAAAAATTTGCATGACGCTGTGTCTTTAAAGCCAATCAGCGTTGAGAAGCTCCGCCTGTCATCACTGACGTCCTGCCGTTGTGGAATCAGAAACTATGGAGGAGAAGTCGATAGTCTGGGAGCGGCTTCATCCAGAAGCCGCTCCTGGAGAAGCTGTGTGCGGCTACGGATGATATTATATAACATTATGATGTTATGAACCCAACACGAGGGGGTTTGATGTTCCCACCTTTTGTGGGACTTCCACAACATGTACAAAGCATAAATAGTGTTTTTTTTATTCCACGGTGGAAATGAACTATTTCCACGGAGATAAGCCACGCCCCCTCTCCGGCGCGAGTGAAGCGAATGACGCAAAATAACCACAAATAGTCCGGCGAGTAAAGCGGCGCGAGTATTCACAACGCTTTTGGTGTGAACACAGCATTATTGCATTGTACGGCGTCTCGTCTCGTCTTATCGTAATATATTGTTGGTTGTAAGCGGCGTGCTGAGACTTGACTCTCCTCTCGCTCTCTCTCCATCCAGACTTTGCAGCAGCAGGAGTGCAAGCTGCTTTACAGCCGCAAAGAGGGCCAGAGAGCGGAGAACAAAAACAAGAACCGATACAAGAACATTCTGCCTTGTGAGGAAAAACCAGCCCCCCGACTGCTCTCTCACGAGAACACGACCTTCCCCTTTCCCCCCGAGTGGGATTCTAAAAGCTGCACTGTCTGTTTCTCTTTCTGCTTCCAGTCGACCACACGCGTGTGGTGCTGAATGACAGGGACCTGAATGAGCCGGGCTCTGACTACATCAATGCCAATATCATCATGGTAGTATCTGCCGTCATGGTAAAGTCACTTCATCATCTATTTATTTTTTCTGCACTTGATAATATCTGTAAGATGTAGAATTATGTGGATCAACTGTTCTGCGTGTTTTCAGTCAGTTTTTTTTTCCTGTTTATTATCAGTATTCAGCTGACTGTGTGTGTGTGTGTGTGTGTGTGTGTGTGTGTGTGTGTGTGTGTGTGTGTGTGTGTGTGTGTGTGTGTGTGTGTGTGTGTGTGTGTGTGTGTGTGTGTGTGTGTGTGTGTATAGCCGGAGCTGGACCCGAAGTGCAACAGTACGAAGGCGAAGAAGAGCTACATCGCCACGCAGGGCTGTCTGCAGAACACCATCAGTGACTTCTGGAGGATGGTGTTCCAGGAGAACTCCCGAGTCATCGTGATGACCACCAAAGAGGTGGAGAGAGGGAAGGTGAGCCCAACGCGCCTCAAAGTCCACCGGAAAACCAACAACGCTCTTCTCCTCGTTCCTCAATACGAGCAGAGCGTTTCTAATGCAGCGGCCATTTTTAATATCGGGTTTTGCTTTATGTATTCCGATCCTTTACTGACGTAGAAATAAAATGCGGCGGCCTAAAAACGAGAAAAATCCAGAACTCAAAAAGTAAAAGTACAGAAGTATGATCTAAAAGTATCAAAAGTAAAAGTACTCATTATACAGAACTGCTCATTTTGCAGTGTTTTACTATTATTATTATTATTATTGTTGTTGTGTTTTTATCACTAACAACTACGTGTAGTAGTATTTTAATTGTGTAATTCGTCAATGGAGAGCCAATTTGAGATACTTTGTATGCTACTGGGTACATTAGTGGTAAAGTTCTTCATCATATTACATAAACATCATATTTATTTTTTTATCTGAAAAGTAACCAGTAAACTATAAGTGGAGTAAAAAGTCTCCTCCATTACATCTTTTTTTCTCTACTACATTTATTTGATTTGTTACTTTGATTCAGATTATTAATATAAAGTATGAATAAACTAATCAATTTTGACGTGTTATTTCGGTGAAGATAAAATCAAACAGCAGTTTATGAAGTAATTAAAATGAATTCCACATTAATACGTCAATTCTTATAATACAGTAGTATAATGCAAAATTAGTACTTTTACTTTTGGTACTTAAATTATTTTGTGATACGAATACTTTCTAGTATTTCTACACTGTGGTGCTTCTACTGAACAAAAGATCTGAACCCTTGTGCTCATGAGACGGCAGCATCAGAGGAAAACGTGTCAAAGTAAATGTCCTGGTGTCTTTTCAAAGTAAATGTCCTTGTGTCTTTTCAAAGTAAATGTCCTCGTGTCTTTTCAAAGTAAATGTCCTCGTGTCTTTTCAAAGTAAATGTCCTTGTGTCTTTTCAAAGTAAATGTCCTTGTATCTTTTCAGAGTAAATGTGTGAAGTACTGGCCGGACATGTCGGCTCTGAAGGAGTACGGAGCGATGCGTGTTCGAAACGTCAGAGAGACGTCCGCACACGACTACATCTTACGAGAACTCAAACTGTCCAAAGTTGGACAGGTAAGTTGTGCTTGTATGTTTTGAACACTGATCCAATCCATTCCATAGATAGAAGACGCAGAAATGTACATTTAAATGAGCATGTCTTTGTTCTGCTGCTGTTTACCAGCAACAGATTCTCCTGAACCAGCTGAAGTCCAAGTTTGAGATGTTAGTTGGCTTTAAATCTCCGTAACATGGACTCCATGTGAGCTACAAATTCAACGAAATACAATACCTCCGAACATTTCTTTCACCTTTACACGTGTTAAGATGACAAAATGGAAAAATCCTTTCCTTCGAAAATATGCAGAAGGAAAGAAATGTCAATTTGAAGTTTGTTCTAAGCGTTAAAGTATAGTTGGGTGATTTTTCTATATTTATACTAACACGTATTGTGTGTGTGTGTGTGACACTCTGTGTGTTGCTCCTTCATCACCACCAACACACTGTAGTTTATTCTGACTCAAACCCACAAATACTCACCAGAGCACCAAATGTGGATTCATCCGCCACTGAAAATAGTCCCCAACAAATGCACCATTTATTGCTGTTTGAGTGAAAAAACTACAGGAATTCAGAAAGTATTGGGAGACGGACTAACACATTTATTGACAATAACAGAAATATAGAATAACACCAGCCGTAAGAGCTTTACACACAGGGGGCACGATGAATAAACAACACAAAAATGAAAAGTACTCTCATGCGAATAACACCTTTTCAGTAAAAGGTTTGAATAGATTCAGCAGGCAGAGGACCGACTACCAGGATCCTATTGATCCAGATTAACTGCTGTATATCCTAAAATACTGTCAGCTATTTTATTAATGATAAAAATGATTTGAGTAAATTTGAGTCATTTTGTGTTGTGTTAGATAGATAGATAGATAGATAGATAGATAGATATAGATATATATACTTTATTAATCCCGCAAGGGGACATTTTTTCACTGCAGTAGCATTTTTACATACAGGTAAGATGAGAACAATATATACAAAAAATAGAATAGAATAATAATATGAAATTAAATTAACTAACAAAACAGTAGTGCAAGATGTAGCCAACAAACAAACAAAGGTGCTATAGTTGGGTGGTTACGTCTCAGGCTTTTATTTTGAAAGGTAAGAACGGTATTGTTGGTCTGTGCTGCCGAGTGTACGTTTTGAATATTAATTGGCTGATGCAGTTATTGAAAAATCTACCTCGCTCGTTCTGTGTGAAAACAGAAGTAAAGGCCTTAATCCTCAGTAGTCATGTATTGAGGTTGTAATTAAACATATTGAAGCTCTCTTTCTATGTGTTGAAAGTCGCTCCTCACTGTTTCCAGGGCAACACAGAGCGTACGGTCTGGCAGTACCACTTCCGGGCCTGGCCCGACCACGGCGTCCCCACCGACCCGGGCGGCGTTCTGGACTTCTTGGAGGAGGTCAACCTGAAGCAGGAGAGCATCGTGGACGCCGGGCCTATAGCGGTGCACTGCAGGTACACACACACACACACACACACACACACACACACACAGACACAGACACACACACACACACCATAAGAGATCATGGAGGAAACCTGACACCTCAAAGTTGATCTCTGCCTCTCTCGTTCTCAGTGCGGGGATCGGGAGGACAGGAACATTTATAGTGATCGACATCCTGATAGATGTGATCAGAGAAAAAGGTGAGTCGAGCAAATGTTAACTTTGTCAACTCGAGTGACTTGAGTCCGGATAAAATCCCGATGAGGTTTAAACAGTTTTCCTTAAAAACACCAGAAGAAGAACTTAAAGGCGTTTCTACTCTCTGCGCTGCATTATTCTCTGAACATAAAGCCACAAACCAACCTCTGCTATCCTGAGGAGGGATTGTAATCGTCTGTAAACTCATATCTCATATTCATAAACTACTTAATTACCTTTATACAAACCCTGTAAAGAAATAAGTCAAGTTTTAAATGCATTATAATGAAACAAAGGTTGAATATCCTGTAAACTATTTGATTTGGCTGCAAAATATTTCCTCAAATGTACATTTTTAAGACTTCCTGTTTATAAAATCGTCTAAAAATGAAGCGTCCTTCTTTGTAAAATCCTCTGACGTGTAAATAGTGTTTTTTATCAGTGAACTATTTGTGACAGTCACGTGATCCAAGTTACAATATTCAGAGTCAGACCTAACATCTGGAATAAAGTCCCATAAAACTGCAGATCCGCTGCAATTCTCACTTCTTTTCAACCGAGTAATGAATCATTTCTCGCACACTTCTTTTATCTCTATTCTCTTAATGGCTGTTTTCTAATTGTGTTTTATAATGTCTTTCTTTTGCACGTTGCATCGATGCTTTTGGCCTTTTTTACGTCGTTGAAAACGTGCCATAAAAATAAACTTTGCTCGCCATGCATTTCCCCTCTGGGGATCAATAAATGCTTCTCTTATCTTCAGCAGCTGGCGCACAACGATCTCTAAACTAACACACACACCTTCCCGGCTCTCGCTCAGGCCGCTGTCGTTCGGAGACTCGTAGTGAGATATCCTTTTGTTCCGTGCTGCAGGGGTGGACTGTGACATCGACGTGCCGAAGACCATCCAGATGGTTCGCTCCCAGCGCTCCGGGATGGTGCAGACGGAGGCGCAGTACAGATTCATCTACATGGCCGTGCAGCACTACATAGAAACGTTGCAGAGACGCATCGAGGAGGAGCAGGTGTTCATGCTTTCTCTTCTATTTCTTTCTCTTTTATGTCCCCTCTTCCTGTCTCCTAAACCTCCTGTGTTCTCTCCTCCGCAGAAAAGTAAGATTAAAGGGCGCGAGTACACCAACATTAAGTACTCTTTGTCCGACCTGACCGGAGGAGAGCAGAGCCCTTTGCCTCCTTGTACTCCTATTCCCACTCCCACCTGCACAGAGTGAGTACAGGGCGGCCTTCTCGCCCTTTGTTGTGTCATATTGAAACCGCTTGTTCAGAAAACCTCGTCGCTTAGTTTCTCATGAAAGTGTGTGTGTGTGTGTGTGTGCGCGCACGTGTGTGTGTGTGTGTGTGTGTGTGTGTGTGTGTTGGCAGGATGAGGGAGGACAGCTCCAGAGTGTATGAGAACGTGGGCCTGATGCAGCAGCAGAAGAGCTTCAGATGAGATTCACCTTTGACCCCAGTGCTCTATCAGTTCCGGGTAAATGAACTGACATGCTGCTCATTTAGAAAAAAATTAAAAACACATGAGGCTGTAAATTCTCAAGTAAAACATGAGCTGGCGGTGAAAAGAAAAGGCAACCATAACGGGGGTTTAAGTTATCTGCATTATAAGAGCTGATGAATTCAGCATGACGTACATTACGGGACTTCTTTACATTCACTCGTTCATAAGGAGACGATGTATCGGATGTTTCCGGCTTGTTCCGCTGCCCTCAAGTGGCAAATCTTTTTTTGTTTGTTTTTAAACTCTTAACAACTAAGAAATACCGAAGATGTGCCTTTTTTTATATTGGTGTTACTTCCTGCAAGAGTTTCACATTAAAAGCCTACCAGTAAAAAGTGTTTTTTTAGGTACAGCAGCTGCTCTTGCAAAGTTGATGCTGTTGCGTGCAGCGTGCACTCAGTCGGGACGCAGCTCGAACTGTCATCTGTCATCGCGGCTTTGTCTGTGTGTCGTCTGCATGTCTGTGTCGTCTGCGTGTCGTCTGTATCGTCTGTGTGTCGTCTGCATGTCCACTGCGTATCGTCTGCGTGTCCACTGCATGTCGTCTCCGTGCCATTTGTGTCGTCTGCGTGTCGTCTGCGTGTCGTCTGCACGTCGTCTGCACGTCGTCTGTCGTCTGCGTGTCGTCTGCGTGTCGTCTGTATCGTCTGTGTGTCGTCTGCGTGTCCACTGCATGTCGTCTCCGTGCCGTCTGTGTCGTCTGCGTGCCGTCTGTCCACGCTCTCTGCGGTTCGGTCGACATGGCGTATCCTCTGCCGTGCAGAGGACTGTGGGTCTGAACAGCCACGGACAAAACGGTTCGGAAGGTAGAGAAACAATAAAACCAATCGATACGATGAGAAGAATAAATAAATAAATAAATAAATAGAATAAAAATAACTGAAAGCAGTAAAAAGACACATAAAAGACAGACTGTAAAAATGTGATTTAAAAGCGATTGATTCCGCGAGCTTTATCTCCTGAGGCAGGTCGTTTCACTGAGAGGCCCCTGAGGGCGAAACCACGAGGTCATACGGGGGTCAACATTTCTGCTATATATCTTGGGGCCAGACCCAAGCATGCTTTAAAAGGGATCAGTAAAATCTTAAAATCCATGGAGAGAAGCCAGGAGTAGTTATGAGTTATGAGCACAGACTGTTTTATAAGAACTGGACGTAGTCGTCGTGACGTCTCCCGTTGGTTTGTGGACGTTTTGAAGCCTCGAGTTCGGCGAATTCACCGTCGGCGTCTTAGATTACGTCCGTCACCATGTTGTTGTTTTTTTCCGCAATCGATAAACAGAAGTGACCATATATGGACTGAGGAGGAGGGACGTAGAGACGCCGTATACGTCTCTGGTAGAGACCTGTCAATCACCTTGTAGCCCCGCCCTAAAGCATCCCCTGCTTTATGGTCTGTTTGACTCTAAATGGACCATAATTTACTAAATGATGTTTACAATGTTTACTGAGGGAATAAATCAAGAGAGAAGTAGAGTAATTTTCTCAGACTTCTATACAACCAGAGGAGTCGCCCCCTGGTGGTCAGGAGAGAGAATGCAGCTTTAACACATGAAGCTTTGACTTCTATACAACCAGAGGAGTCGCCCCCTGGTGGTCAGGAGAGAGAATACAGCTTTAACACATGAAGCTTTGACTTCTATACAACCAGAGGAGTCGCCCCCTGGTGGTCAGGAGAGAGAATGCAGCTTTAACACATGAAGCTTTGACTTCTATACAACCAGAGGAGTCGCCCCCTGGTGGTCAGGAGAGAGAATGCAGCTTTAACACATGAAGCATCAGCTTCACTAGGCAGAACCGGAGGTTATGGGCTTTTCTTTTGGGCATGCATCTCTATATTCTGAAGACACACATGTCTAAAGGATTCTCCTAAAACCCGAATAAAATCAACATATCACACGTTTCAATCTGAAATAATAATAAGTCCTTAATAAATCCAGGCAGAATATGCTGTTTACGTGCCGTTTTATCAAATTCACACTATTGTCGCACTCTGATGAATAGCGGAATATTAGAAGAGAAGAAAAACAGAATACATCTTTTAAAGAATATGTTGAAATATAAAATGGGGGTAGTTAAGAAGTTTCAAGGCCTCGTTCTCTCTGCAGCTGTGAGCTAAATAAAGTATTTCTTAAAACTTACCAGTAACTGTTTTTATCTTTCTGTCTCTTTTCAGGATCTCGATACCTGACAGTTTTTTTCGCCAGCCACACTTTGACGCCTGAGACTTGACCGTAATGACATGGAACAATGGACACACACACACACACACACACACACACACACACACACACACACGAGAGAGAGAGACCAGACACCAGGCTCCTCCTGTTCTCGCTCATCTCACACGAACATTTGCCCTCTAGTTGAATTCTAAACCACTGTGATGATCATCAGAAGAGCCTTGGAGAAGCCTAACATGCTAAATCCTGCTACTAAACCACCGTTTTGTAAATCTCACCCCAACGAGGGCTGCGATGACTCTCCTCAGAGGGGAAACGCCTCGCTAACCGTTGCTCATTTTTCTGTTTGTTTTGTTATTATTAACCAAAGGAAGGTTCCGGCGACGTAAATGAGGAGTTTTCTTTAAACGGCCTATGCCAAAACCATGATTTCATCCACATTTCTCAGCCAATTAAAAGTCTCTATTCGGCCTGTTTTAAAGCGGTGGGAGACCCGACCTTATTTGTGTGACTACCGTCTAGTTTTCACTTTGTTACGTCTAGAACAATGTGTCTGAATGAAGAACTATTGTAGAGTAACACCATATTTACTCTTGATTCGTGATCCACTTCTAAACATGAATTCCTTTTTTTGGCACCAGAACTGCCTTGAAGAGAAACTTTAATTCAGGCTCTTTTTCGTCTTTGTTTTTGTCGTCCACATGGGGGTTTAAAATGCTTTTTTGTTTTTTGTTTTGATGTTTTGTATTTTTTGGGGGATGCACCGTGTCTGTTAGTGAATCATTCCTGAGCTCAAGCCGAACGCCCTTATTGCTGCACTTTCTTTTTTTTATTTCGCAGCATAACAGTTTCAGTCAAGCCTTGATTCACCCGCTGGACTTATGAATAATCTAACCTGCGGTTTGGAGGTGTTTCTTCAGTGTGACGGCATATTCAGATTTCAGGGGGTCGTCGGCTGCCACCAAGAAAAACTTTGTTTTTTAAGTTTTTTAAGTTTTTTTTTTTTAAAGTACATATTACTTTTTCATTACTTCATGTTTGTTTTTTTGTTTTTTTAAAAAAGACAAATGCCTTTTGTGTACCATTGCCTATTTTGAGCACCACATGTACTTAATTTTGAGAGTTTTCAGAAGCGATCAGAAGTCTCTCAGCTTCGGCACTATAGATAGTCTGTGTTCTAGATCGTTGCCCCGTGATTGTCAGCTGGATTCAGTAGTTTACACACACACACACACACACACACACACACACACACACCCACCCACACACACACACACTTTTCATGTCTTTCTGATAATGTTAATCAAAGTAAAGCAGTTAAAGGAATATTTCGACATTGTGGGAACATTCGCTCATTTTTCTTTCTTGCAAAGAGTCCCGTGAGAAGATCGATGCCAATCTCGTGTCTGGAAAAAGCCGGGGTTTTTTCTCGCATGAACTCCCGACGAATGTCCAGAGAATTGCGTCCGGACGCGAGTACACACACGACTTTCTCACCCACCCGCAAGAAAACGCAACACAACGTTCACGTAGCCGGTCCGTAGTTTGGTCCTAAAAAACCGAGCCTCGTCATCGTCTTTGAGTGAAGGACTCTCTTTCTCCTCGCCCTTCACCTTCATCGTGTTTGTGTTTTTCTTCTTATTCTTATTCTTATTTTTATTTTTGCACCAGCAGCATGTCAGAGACGTTGTCGACTCGCTCGCCGTGAATCCTCAGGACGACGAGCGTCCGGTCACACTCGGTCCGTGTTAACGTCCGCTGAGTGACGTCGAGGTGATCTCAGCGCTGCTGTGTGAAAGCGGGTTTAAGATAAACACAAGGCCACCGTCGGCAGCCGGTTTAGCTTAGCTTAGCTTAGCATAAAGACAGGACACAGCTAGCCTTAATAGCCTCTGTCCAGAGGTAATAACCCCCTCCACCCCCCTCCCTCTAATAGCACCGACTAACACGCTGTCTCTCGATTGTTTTAAACTGTACAAGAACAAAACAAAGTCACATGTTGTGGTCTACGTGCTAGCTGTTTCCTCTTGCTTCCAGTCTTTATGCTAAGCTAAGCTAATCACCTGCCAGACACGAGAATGGTATCGACCTCTTCATCTAACTCAAACCATTTCCTTTAACCTCATCTTCACAAACAGCTGCAGTGTTTTCGGGGGAAGGGGGGGTGGGGGGGGGGAGTCCGATGTTTTGGATCGACATTATTTCAATGAGAATCCACAACACTCATTTCAAAGCATGTTTCTCTTTATTGTTTTTTGTGTGTGTGTGTGTGTGTGTCTTCCCATCACTTCGCCTTGAGACGCTGCACTTCTTCATGTAACGGTGCCGACTCGGATTCTCTCCGCCGAGAGAAAGGAAACGAAGCGGCGGCTCTCCTCTTTGCCTTGAGGGCCAGTTCTCAACAACCACTGATTGAACAGCTTCTTTCTGTAACATTGGAAACGAAACCGAATCATGAAATCAGTGGGGGTGTTTTTTTTTTTGGAGGGGGGGGGGGGGGGCTGCTTCCTCCTCCCGCCGCCATTAAGTGTTCTTTTGAAATGATTCCTCTCCTCCTGCGGTGAAACGCCATCCACTGACTGAGATCCTCTGTAGTGTGGTGTACTGTATGCAGTGTTTATCCTCTGAACGGATGAGTTGGTCCTCGTGTTTCGTGGAGTGCTTGCTTTGTGCCGTTTTCCGTGTCCTGTTGTGTGCGTGTGCGTGTGTGTGTGTGTGTGTGTGTGTGCGAGGATGTGCGTTTGTGTTATGTTTTTTTGCGAGCGAGTGCGGCCTTTTCTTTGTTTTTACTCCCCAGATGATAAAACTGCTCATCCATTGATCATGTAAGCAATGTAGATGCATAGACGTGCCTTCTATGCATATGCCTATGTGTGTATGTGATAGCTATTAAAAAAATAAAAATAAAAAACAACAGTGCTCTTTAGTTCCATCGCCATTCAAGAACCTGTAACACTTAAATGTGAATTCTGAACAAAAAAGAAAAAAGAATGAAAAAAAAAAAAAACCGGTGATCACAATGCAAACAAACTATATTTTTTAACATGTATATTGTACAAGAGTACCTGGAAGAGGAGATTGTACTTACTAAAACATATCTACTTGCCAATAAGATATACTGTCTGTATATTCCTACAGCTTTCTCTCTCTGTGACACACAGGGAGCGACCTCTCACAAAGCTTCAGAGGTTTATTGTATGACTTTCAATGCAGTTAACCATGTTAACTTCCTCAGTAACAATAAATGGCTCACGCCTCATTAAGACGCTGTCTTCTCGCTTCTGTTTGTGTGCGGTTTACGCTTTTGTTTGAATAGTTTTTATGTTTTTTGGTTCAGGGAAAGGATGAAGGTACAGTTTATGTTTGAGATATTTGATTTATTTATATTTGATGCTGCAAAGGAATGTTTGTTTCTTTATTTACACACATTAAAAAAAGCTTAAAGATGCAAAATATAATTTATATTATATTATAATTATATATTGTTTGTAATTTGCGAGAGAATTTAAGGGAGTTGCCCAAAAAACTGTCCAGGGGTTTAAAAAGTGTCCTTCTACAGGCAACATATTAAAGGAAGTAATTACAGTAATATACTAAATACTGTTTATGTATGTATGTGTATATATATATACATGTGTATATATGTATGTGTATATATATATATACATGTGTATATATGTATGTGTATATATATATATATATATATATATGT
>JACSYO010000299.1:10000-16361 GCA_016806645.1 Ophiodon elongatus | reverse complement strand
GTCCTCATGAGAGAAAACACTTAACCTTTAACCTTTAACCCTTAACCCTTAAACCCTGAACCCTTAAACCCTGAACCCTTAAACCCTGAACCCTTAAACCCTGAACCTTTAACCCTTAAACCCTGAACCCTTAAACTCTGAACCTTTAACCCTTAAACCCTGAACCTTTAACCCTTAAACCCTGAACCTTTAACCCTTAAACCCTGAACCCTTAAACCCTGAACCTTTAACCCTTAAACCCTGAACCTTTAACCCTTAAACCCTGAACCCTTAAACCCTGAACCTTTAACCCTTAAACCCTGAACCTTTAACCCTTAAACCCAGAACCTTTAACCCTTAACCCTTAAACCCAGAACCTTTAACCCTTAACCCTTAAACCCTGAACCTTTAACCCTTAAACCCTGAACCCTTAAACCCTGAACCTTTAACCCTTAAACCCTGAACCTTTAACCCTTAACCCTTGGACCCGGTCGTAGCGGTCTGGACCCGGTCCCGGTCTGGACCCGGTCCCGGTCTGGACCCGGTCGTATCGGTCTCAGTAACATTCAAATCACGAGACGCTCATCAGTTCTTTGTTAAGTCAGCGAGTGAACCTTTATTATATTTATTATGCCAGCACAATGTTGCCAGATTGACGGTTAACATATCAAACAGTTCAAATTCATTCATCCATTTTTGATACATACAAAAATCACTAAAAAATATCACTCTGTAATATTGTGTTTTTTCAACATTCACAAAATAAACCGATTGTTCCATCGCACGTCTTCATGTGGTAAAAAAACAAGGCTGTCTTTCTCAGATCTTCCTCATCGCCTGCTCTTCCTCATCAATAAGAACATTTTCTGTCAAAGAAAATAAAATGAGAGAATAAATAAAAAACAAAAGCAGAGAAATGAAGTCGCAGCTCATCAACTCAGAGATCTGCTCAGTGGTCTCATCCATCATGTCCTCACTGAACCGGATCCCATCAATAAAACTAGTCCGGCTCAAAGATCTGGTTCAAGATCTACTTCTCACCATGTTTTCATCTTAAAGTCCTGAAGAGGATCATTTTGATCAAAACAAGATCCATCTTTATCATTTTGACTTAATATCTTACTGTCTCATGCTAACGTGCTAACGTGCTAATATCTTGACGATAGCCGGTTTGAAACAGGTGAACGAGGTTCTGGACTCTGGTTCAGGATCTGTTCATGCTCAACATGTTACCTTCTATAATATACCAAACTGAGAACAAACATAGGAAACATCACGAGTCCTAGAACTGAAGCTAACTATGCAAATGGGGAGGGGGAGGAGGGGGAGGAGGGGGAGGAGAGGGAGGAGGGAGGAGGGGGAGGAGAGGGAGGAGGGAGGAGGGGGGGAGGGAGGAGGGAGGGGGGAGGAGGGGGGAGGAGAGGGGGGGGGAGGGGAGGGAGGGGGAGGAGGGAGGAGAGGGAGGAGGGAGGAGAGGGAGAGAGGGGGAGGAGGGAGGAGGGAGGGAGGAGGGAGGAGGGAGGAGAGGGAGGAGGGAGGAGAGGGAGGAGGGAGGAGGGAGGAGGAGAGGGAGGAGGAGGAGGAGAGGAGGGGAGGAGAGGGAGGAGGGAGGGGAGAGGAGAGGGGAGGAGAGGAGGAGAGGAGGAGGAGGAGAGGGGAGGAGAGGAGGAGGAGGAGAGGGAGGAGAGGAGGAGGAGGAGAGGGAGGAGGAGGAAGGAGAGGAGGGGAGGAGAGGGAGGAGAGGAGGGAGAGGAGGGAGGAGAGGGAAGAGAGGAGGGGAGGAGAGGGAGGGAGGAGGGGGAGGAGAGGGAGGAGAGGAGGAGGGAGGAGGGGAGAGGGGAGGAGGGAGGAGGGGAGAGGGGAGGAGAGGGGAGGAGGGAGGAAGGGGAGGAGAGGGAGGAGGGGGAGGAGAGGGAGGAGGGGGAGGAGAGGGAGAAGGGGGAGGAGAGGGAGAAGGGGGAGGAGAGGGAGGAGGGGGAGGAGAGGGAGAAGGGGGAGGAGAGGGAGAAGGGGGAGGAGAGGGAGGAGGGGGAGGGGGAGGAGGAGGGAGGAAGGGGAGGAGGGGGAGGAGCTGCAGCAGAGGGACGGACATAGAGATGAAGAGAGTTCTTAGGAGACGGTGAAGGTGAAGGGGCTCCCGGGGACGTTCTCGTCCCCCCACCTGACGATGAGGATGTAGCCGCCCTGCTCCTTCACGGTGTAGGTGACGCTGTACATCCGGTTCCCCATGTGTTTGACGTAAACCTCCTCGCAGGGCGTCTTCGGCCCGTGGACGCCCACCATCAACATGTTGGTGCCTGCAGAGTCGAGGACAGAGACACGGCTTTAGTGTCGGGGACGGAGACGGAGACAGAATCCTTCCTCTGGTTCCTCACCTGCTCGGCTGCAGTCCACCGTGAATGTGTTCTTCTGGCCCACGAAGGCCTTGGACAGACCCGAACCTCTGGAGACCACTTTACTGGCGTCGGAGGAGAACTTGGGTAAGGAGCTGAAGGCCCCTCCCATCGCGGATGTCTTGGAGACGGTTTCTACGAGAACCGAGGACGTCTCGTGCAGACTGTGTCCGCCGGACAGACGAGGTCCTGCAGACAGAACCAAAGACGCGTCAGTTCATCGAGACGTCACGAATAGTTCACGATGAAAACATTATCTACACGTTATATTTTACAAAGAAGGTCAGTTCACTTTTAGAAGCTTTAGAAACAGGAAGTCTTAAAAATCTACATGTGAGTAAATATTTAGTAGCCAAATCAAACAGTTTACAAGATATTAAACCTTTGTTTCTTTATTAAACATTTGATACTTGACGACTAATTCCATTAGTCAGCTTGTTTCCTTTCCTTTGTGTCCTTTAGATTCGCCCTGATAAACCGTTGGAGCTGTTATTGAAAAGGTCGAGGAGCCGAATGCTGAACATAAAAACCTTTTTATCCAAACTGTCTCAGGAAGCAACTTGGTCACTGGACTCTGGAGGAGGCAGCAGACTCGGGGGTCTGGATGATGGAAGTAAGGACGGTACCGTTTGGTAGGGAAGGTCTGGGTCTGTGTACCCATTTGTGTACAAATACTCAACAAACTACTGAGTACCGGCCGAATTCAAGTATTACCAGCAGGCTCCGTGGCCCTTTGACCCACCTGAGACTTTGGCTTTGAAGGGACTCCCGACAATGTGCTGGGGTCCTCCGTACTTGATGGAGATCAGGTAGTTCCCCGGGGCCATGGGTGTGTAGGAGACCGTGTAGCCCTCTGGACACTCCTGACAGTCCATCTTCACCTTTGACGGTCCGTCGATGGTCACAGACAGAGCTCCTGATCCAGCGTTACAGGTGTTCACTATGAACTCTGACTCCACACCTGAAGGAGGACACGGACAGGATGGACACCTGTTAGAATCTGTCTTCACTAAGAGCTCTGAGGTTCAGGTGTTTTTAAGGTGTTTATTTTTCGTGGATACCTGTGGTTCCTCCTTCCAGTCCCGGTCCGAAGGCAGACACCATGCCAGGATCTCCTGCCTGTCCTGGTTCTCCCACTCGGATCTTGAAGGGACTGCCGGGGACGTGGCTGCCGTTGAAACGAACGTCGATAGAATGAACTCCATTTTCTCTCGGGATGAACCTGATAGCATGCTGGTCTGTGGGGACGCAGAAAACCACATCAGCTCTGTCACAGTGTAAGGTGTTGAACTAGTTGTAGAATAAGTTAACCGTGAACTCTGTTCTGTCCTGATTTAGTTGAAGCAGCTACGTAGAGTCGGGTGTCATCTGCATAGTGATGAACATGATTATTGTGGACATTGACATGTAGAGGGAACCGGGCTTGGGAGGAACAGAATACATGGAGCATAATTATATAATTAGGATACAAAACAAGTTAACCATGTTCTGATACAGTTACAGAAAAATAAGATATTATCAGATTACATTATACATTTAGGAAAATTGAGGATTACTAGCAGGATTACAGTTTTAAAACCACCAATGATATACTACCATGCACGTACTGTATATGTCTACAACACCAGTCTCACACAAAAACTGCTTCCACTGTGTGGAAACGTCACCATTAATTAATAAGTGAAGCAGAAAAGAGGAACAAAAGCCACCATGTTCCAGGTCATCAAGACTTTCTGCTGAGGCCTCCTGGCCTGAAAAGACGGTTCGTAGAAAAAGAATCAAGCCGCTTCAGATTTCTGCTCCAGCAAACATAATACAGCACAAACCGAGTTCATTTCATTTAATGTCATTTAAATGGTCCTGCTGCAAGTTAACATCCAGCAACAGTAATGAAACAAATGATTCAAGTTCTTTCCTGCGGTTGGTGTTACTGCTGTGTTTTTACCTGAGAGTCTGATCCTAACAAAGCGTGGGTCTTACCGCTGTCCAGCTCCGTGATGTAGCACTCCTCTATGGCTCCTGACGGGGTGTGGATCTTAGCATCAACCAGCCCTCGGGCTCCGTTCAGCTGCACAGCGAAGGAGGCCTCCTGCCCGACCTTCAGACCCATCTCCTGATGGAGAACAGATGGAGGACGTTACTGTGTGCCCTCAGGGTCGAGACCACATGGGGGAAAACTTGTTCAACCCACACAAGTGATGTTTAGATCATAAATCAAATTAACAAATCGGCTTTAAATGTAAAGATTAATTTAATTCCATGATTTTACAGCTAAAAACAAGTTGTTTGAATGAATTTTTAACTTTACATTTGAAATAACTTATCTCAAGTCCCAACTACAAGATTTCTTGTAGTTGTAGCTTGTTTTACTGATTAAACAAAAGTTAAAGATGAAACTTAGGCTTAGACTACTTGCAAAGTATCTTTCTTTCTCTCTCCTTGTGTATTTTCTGTTGTTGTTGTTGTTGTTGTTGTTGTCAGTAAATGTTTTTGTTATTACATCAGCACAGTTATCGTGTAATCCATGGATGTTTTGTCTTTTGTTATTTGTGCAACTAAAGTACAAGTTTTAAGCTGAAATGTTGAAACAGAAGTATTTATTTATTTATTTTGCACAATTCAAACAATAAAATTCAAAATAAACAAACATAACAGAGATAAATGAAAATCACAGTGCAGCAAAGAGGCGAACACACGAACACCCTGCAGCACATCGAGATGTTTTGCTCTTCAGTCAAGTGACAAAGTCGTCTTTGTGAAGAACGTTTCTGAAAATATCTCAGGCCAAATATAGCACGCTGTAGTTAAAACAGGAAGCCGGCAGAGATACGTTTACAATCTTATGAACACAGAAATACTCTCTCAGTCAGACACTAATAATAAATGTGTTCATAGAAGATGAAAATGTCAGATGACACCTCCCTCTCCATGTGTCAGAGACCTCAGCTGTGTTTGAGGTGATGAAGACGACGTGTTCTCACCTGCAGGCTGGTGATGGTGAGGCGCCGGGCGTCGCCCGACAGCGTGGCGATGGGCACGATGAACGGAGAGTCTGGGACGTGCTCATCGTTGAACTTGATGGAAACCTCGTAGTCGCCTGGAGAGAAGGATGGAGAGGGAGGTCACGGCCGTCCCTCTGGATGTACCTGGTGTTCCCCAGGGAACCCTTCTGGGCTTGCTAGTGTTTTCAATACACACCAGAAGTGATGCCTCCACGGATTTCAACAACCAATCAGAAAGATGACCAAACTACTAAAATATCAGTGAATTAAAAAGACTCACACATTCTATTAAATAACCAACAACGAGGATCTAATTTGTGACTTTCTATAAAATACATTCTAGGTCACGTTTAGATGCCAGAGGTTGAGATCATCACCATCAACTGCTATATAGAGATGAGTGTCATCTGCATAGTGATGCATATTAGCATTGACTTTATGGATATCCATAATATGAAAGGTGGTGTGGCCAGAATTGAGCCTTGTGGTACTCCACAATATTCACTTTTCTCTCCAACAGGCCAAACCTGTGAAGAGGATGCAACTCTCCAGATTCTGAATATGAGTCTCACCGGGCTCCTGGACCACGTAGGCTACTCCACAGGATCCATCCTTCCTGTCTTCAAAGGTGATCTCGGCCTTACTAGGTCCCTCAACGGCGATGGACAGACCTCCTGCTCCGGCCTCTCTGGTCCAGATACTGAACTCAGCTGAGAAACCAGAAACACACATTTACCATCAGTTCAACAGTATCAACAACAAATACAAGTTCTCCTTTAATTTGAACAAAACTAAACATAAATAGTAAATAATCAGAGTGTATGCATTAAACACTCTGAAATATGAATGAAGACATCCTATCTGGATCAGAAGAAAGCCCACCTGGGATCCCCGCCACTCCTCGGTCCAGCCCGGTCCCTCCGGCTCGGACCTTGTGGGCCCCCCCCTCGCCCAGGGGCCCCACCGTGAACTGGAAGGGGCTCCCAG
>JACSYO010000299.1:0-7500 GCA_016806645.1 Ophiodon elongatus | reverse complement strand
GTGCTCCCCACGGTGGCGATGGAGGGAGCCTGGCGCTTCCTGGTGATGCTCTCCTTCATCCGGCCTTCGCCAAACACCTTCACCGTGAACGGACTTCCTGTTGGAAGGTAAAGTCCAGGCTGGTCAGACGACCTCTGACCCTTCTTCATACAGCACATTGAAACTGAAGACATTTAATATACAGAAACATTTCTCCTCTCAGATCTTCACTTCTTCTCAGTTTTCTATCACAGTTAACTGAATAATAATAACAGTAATAATAATAATAATAACAACATTTTAATTTATTTATTATTATATAATTTATTATTTTCATTGGTGGAAAGGAACTGAGTTTCCATTCTCATCAGAGTAACAATAATTGAAGAAGAAATCATTAGAAATACATTATATAAATAAATGCACTCATAAATCAGACCTGATCCCCACCACCAGAGAGCATGCTGGTCCGGGGGTTCCTACCTGGGACGTGTTGGTCTGCGAACTTGATGTTGATGATGTAACTTCCGGGTTCGGTTGGACAGTAGGTGACTTTACAGGTCCCGTCCTCCACGTCCTCACAGTTAATGTCCACTTTACTGGGACCCTCGATGGACAAACCCAGACCTCCATAACCTGAGAGGACGGATAACAGATCAAAACCACAAACACCTTCATCCAATCAAAGATCCAATATTTACAAAACGTATTATCTAAATAGTCAAAACACCCATAAGTCAGTTATATATTTTATAAGTAATAAAAGGTTGTTAACCCTGGTTTCTAAAATTGTCTGGATGTTTGGGATCTGGTCTGAATGAAGGTGTCTGGATGTTGGATCTGGTCTGAATGAAGGTGTCTGGATGTTGGATCTGGTCTGAATGAAGGTGTTTGATGGTACCTGCGTTCCTGGTGTCCACGATGAACTCGGCCACCTCGAAGGTGTGCCCCTCCACCAGCCCCTGACCGTAGACCTTCACCTTACTGGCGTCTCCAATCTCCGACTGACCGACCATGATCTTAAAGGGGCTGTTGGTCACGTGTTTCCCGCTCTTCTTCACGCTCACCACGTGTTCGCCTACTTCCTTCGGTGTGAACGAGATCCCTGCAGACAAGAGGACAGAGATCAGGAAGCTCTTTTAGCTCAACATGTTCTTCAGATTTCCTTCAAATCAATAACAAACAGCTAACCTCAGTCATTGCTGGTTGTAAATGTCAAAAACGCAACATTTAGGCAACAAATCGTGGATGTGTCTTGGATTGTTAGCTACTTGAAGCTAGCTCTTAGCTCATGTTATTTTATGAGAACATTAAGGTCTTGTTAGCATTCTTTGTTTAACCTCCTGTGTTGAACAAACTGACCGATGTGTCGGTTGGGGAGCCTCTTCAGCAGACACGGCTCCTCGCTCCCGGACGGCGCCCTGATGCTCGCCGTCAGGCTGCTCAGGTCCGTCTCCGTGATTTTCAAGGAAACATCTGTTGCCGTGCCGACGTTAAGCTGAGACGTCCTCATGGACTCGTCACCTGGAGATCAATCAGAACGAGAAATAAGAACCAGCTCAAATCTGACATTTCCAGAGATGAACGTCATGTAGATTTCATACGTGTTACCTCATTTGGTGATAGATAGTGAGATTTATTTAAAGGGAATCTTTGAGTTTGATTTCAGACACAATGCAGTGGTGAGATGAGGAGCTAGAGAGGCTTGTGGTTAAATGTATGAGTTCTGAATGACAACCAGCGACACGTCCGTGAGCGTGTCTGCTCCAGAGGAAACAGTGGCGGTTCAGTACCGGTGATCTTGGCGGTGAAGGGGCTGCCGGGGATGTGTTTGTCATCAAACTTGACGATGATGTTGTAGTCTCCCGGGACGGTGGGCAGGTAGGACACAGTACAGGTCCCGTCTTTGTTGTCTTTACAGCTGATCTCCGCTTTAGACGGACCCTCGACTGCCAGAGATAGACCACCTGCAGAGAGAGACGGCCCCTCAGAGAGCTGGTACCTGGACTGACTATCTCACAAGGTAAACTCAGTATGAACAACAGCACGTCCTGCTCAACACTCTTCTCATTCACAATTCAGTTCCAATCGCTTCTACTCTGCTGTTTTTTAATCTGTGTTAAGTTGCTACTTCCTTCAAATGTTTCAAAATAAAAGTCTTGGAGGTAGCTTAACGTTGATCAGAAAGCACTTGTTGCTATGTGATGCTGTTGATACCTTCTCCAGCGTCTTTAGTGACGATAGTGAAGGTGGCCGGTCTGTTCACCGTGCCGTGACTTAGACCAGGGCCGTACGCCGTCACGTGACCACTGTTAATGGCGTCCACGTAGAACTGGAGTGGACTTCCTGTCAAGGGAGAACACAAGAGGATAATGAACATGGCAGCCGAGGTCTAGGACCAAGTCGTATTCCTCCTAAAGTCAAGCTGTTTGCTGATGATACTCTACTGTCTGTTTCCAAAGACTGAGGCTTCTGATAGAATTCATCATGGTTGCCCCTTTAAGAGTGAATGTGTGTTGGGGGTCACCTGGGATGTGGTTTCCATCGTATTTGATGTCCATCTCGTGCAGGCCTCGTTCTGTGGGGGAGTACTTCACGGTGACGGTGCCGTCCTTGTTGTCGGTGATGTGAGGACACGCGGTCCGGCCAGACGGCATTCGCACCTCCCCTGCAGGACGGAACACAAACAGTGGCGTTGACTTGTCATCGCTGTGACTCGGCCTGAACATCGAGAGTCTGGTGACCGCCTGGTTTCACTTCACACAACCAAAAGTGTGTATGAATCACAGCCTGATATATCTTCTTCCTCAGAATCAATGAGCCTTTCTGTTGTTCTTTCATCATCATCATCATCATCATCATCATCATCATCACACTGAAGTTGATTTAGACTCAATCACACATACAAATACTCACTAGAGCACCAAATTAATCCGCCCCTGAAAATAGTCCCCAACCAAGAGACTATTTCCTCCTGTTTGATAAAAACTACAGACCAGCTGTTTTAAGAGATTACTGATGAAACTACATATTTGTCTCAACAGAAATAGATATTCGTTCTATAAAATGTTCCTGCTCTCACCTGTGATCTCTCCTTTCTGCACAGTGAAGGGAATGACCAGACTGAAGGGGCGGAGCACCGGCTCCATCACGTCCACGGGGCTGATGGGGTCATCGGTGGCCTGAACCAGAGCCAGAGGGAGGAGGGTTAGTGGGGGGGGTGGTGGTGTGGGGGGTGGGGGGTAGTTTAGACTGGTCTAAAACCAGTCAGACAAAACAGCCTTTTAACTGGTTGATGATGGAAATCAAGTCTAAACTGGGACATAATCACATGTTTACTGTTGTACATAGTCAACAACAAATAATAAACAATAATACTAAACATAATATCAATAAATACAATAAAAAACAAACACAATAACAGAAATATAAAATAAAGAAATAAAGAATAAATCAAATAGATCAAATTATTATAAAATTAAAAGTATATACATTTAACATTTTTAAATATAAATATAAATGACAGAATAAACAAATACAATTAAAACAACTAAAAGACTACACATTTAATGAATAATAAATAAAGAAGAAGAAGAAGATATAATGAAAAAGGTTTCTGCACAAAGAGTCATTACTTACTTCAAACATCCCACTAGAACTGATCTGAGATCTGTTAGTTGGTAGGAGTCAGACATGCAGCAGGCAACGAGGCAACGAGCAATCAATACAGCAATTTGGGTTGTTATCGACTGAATCAGCTCAGTGATGCATCCAGTGAAGAGGACAGCATGTGGTACAAGTATATATAAATATATATATATATGTACATGGTGTAGATATAATAACAGTGTGTACCCATCGAGGGGAGAAGCCCACACAGGGAGTGAAGGGCTGCTGTTCACAAGGCTCCTCTGTTAGTGGGGCGGTATCACTGGCCTATCAGGGGACAAGGAGAGCCTTTAGGGAACACACACACACACGCACGCACACACACACACACACACACACACACACACACACACACACACACACACACACACACACACACGCGCGCGCCTCCATGCACTAACACAAGTGTGAATATTAATGATGCAGTGGTTCCAGACCTTTTTACACCTTTTTAAATTATGTAATGTTTTCTAGATCATGCAGATCTACAACCAGGTCCTGGATCCTGGATCCAGGGTCCTGGTTCCTGGATCCTGAATCCAGGTCCTGGTTCCTGGATCCTGGATCCTGGATCCTGGACCGGTCACCTAAAGAGGACCTTTGGTCCAGTCTGAATGACTTCCTGGTAGAAAGCTGGGGAACCACTGATCCGGCCTCGGGGTTTAAGGCGGCGCTCACCACCAGGTGGAAGGGGCTGTTGGGGATGTTCTCCCCTCCGAACCGGATGGTGATGACGTACTTCCCGGGTTCTGGAGCCGTGTAGTAAATATCGAAGGTCCCGTCGGAGTTCTCCACCACGTCCACGTCCAGCTCCGCTCCGTCGGGGGTCGACACCTTGCAGGTCACTTTACCTTTCCCAGCAGCCTTTGCGTCCACGGTGATGACCGTCTCCTCTCCGATCTGGATGGTCGGGCCGATACCTGATCCTGACAAGATGGACGACCAATCAGGGAGCTCATCACGGGCAACCAGGTCTACTGAGCTGCTACATTAAAGTTTACTACTGTACAATATACTGTATCAAATAGATAACATTATCAATACAAATAAAGAAAATAAAAAAATAAAGAAAAACTAACTACATTATGAAATAAATAAACTAAATAAATAAAAAATAAATTTAAATTAAAATAAAAAATAAACTAAACTAAAAAACTAAAATGAAATATAACTAAACAAAGAAAATATAATAAAATACAAAACTAAATAAAGTAATATGAAACTAAAATAAAAAACTGAAATAAAGTAAAACTGAATAAAACAGGAAAGTAAAATGAAATAAAATAAAACATAACAAAATCTAAAAGAAATATCAATTAACTTAAAATGAAATAAAATCATAAAAAACACAAATAATAGCAAAATTAATAGTAAAATTAACTAAAAAGAAAAATAATAAATAAGAAGATTAAAAAAATGAAATAAATAAAAATGTAATCTTACAAATCCATTTTTTGTCCGATTGATCAACTAATTGTGAATAAAAGATCATTTCATACGCCGTGCAGCATCGTCAGAGCAGTTTGAAGCTAACTCACCCAGTCCGTGTCCTCCGATCGACACTGTAAGGAAACAGGACTTAGTGACGTCGTAACGCTTTCAAGGGATACGATCTGATTGACTGCCAGAGTGAGAGGTGGGCGGAGTCTGACCTGTGACCAGACACTTGCTGGCGTCCCCGGTGGGCAGGGCGTGGATGCGGTACGGCGAGTAGGGGATCTCGTCTCCTCCGTACTTGATGGTGATGGTGTAGCGACCCGTCAGGTCCGGGACGTAGGACACCGTGTACGTCCCGTCCCGGTTGTCCCGGATGTTCGCCTTCTTAGGTTTCCCCTCCGGGTCCTGGAGACACGGACAAGAAGTAGAGGATAGATCAGTACTCTCGAGTAGAGGATAGATCAGTACTCTGAAGTAGAGGATAGATCAGTACTCTGAAGTAGAGGATAGATCAGTACTCTCGAGTAGAGGATAGATCAGTACTCTGAAGTAGAGAATAGATCAGTACTCTGAAGTAGAGGATAGATCAGTGATCTCAAGTAGAGGATAGATCAGTACTCTCGAGTAGAGAATAGATCAGTACTCTGAAGTAGAGGATAGATTAGTACTCTCGAGTAGAGGATAGATCAGTACTCTGAAGTAGAGAGTAGATCAGTACTCTGAAGTAGAGAATAGATCAGTTCTCTGAAGTAGAGAATAGATCAGTACTCTGAAGTAGAGAATAGATCAGTACTCTGAAGTAGAGGATAGATCAGTGATCTCAAGTAGAGGATAGATCAGTACTCTCAAGTAGAGGATAGATCAGAGTACTCTGAAGTAGAGGATAGATCAGTACTCTGGAGTAGAGGATAGATCAGAGTACTCTGAAGTAGAGAATAGATCAGAGTACTCTGAAGTAGAGAATAGATCAGTGCTCTGAAGTAGAGAATAGATCAGTACTCTGAAGTAGAGGATAGATGAGTACTCTGAAGTAGAGGATAGATCAGAGTACTCTGAAGTAGAGAATAGATCAGTACTCTGAAGTAGAGAATAGATCAGTACTCTGAAGTAGAGAATAGATCAGTACTCTGAAGTAGAGGATAGATCAGTGCTCTCGAGTAGAGGATAGATCAGTACTCTGAAGTAGAGGATAGATCAGAGTACTCTGAAGTAGAGGATAGATCAGTGCTCTGGCGTAGAGGATAGATCAGTACTCTGAAGTAGAGGATAGATCAGAGTACTCTGAAGTAGAGGACAGATCAGTACTCTGAAGTAGAGGATAGATCAGAGCACTCTGGAGTAGAGGATAGATCAGTACTCTGAAGTAGAGGATAGATCAGAGCACTCTGGAGTAGAGGATAGATCAGTACTCTGAAGTGGAGGATAGATCAGAGTACTCTGAAGTAGAGGATAGATCAGTGCTCTGGCGTAGAGGATAGATCAGTACTCTGAAGTAGAGGATAGATCAGAGTACTCTGAAGTAGAGGATAGATCAGTACTCTGAAGTAGAGGATAGATCAGAGCACTCTGGAGTAGAGGATAGATCAGTACTCTGAAGTAGAGGATAGATCAGTACTCTGAAGTAGAGGATAGATCAGAGCACTCTGGAGTAGAGGATAGATCAGTACTCTGAAGTAGAGGATATATCAGTACTCTGAAGTAGAGGATAGATCAGTACTCTCGAGTAGAGGATAGATCAGTACTCTGAAGTAGAGAATAGATCAGTACTCTGAAGTAGAGGATAGATCAGTACTCTCGAGTAGAGGATAGATCAGTACTCTGAAGTAGAGAATAGATCAGTACTCTGAAGTAGAGAATAGATCAGTACTCTGAAGTAGAGAATAGATCAGTACTCTGAAGTAGGGGATAGATCAGTGCTCTCGAGTAGAGGATAGATCAGTACTCTCAAGTAGAGGATAGATCAGAGTACTCTGAAGTAGAGGATAGATCAGTGCTCTGGAGTAGAGGATAGATCAGAGTACTCTGAAGTAGAGAATAGATCAGAGTACTCTGAAGTAGAGAATAGATCAGTACTCTGAATTAGAGAATAGATCAGTACTCTGAAGTAGAGAATAGATCAGTACTCTGAAGTAGAGGATAGATCAGTGCTCTGGCGTAGAGGATAGATCAGTACTCTGAAGTAGAGGATAGATCAGAGTACTCTGAAGTAGAGGATAGATCAGAGCACTCTGGAGTAGAGGATAGATCAGTACTCTGAAGTAGAGGATAGATCAGTACTCTGAAGTAGAGGATAGATCAGAGTACTCTGGAGTAGAGGATAGATCAGTACTCTGAAGTAGAGGATAGATCAGTACTCTGAAGTAGAGGATAGATCAGAGTACTCTGAAGTAGAGGATAGATCAGTACTCTGAAGTA
>JACSYO010000298.1:180000-210071 GCA_016806645.1 Ophiodon elongatus | reverse complement strand
TGAAAGTCATAAAAAAAAGATCAAATATGTCAACAAAAGTAAAAAAAAAAAAGTGTTACGTTAGTATAGTATGTCAAAATAAAGTGATAAAAAAGTTATTGTTTAGGATGTCAAAAAAGTAAAGAAGAAATCATTTAAAAATGTCAAAATCACAAAAAAACAACAATATAGTATGTCTTAAAAGTCATAGTTAAGTATGTCTAAAAAAATGTATAAAAAAACATAGTATAGTATGTAAAAAGTATGTATAGTATGTACAAAAAAAGGTTTAAAAAGTCACAGAACAGTATGTTAAAAGAAAGTCATAAAAAACGCAGTATAGTATGTCAAAAAAAGTAATTGTTTAGTATTTAAAAAAAAGTATAGAACAGTATGTCATTAAGAGGTCCCAGTATAGTATGTCGAACAAAGTCATAGTATAGTATAATGAAAAAAGTCATAAAAACACATCATTATATGTCATAAAAAAGTCATTAAAAATATGTCTTATGTCATGAAAAAAGTAATAATATAACATGTTGAATAAAGTCATAATATAACATGTTGAATAAAGTCATAATATAACATGTTGAATAAAGTCATAATATAACATGTTGAATAAAGTCATAATATAACATGTTGAATAAAGTCATAATATAACATGTTGAATAAAGTCATAATATAACGTGTTGAATAAAGTCATAATATAACGTGTTGAATAAAGTCATAATATAACGTGTTGAATAAAGTCATAATATAACGTGTTGAATAAAGTCATAATATAACATGTCGAATAAAGTCATAGTATAACATGTCGAATAAAGTCATAATATAACATGTCGAATAAAGTCGTAGTATAACATGTCGAATAAAGTCATAGTATAACATGTTGAATAAAGTCATAATATAACATGTTGCATAAAGTCATAGTATAACATGTCGAATAAAGTCATAATATAACATGTCGAATAAAGTCATAATATAACATGTTGAATAAAATCATAATATAACATGTTGAATAAAGTCATAGTATAACATGTTGAATAAAGTCATAATATAACATGTTGAATAAAGTCATAATATAACATGTTGCATAAAGTCATAGTATAACATGTTGAATAAAGTCATAATATAACATGTTGCATAAAGTCATAGTATAACATGTCGAATAAAGTCATAATATAACATGTCGAATAAAGTCATAATATAACATGTTGAATAAAATCATAGTATAACATGTTGAATAAAGTCATAGTATAACATGTTGAATAAAGTCATAATATAACATGTTGAATAAAGTCATAATATAACATGTTGCATAAAGTCATAGTATAACATGTTGAATAAAGTCATAATATAACATGTTGCATAAAGTCATAGTATAACATGTCGAATAAAGTCATAATATAACATGTCGAATAAAGTCATAATATAACATGTTGAATAAAATCATAGTATAACATGTTGAATAAAGTCATAGTATAACATGTTGAATAAAGTCATAATATAACATGTTGAATAAAGTCATAATATAACATGTTGCATAAAGTCATAGTATAACATGTTGAATAAAGTCATAATATAACATGTTCAAAACAAAAACACAAAAACAAAAAACACGAATAAAGTCATGAAACATAGTTTAGGATGTTAAAAAAGTTTATAAAAAAGTAAAAGTGTAGAATGTCACAAAAAGTAAATAATAAAAAAAGGTTGCAGTATAGTTTGTCCAAAAATGTATAAAAAACTTATATTATAAAATATATTTTAAAAATACTGCTCTCCTCCCTCCAACACCTCACGTTTTTTCTCGGAGAACCCAACAAAGAAGACAGACGAGCTCCTTAAATGGGCTGCGATGTAAAAGCTTCTGATGTCACGTCTATTACGGACTACATCTCATAATTTTCATGAATTTTCAAGAAGATACAGCGATAGAGAGGTTAGTGGATTTAAAAGGAACAACGTCAAACACA
Organism: Ophiodon elongatus; assembly: GCA_016806645.1. NCBI lineage: Eukaryota > Metazoa > Chordata > Actinopteri > Perciformes > Hexagrammidae > Ophiodon > Ophiodon elongatus. Next base: position 208,116 of record JACSYO010000298.1, on the reverse strand, counting down.
AAAGATCTGGTCACTTTTTAGAGACTTTTCAGAACTATAAATCCAACAGTGAATGTCTTCTGTGTTTAGCGTTATATTTATCTACGCTCAAAGAAGTTGTTGGTGTCCTTAGCTGTTAGCTGAAGCCAAATGAGGGCGACATTTATCCCATGATGCATTGGGACCAGCCATCTTAGTTTCACGTTGATCTGTGTTGTTTGGGCATCAACCAAAATAATGAGTAGAGTGTAAACTTTCTTTTGCACACTTTGTATTCCCAGGGCGTACTGAGCAACCCATGGATATATATATATAAAATATATATATATATAAAATATATATATATATATATAAAATATATATATATCTAAAATATATATATATAATATATATATATATATATATATATATATATATTTATATATATATAAAAAATATATATATATATCCATGGGTTAGATATATTTTATATATATATATATAATATATATTTTATAAATATATATATATATATGTATATATTTATAAATATATATATATATATATATATATTATAAATATATATATATATATAAATGTATCTAACCCATGGATATATATATATATATATATATATATATATATATATATATATATATATATATATATATATATATATATTTATATATATATTTTATAAATATATATATATAAGATATATCTAACCCATGGATATATATATATATATATATATATATTTATATATATAAAATGTGTAAAAGAGGAATAACAACTATATATATATATATATATATATATATAATTTTAATATATATATACTATATACTTTTTGCTGGGTTTCGCTGTATTTCTATTGTCGTTGTTACGACCATCACCATCAAAATTATGAAATGTTCTCCTTCGGGTATGAATCTGAAAAACTAAAGTCCTTTTGAGGATTTTGTGCCTTTAACAATGACTGTGTCCTCCTACACAAATCTAAATTCAGAGGTCAGAGGTCAGGAGAGATACCGTGTTCTGGGCTTTTGGAGACCACGTTGTGCCTCCCAGACTCTACAAGTAGATAGATAAATAGATAGTTACTTTATTAATCTCGCAAGGGAATTTCTTTTCCGCTACAGCAGCATTTTTACATACAGGTAAGAACAATATATACAAAAAATAGAATCGAATAATAATAAGAGAATAATAAAAATAATAAAAATGCACAATATATACAACAAATAGAATAGATGTAGCCAACAAACAAACAAAGGTGCTATAGTTGGGTGGTTGATTTGGCCAGTAGTCCGGGTGGAGACGCTGGACTTGTAGAATGGATGAACTCCTCCACTCCTGACTGAGGAGGCCAAGGAGACAGCTCCTCCCGCAACAAAAACCCTCTGTTTCTTTTCATCCTGCACTTTTTTTTTTACCAGGTCATACCTAGTAAAGTGAGGATATTTTTAAACTATGTTGTGAAAAGCAGTTTTTTAAAAAAAAGAATATGCACCAGAGGATTTATTAATGCATAATATTATACACAAGGACAGATCCGAGTGTTTCCCACCGAGAGCACAAATTGTGACTGTCACGTTGATGTATGCCGCTCGTATTTACTGGATTGTTTCGGCTTTACGGCTCCCTGCTCGGACTCGAGGCGGCGTTATCCTGAAGGGCAGGGCGGCGTGCTGCCGAATGTCACTTTTCACATCCTCGAATGAAAAACCACGCGTACATAGCCATGAAAGTATTAATATGACAAGTCTTCATTGTTATTGTCGCCGCGCGGCACTGCTTGGTGGACGACTGTGTGGTCAAATAGGCAAATGTCACTTCAATTAAGGCTCTAAAAGAGGCACTGTGAAGGTCAACCGGGGCTGTATTTACTCAAAAAAAAATACATTTTGCACATTTTGGAGATTTGGACCTTGAATTTGGTCGACTTGAACTTTATCTGTTGTTCCATTAGCGGGTTCGCGAAAACTTAAATGGTCATTTTTTTTGCCCTCTTGCATTATTGATAAAGTGTCCCCATTGTTTGCTCGGCCAGTCCAACGGACGACCCCGAGCACTCCACCGCTCTATTTTGGACCGCATTCTGAGGGCGGGGGGGGGGGTTAAGGGAGGGGGGCTCTGCAAGTGGCCCCCATTCAGCCTTATCTCTGCTGTGTGTCTGAATGAGAAGGGGTCTCCGCTCCTTATCAGTCTGTCCGTTACATTCCTGGCACCAGCGGTTGGACGGACTGCCATTTATGGCTAAAGAGAGAACACTAGAGAGCCCACGCTGTGCTCTAGTGACCCACAATGCACCGGGGCTTTATAAAGAACCCACCACAAAGACCCCCGGGCAGTTACTGAGAGCTTAATCGCTTTTGGCCAACCATTTATTTTTCAGTTTTTTTGTCACTATTTATTCTGAGGCGATTCAACAGAAATTAAATTTGAGGAAAATAGTCTGGGAGTGTGTTTTCCAAGTGTGTGCACGTCCTCTGCCATGGCATCACTGACATCTTCCAGTCGCAGATCCTCCTCATCCTACCGCTCGTCGTCCCGCTTCAGCACCTCCAGCTCCTTTCGCTCGGAGGGCTCGCTGGGCTCGCTGGGCGGATCGTCCGATTCCCTGGATCCGCTTTTCGAGCCGTTTCTCGACTCTGCCGATCGCTCCGGTCTGTTTGGAGAGGAGAGCCCCGGGGGCCCCGGCTGTTTGACCCCCTTCAGCAGGCACAGCAGGGCCTCCTATGGTGGACACGCTGGTAAGGGAAGACCCCTCTAAGTGTAGTGAAGAACAATAAGATCAGACTGTTAGTTTGTTCAAACACAATTGAGTTTTGTTGCGTAGCTTAACTTGATCGTTTTGTCAAACAGCATGTTTGCACTTTTTAACGTTACAATGTTAGGAGGAAAGGCTTTCAGGATGAGTTTGGCAAATTCATTATTTTTATTCATTTTTATTTATTTTTATTTTTATTTATTTTTATTCATTTATTTTTATTTTGTTTTATTGATATTTATTTTCTATTTTTTTAATTAAATTTTAATTTAATAATTTAAAAAACATTTTTTTTTAAATACTATAATAATAGAATTAATTTATGCTGTCTCTGTTATTTTGTATATATTATTATATTGTGAGAAAGTAATAATAATAATAATCTTTCTTTGTATTGCACATTTCTTACAGACTATGTAGCTCAAAGTCCTGTAGATAAATATAAATAAATAAAAACAGAAAACCTTCCTTTTGCCGATAAAATAAACAAAAGTGAGAGCAAGAAAGCATGCCATTTAAATAATTTCAACAGATGAATAAGAGCTGGAAAACATTTTACATTTAAAATAATGGAAATTGAAATGAAAGTAAGTTTTTATGCATTACATCAATTTGTAAGAAACGTGTGTTATGCACATCCATGAAGTGCAGTAAAAGAAAGTTACATCAGGAAGGCTAAATGAGCTCTTCTAGCATTAACACGCTCAACAGCTCTCCTGGAGCAGCCAAAGCTTCAGCATCTTGCTCATGGGCACCGCGGCAGCTTTTCTTTCAGCCTTTTTTCAGAACTTCTAAAGACTTAATATGAAATGTTAAAACAGTTCTGCTGCCACACTAAGCAGGAAGAACCAGAATAAGAAAAATAAAAAACAGGCAGATTAAAGCATGATCAATAACCAGGCTTACATTTTTATTTCAGTGACTCATTTGGAGTATTTTAGTCCTTAAATATCAAATCAAATCAAAGTCTCTTCATTAGTAAAAAAATGTCTATTTCCAGACAGGCAGTAATCCACCTTAACAGCCAAAACATAAAGCTCCAGTCTCTTTAATGGCGTTTTAATGGCCTTTTTGTTATTGTCAGAGCATAAAATATATTAAAAAAACACCCAAAACAACTAAGAAATAATAGTTTGTTGGATTATGTGGAGCCCCAAAGTATAACTTAATCATATTAAATACATAAAAAAATTATGAAATACATATTTGTGTGAACAAATTGTGTAAACGTGTTTAAATGAACCATTGTGCAAGAAAACTATTATTATTAAATGTTATTTCATCATTTTTATAATTCCATTTTGAAGACTTTGTGGCTCACTATTTTCAACAGAAACATATGAATGAAAAGTAAAAAAATAAATAAATAGAATTATAAATTGATAAGCTTGGAGAAAATATTTAATAAAAAAAGTTGAACTGCAAAAACTTTAAATTTGTTTGTCCATGTATATTAAATATTTATTACAACATTTATTTTTATTTATTACATTTTGAACAGAAACATACGAATGAAAATAAAAAAAAATCATAATAATAAATAATAATATATTGAGCAGAATAATTGCTCGAAAACATACTAAGAAAGAAAAAGTTATTTATGTACAGTGTAAATTTATTGTAAAAAAATAAAACACCATGCTGTAATTAATATGTCTTACACCTTTCATTCAGACATTTCATTCTCATTTATATTGAATATTCCATTAATTGCATTCTTCTTTTAATCAACTATTAGTTGAAATGTTTAAACCATCGTTCCAAGCAGAAACTCCCGTGTTGTTTCTCCTCAGCTCCCGTAGGGGGCGCTGTGACGGGCCGGCAGAGCGGTACGGGCGGCGGCGTTCGATGCCTGGGGGACAGTTACTACATGTCAGCTGACGTCAGCCAGTTTGACCCGCATGACGTGGTGGTGATGGCCTACAACCACCATGTTGTCATTCACGCCGAGAAGGTGTGTGTGCGTGTGTGTGTGTGTGTGTGTGTGTGTGTGTGTCTGTCTGTGTGTGTGTGTGTGTGTCTGTGTCTGTGTGTGTGTGTGTGTGTGTGTGTGTGTGTGTGTGTGTGTGTGTGTGAGAACACTTGAATCAAGTTCACATATGCTCTGCTAGTCTGCTAGTTCCCGCGCATTCTCATATGTACAACAACAACCACACACACACACACACACACACACACACACACACACACACACACACACACACACACAACTGAGGGAATGAATCAGCAGTAAGTAGTAAAATGCTGACGTCTGCTCTCTGACCGACGGAGCGGTCGGTTGCATGTTGGATTGATCTTTAAATCTGATAATTTACATGAAGGATAAATCCAGATGATCAAAGTAAATCAAGTAAAAAATAAAGTTAAGTTCAGGCAACACAACCACTTTGGTTTTGAATAAACATAAACATGGATGGGCTCAAAATAACTACGTACAGTTAAGTTTAGGCCCCAGAACCACTCCCATGAAACCAGGCGTCTCGTGGGTGTAGGACCATGGAGTGTCTGTGGGTATATTAAATACTACGTCACGTGGATGCATTTCATTTGTGTGTCCACCACAATAAAGGATCCTAAATTGACTTTCCATTTTTATTAGTCATTGAGTTGGTCGGTCAAGCAACTGGAAATAGTTCAAAACCGTTGACTTTTAATTGATCAATTGTTGTTTATCAATTCCAAATATTTTATAAATATATATATATATATATATATATATATATATATATATATATATGTTTGGATCTGCTGCTTTTCTCTGTTTATATAATCGTAGATGAGTAGAATTATCAAATAATTTCCATTAAATCTAAGAACTCAGCAGATGACTAAGGCGATCAGGAAAGAAATAGCCTCGGTTTCATAAAGTTATATCTTACTGTTCATTACTTTCTTTTAACAGAATTAATGAATAATGAAAATATGATGAACTGCAGCTCCACTGTACATACTGTTGCAGATATATACTGTATATATATATATATATATATAATGTATATTTAAACCAGACTCTTCAGCTCTCCTTGAAGGCCTGTAACAGCACAAAAAAACATCTTCAGAGAACTAATGTCCATTTTCTCTCTCTCTTCTCTCTCTCTCCTCTTGCCCCCCCTCCTCTCTCTCTCTCTCTCTCTCTCTCACCCCTCCCACCTTCCTTGGCCCTGTTGCTCTCCACCTCTCCATCCGTCCTCCTCCAGTGCTGTCGATGACCTTTTCCGCTCATCGTCTTTTCTTCCCGCCCGTTTTGCCCGTTTGTTTGTTTGTTTGTTTGTTTGTTTGTTTTTGTTGATGTTTGTTTTCTTTTCTTTAACCTCCGCCCCCCAGGTACTAGACGATGGAAGCATCAGTGACACATTCACCCACAAGTCCCTGTTTCCGGAGGATATGGACCCGTTGTCGGTCAGCGGGACCCTCAACCCCGACGGGACCCTGGTGGTGAGCGTCCGCCGGACCACCGCGCCGGGCGGACTCGAACCCCCGGGTGTCCCCACCCACTGCAGCGAAGCTCGCCTTTGACTTGTGGCCTCATAGTGCTCCTCACAAATACTGTTATTTTACTATTAATATTTCATGACAGTGATGTACACTCACCCGTCAAGCTGATTTGTATTTAAAGGAATTAAGTCTGCGGATAACGATAAGTTATTTTTGCACATCTGTTCTGCACACTGTACCCTGTCCAGGGTATCTCAACCACTCCGGGTTATTTATATACCCCCCCTGACACCACAGTGGCAGTTTTCCCCTCATCAACAGTTCACGAGGTCATGGTGGACCGATGGAGGGTATAAAAGTAGGTCAATTTGAAATTGTACTTTTTATGAGTTTGAATAGTGGATTTTTTTTCATGTGATTATAGAATGTTTCAAATAGTTTTGAAGGATTTTGTTGAAGAGAAATGAGACAATAACAGTGGAAACCGCTGCAGTCTGTTGCTTTCAACCGATCAGATTTATGGCCGGAGATATTATCGAGTGCATTTAATATTTTTTGCTGTTAAAACCCTCTGAATGTGCATGTTTGCCTTACAAGAACTTGCCTGAGCTCAGTTTAGCTTTATCTTTTTTTTACGTTGACAATGTCGTTTTTCATCTACTTTTTTTCATATTCATCTCGTATATTAATACTTTTTTTATAGCAAGTTGCCATTTATATATGTAGTGTCAAACGTGAGGAATTGTGATTTTCTCAGACATGGAATAAATGTGAGTTTTTACCCCCTCAAAAAAATCTTCGTGACTGTTTTTTTTAATTATTTGTACAGGTTACTCATCCAATTTGTTTGACCTGAAAGTCCTTTTTACTTTAACTGAAATCCTGACAAAGAAAGTCATTAGGTTTCAGTTCTCAGTGCGTTTCTCTTCAGAGAGAAACAACCAGGCACTCGTCCCCGAGCCACTAATGATAATAATCAAGGTAATTGTACTGACGTGAGGCTTTAAACAGACGCACAATGAAATCTCACGCTTGTCACCCCTCATCTCATCTACCTGCGTCTGCACAGTTTGCAGCACAAACAACATATAGAACACAACGACAACACAATGGCACCTGGCATAAATGAATAACAAAATATACACTGTAAAAAAAAGAATCTGTGTAATATACGGTAAATTACCGGCAGCTGTGGTTGCCAGAACTTCACCGTAAAAAATAAAGTGAGAATGTATAAGACATTACAGTATAATTTTTTTTGCAACTGTAAAATTTACAGTTGAGAACTGTTTTTTGTTTACGGTAAATTACTATTAAAAAAACAGACATACACTGTAAAACATATGTGTAATATACGGTAAATTACCAGCAGCTGTGGTTGCCAGAACTTCACCGTAAAAAATAAAGTGAGAATGTATAAGACATTACGGTATGATTTTTTTGGCAACCGTAAAATTCACAGTTGATAACTGTTTTTTGTTTACAGTAAATTACTATTAAAAAAACAGATATTGTTTATAGTTTGTACTAACCCCATAACACAACAACTTAAAGCTGTATTTATTAGATCGCAGCATGATAATAACTTGCATCAAAACATTAAAAAGCACGAATAAAAAGCACTGGTAATGTCGGGGCTTATCAATACTACGATCTTTAATAATTTACGCACGTGGGCTATAAATGGCTATTTCTAAGCAAAGGAAAACATGACAATTCTTAGTTCCGGATGATTATACACTAATTGAAACACAGTTATGAATATTATTTTTAACATCTACCAATAATACCAATAATCCCCCCCCCTCCCCCTAAATGTTACACATTGTCCCGTTAACAGTGATTTAGAGGAAGCTAAACAGGAGCTTGAGCTGTTGGTAGTCATTCTTCATGAGTTTGTCGTCGGCGATGCCATCCATCGTCGACATATTGACGAGCGCAGCTTTAAACACGGGCCGACTTGTTGTCTTTAAAAACACAACGTTTGCTCGTGTGACAGGTTAACGATGCTTCCCCTTGTCATTGTACCAGAGGTGTGTTCTGTCACTTTAAAAGACGCGTGTGGTCTCCTTTAAGGGAATGACATCTTCCCAGTTTAACTGTGTGAGCGCTGAGTCACGGTCATAACACTGTGCAGATCATTTAAAGTTCACAATTCTAACATATCAATGTTTACTGTATGTTTCTGAAGAAGTTTAGACACGGATGAAGATTTTTCTGCAATTCGCAAATTCACTATCTGTTCTGAGGCAATGTTGCCAGCTAAGTTAGCAAACCACTGAGTTGTGTTTGTTTGTGTTTCTATATTTTTTAGTATCGTCATAACTGAAGATATACATATTCCAGAACAGGGTGCAAGATCCCACTTACACCTTCAATTATGTAAAAAGAAATCTTTCTTTTTCTAATACAAAGGCTAAATGGGTTTTAAAACAAAGCCATGACACCTAACTGATGTTTAATGATGGTTCCAATAATTCATTATTAATTATTAACATCTTATAATTCTAATGTTTTCCCATTATATCTATGTGTAAAACTGCTGACTGACTATACACTATATACTATGTACACACTATACCTTTCTGATGTGTTTCTCGTGTGATGTGCGTTGATGAAGACACACACATTCACAGACAGACGGAGAACAGAAGGGCCGCGGTCGTCTCCAGAGAACTGTCTGCACCTTTTTCCCGGCGATTACATCAATCAGTCTCCGAGTGAGACGAGCGCTTCCTCCACCGCGCCGGTTACCGGGAAGAAGGAAGACTCTCGTTCTTCTAGTGGCACCTTTTTATTTAATATTCATCAGAACGAGAGAAGGCGTCGGCGTGGACAGATGGCGCTCTGCTCAGCGGGGCTCAACGTGCTTCTGACCTCATTCACGGCGAGACAGACAGAGAGACACACACACACACACACACACACACACACACACACACACACAGAACCTGCTTGTTTAACAGGATATCATATATCATATTACATATTATTTATATTACGTTTCTTAGCCTTTGCTGTGTCGATGCCACAGATGATGACACTCCGGTCAACATTGTTCTTTTATATCTCTGGTGGAGTTTGTTGCAGACAAAATTCATAGTTGGATGTGAGTACGAGTATAAATATTGTAGTATTTACATAGGTGAAAAATGGTGAAAGTGATTCGGATCTGCAACAAAATACAAATGTTTCTTCTTCATTGGCCCGAGCCCTGTGGGTGGAGCGGATCGTCCTTTAAACCACGAGATTGGCGGTTCGATCCCCAGCTCCTGCTGTCCGCATGCGTCCTCGAGTCAGACACTGAACCCTGAGTTGCTCCTCATGCAGATTACATACAAAGTCAATGCACAGACGCGAATGGATGGGAATAACGAAGATTTGCGAAGCGAAGAATTCGCGTGGCGCTGAGTTGCGAAAGCCAATCAGCGTTGAGAAGCTCCGCCCGTCATCACTGATGTCCTGCCGTGGTTGAATCAGAAACTATGGAGGAGACATTGATCATTGCCGTTTGTGGACACCCCGAGCTCTATAATACTTATTCCTACGATTATGTTATGAACCCAGACACGAGGGCGTTGGATGTTCCAATGTTTATGGGACTTCCACAACATGTACAATGCAGAAATAGTGGTTATTTCTTCCACAGTGGACGGCGGAAATTAACCATTTCCACGGAAATAAGCCACGCTCCCTCTCCGGCGGCTCGTCTAGCGCATAAAAGCAAAATAACCACAAATAGTCAGGCGAGTAAACTCACGCGAGTAAACTCACGCGAGTAACACGGCGCGAATATTCGCAACGCTTTTGGTGTGAACGCAGAATCAGTCGCCTCACAGCGGCCTCCTAAATGCTCAGGGTGGGTTAAATATAGAGCACAAAGTCCATGCCTGTACCTGTACGCGTATGATGATCGAAATAAAGTTTTAAGTCGCTGAGGGAACGAGCGTCGTCCTACTTAACGAATTAACTCGTTTCGCTCATTAAGCTTTTTTTTTTTTGCATCGCACTCTCCGCCCGTTTTAGTCCAGATGCTCTCCACTCATTCACACACAGCAAACCACGGAGTGTGTGTGTGTGTGTGTGTGTGTGTGTGTGTGTGTGTGTGTGTGTGTGTGTGTGTGTGTGTGTGTGTGTGTGTGTGTGTGTGTGTGAATGAGGAAGCAACAGACGGCTGGGGACAGAAAATCACTGACAGAAACGAAGGCGTAGTCACAAAATTGCGATTGGGAAAAATAAAGTGTCATCAGCGAGCCAACTGTTGCTCTTAACTCTCTAAAACACAGCTAGAAAAAATACATAAAAGTCGAGTTTGGGGTATTTACTGATGCGCTGCACTTGACTAGCTTCAATGTTTTGGGATTTTTAATGGTTACAGAACTCCAGCAGCTGTATGGGACATCAAGGACCCAAAATGTACAATGAGGTAAGTTAAAAGAAAGGAATCATTGCTGAGCAGAGGAACGCCTGCTGTGATATTTCCTAACTTTCTTGCCTTTATGAGTTGATGAGAATCAACCGAGCGTGCGAATGCACCATTAAACTCACCAGACTTTCACATCTCTACCGTCCAGCCCATGTAATGTGAGCGCAGCAGCAGCAGCAGCGGGGCCGCAGAGCCAACACTGGCTGAGTTCTCCAAACACGGGGCGAAGGAGGTTGCCTGTCTTGGTTGCGTTGGAGGAGCCGAAGGAGGTTGCCTGTCTTGGTTGCGTTGGAGGAGCCGAAGGAGGTTGCCTGTCTTGGTTGCGTTGGAGGAGCCTTGATTCGATCAACGAGGGTCCAGAGAACTCGATACATATTCGGTGCATCCCCCCAGGTGAAATGTAGAATTGGTTGTGGTGCACATGAGAGATATGCGAGTGTTGGTGTTGTTGACTTCCTGTTCTGAGGAGCTACACCACTTAGCTTTAGCCGCTAGCATGGCTACAGACTTCATTTGTATGCCTTTAAATTTGTTATCTGTCGTTTTTTTTCTGCAGTCTTTATGTTTGCATGCAATTTTTATGGCTACAACTGCAATTAATTATTGAATCTACTGTATGTCACACGTAGATGAGAAAACCATGCACCTTATGCACATCAGCAATTTACAAGTCAATGTGGATAGGATGCTCTTCTCTGGTGAAAAGGTTTATTCACCGAGGCAACAGGGCTTGAAATACCATATGCATATTATAGTGCGTGTTATATTTGAGCCGTCCATGTCATTTTCTGCTCTACAGAAAATATGTTTGTGTACAGCACATTGCGTCCAATAAAACGTGGTTCAAAATGTCGCAGCGGCCGATATCTTTCAGTCGGATTCGGCTGCGGCAGAAATGTGGAGAAGGAAGGTCAAATATACCCAATGGTGCATTAAAAAGAAATTCTACGGTGCATGTAATGTTAAAAGCTACACGCATCAGTGCATGTCCAGAGGAAATATAAGTATTTGAAGCCTTGGGTAGATTGAATTAGGGGGGGGGGGGGGTTATAAATATGCTCATTCAATCAAAATGAGAAAGTTAGAAAACAAATATTGTAGAAAGCCGCCGTGTGCCATGAAAAGATTGGGGACTAAATGAAGTCATTTGAACATTATTGAGGCATTACTGTGTTCGCCTCCCCACTGGGAGAGTCAGAGGAACACAACAACCCTCAGGTGCTTTGCAGCTGTCGCCGACGGGGAGAGAGGAGGACAGCTGCAGGATGACGTCCCAGGAGACGAGAGACAGAAAGGCATCTTCTACAAAATCACTGTTTGTTAAAATCGCATTTATTCATCCCTGATATACAAAACAATGGTTCATTTTATTAGATTTTTTTTCTTTTTTTCACGTGTGAAAAATAGCTCTGGATTCTGTTCAGCTCAGTCTGGTTTGGCCCTCGGGGGTTTGTTGCCGTCGCGGAGAGGCCTTCGGTTCACTGTGCGGTCCGTAAGGAGGGGGTGGAAGAGAACCCTGGACAGCTGATGTGAGGATCGGGTCTTATCGAAGCCCCTCAGACTGAAGGACAGGATCCAGGGGAGGAAGATAAAACTCATGCAGCAGGATTCACCAGATCCTTCTCAGACCAGATGGGGAGGGGTTTCCAAAAGCCCAAAATGAGGAGTCTGAGGAGTCTGAGGAGTCTGAGCCCCTTCTCTTGTTGAACAAAGGCTGACCAGCACCTACGGGTGCAAACAGTGTTTAACTTAAATATCTTTAACTCCCGTGAGATTCGGACAGCTTTTATTGAGGCTTTTGGGAAAACCTCCTCTCCTCCCACTAAAAACCATCATTCACATATCACCTCCTCGTTTACGTCTTTTTACACTTTTCAGGTTTCTTTACAAAAATAAGGTTATCTTGCATTCATGTCATGAATTAAAACTGGGTTACAAAGTGAGATGAACAACAGTTATTGCACAAATTGATTACCTACAAGTGGATCATCCAAAAAAAAAAAAAAAGAATGAAAAAAAAACATAATTTTGTACAACTTCTACTTAGATTAATACAGACTAATAAATATGCATCGAACAATTTTGGGAAACGTCTGCAGAGGAGGGCGGCTCTGGCAGAAGGCAGAAATCGATGAAAAGCACAAACAAATGAACAGAAACCAAATCAGACGAGTGGAGGGGCGAGGGGAGGGGGGGGGGGGGGGCACTGACGACAATGACAGGTTGCCATGGTGACACTTGCACACCCCGGTGACGCATCATCCGCCCCGCTCACATGTTTGTGTGTGTGTGTGAAAAGTGCCTCGTCTGCATGCGTATGACTGGAAAGAGAAAACACACACAGGTACAGGTACAGGTACAGGTACAGGGACAGGTACAGGTACGGGGACAGGTACGGGTACAGGGACAGGTACAGGGACAGGTACGGGGACAGGGACAGGTACAGGGACGGGTACGGGTACGGGTACAGGGATGGGTACAGGTACAGGGACAGGTACAGGGACAGGGACAGGTACAGGTACGGGGACAGGTACGGGTACAGGGACGGGTACAGGGACAGGGACAGGGACAGGTACGGGTACAGGGATAGGTACAGGGATGGGTACAGGGACGGGTACGGGTACGGGTACAGGGATGGGTACGGGTACAGGTACAGGGACAGGTACAGGGACAGGGACAGGTACAGGGACAGGTACAGGGACAGGGACAGGTACAGGGTCAGGGATGGGTACGGGTACAGGTACAGGTACAGGTGGGCTGCTCGCTCCTGATGATGACGAAGAGGAGACGATGATGAAGGCACTTGTGGAATGAACACGTCACCAAACAGAACACATGCTGGTCCCTTCACGATTACCCCCCCCTCCACCCCCCCACCCTGCTGCCATTGCAAGGCCCCCCCCCCCACCCAATTAGTGTTTTTTGCACTTTACATATAATTTCAGACAGCATGTCAAAAGATTAAAAAAAACAAAACATACAAGACAGCATTATCTCTTTCAAATCATGAAATGTGAAAAATTATTTCAACAAATATTAAAAAAAAGAAGCCCCTTCCACCACACACTCCCACAAAATCTCTTTCCCAAAAGAGAATAGTCAACAATTTAAGATTGGTTAACACGTTAAATTATGATTTTTATATTACTGAAATGATGTTAAATATATTAATCTGTGAGCATAACTTTGCTAAGACCCCCATCCCCAGATCAAAATCAAATGACAAATAAAGCTCAACGGGTGAATCATAATGAAATAAGTACATAAAATAAGTATAAAATGAGATACCGTAAATACATAAAACATACAGGCACGAGATGGCAGACAACATTCACCATTAATTTCTGTCAAGCTTTTGTTTTTGGTACATTTTGATCATATATATATATATAAAAAAAACAACCTCACATGCACTCTGACATGCAAAGCCGTGCTCGTGTTACAGGGTGGATTTCACTCTCAGTGGCGACGCCACACGAAAACAAAAGCCCATGCGATGCGTCGATGAAGCGGATTTAAGGCATCCGAACAGCAGAGCAGGTTCTGCAGGTAGTAGTGGAGAGCCTGGTCCAAAACACTGAAATAATTTTTTTTTAAAAAGGAGTGTGTCTTAAAAGGACGAGGGCGAAAAACAAATCAATGTGTTTCTGTCGATGAGCAGAGAGCGCGCTGACGAGCCTCGAGCATGAATTATTAAATACACAGTACTTATACATTATCTGTCATGTCAGACCTGCTTGCTGAATCAGAAACCATGCGGCCATTAATCATTCATCTGCTGCAGTTCGGTCCACTACGTCCGGCCGCAGCAGGCGGAGTGAAGCATCTGGTGGAGATGTGGAGGTACAGCGGGTGGAGACGAGGTACGGTTCTAGAAGTGGTTTTTCTACAGTTTGTTCCTTTAGTGTTTTTACTGGATCATGCTTCAGTTTAAGCTGCTTTAATGGAGCTGGTTCTGCTCACACATCCTCATCTGGCTGCTGTGGATATGTCGAGTCTGCCTGGACCATTACATCATATAGCTGATGGGGGAGGGGGGAGGGGGCGGGGCTTCTGGGTCTGTGATGGAGTAATGGAGGTAAGCTAGCACGCCGATCATAAGGCGGATTGATGAGGGCCCACAGCGGCTGGTTAGGTAATGATGTCTTCATTCTTTCAGCCCTCCATTTGCCCCCCTGTTCTTCCCTCCCCTCCCCCTCTCCCTTTCACTTCCTGCCCCCCCCAACCGTCTCTGAAACAGTTATTAACAGCTATATTTAGATAAGCAGGAAAACCGTGACTCCCGGAGTTTCTCTAAGCGTCTCCCGTTCTGTAAGGCCGTGGCTACGCGGGGTGAAAGGAGTGTAGGTTACGCAATCCGAAGGGCTACGGGTGTTTCCACCGCCGCCGCCAACGGGCACGTCTGCTTGCATAGACTGTATTCGCAATCTGACCATTAAGGACTCGGAGTGAAGAGAAGGGAAGAGACCGGGGGGAAAGCGGTACAACGGAAACCAGAAAGGCATCTGTCCCCCGCAGTCCAGTGCTCTCGCCCGTCCTGTCATATACAAAGAAATTGGCTCCGTGGCGAATTCCAGTTAAACCCAGACCACCTGATCAGTCACAAATACAACGATTCAAGCTGGTAAAGAAATGTGTTCGAAAGGCAATCAAAACAAAAAAAGAAAATGTGTATAAGGAATGTTGCTACCTCTCTCTTCACGCACATTTTCTCATTTCACACACTCACAGTACACACACACACACACACACACACACACACACACACACACACACACACACACACACACACGCCATCCCTCCCCGTCATCGCTGCTGAAGTTACTCAAGTGGAAGACTCGTTCAAAAGACTTTTGCAGAAGCTGCGAAACTTTGATCTCGACTCAAAAGATACACGAGCTCAAACAACATCGGCTAAAAAAAAAAACACAAAACTAAAAAAAAAAACAAACAAAACAATCCCTTTTTTTAATAAAAAGAAAAAGATCTCAACCCATCACCAGTCCCTTGTTGGGTTCGACCAACAGAAGTCCCACCCACCCACCCAAAAAAAAAGCAAAAAGTGAATCCACATTCGCTCTGCTGTGGGTTCCCGAGGGTAAATGGAGAGCAGGTTGAGTTGTGTTCCTCTACCCTGCGGAGTGTGTGGCTCGGTCAGTGCAAGACTCCTGGATGGAGCGCTGGTCGGGTCCAGGAAGCAACGTGGATCGAGGGGAGGAAAGAGGAGCAGATGAGGAGAGAAATGAGGAGTTACAAAGAGGCTAGCAGTAGGACTCTTTGCAGAATTAAATATAAATATTGATCCCTGAGGATTCTTGCATTTTCGTGGCTTAAACATCAACGCCTCCTCCTCCTCCTCCTCCTCCTCCGCCTCCTCTACCTGCTCTTCCTCCTCCTCCTCTTCCTCCTCCTCTTCCTCCTCACTGGGATTTCTCGTCGGACTCGGAGGGGGTGTGGTCTCGGGGCAGCGACAGGCTCTTGTGGCGATCCCACAGCTTGTGGAGCTCCGTGGCCTCGTTCTCGCTGCTGCTGGTGCCGCTGTCCCGGAAGCTGGCCAGAGGGGGGCGCACCTTCACGCCCTTCACCGTCACGGAGCCCTCGATGGCTTTACGGAGCTGGACGGGAGAAAGACAGGAGCGCAAGTCACGACCACAAGTTAAGGCTTTTCAAGAGTTGTCTGTGAGAAACACATATGAATATTGAATATACAAGTAGCACGTTATAGACCAAGGCAACAAAAGGCGGGTTGATGGATTGTTGCAATGTCTGGCTAAACTTACATACAACACTTTAGATACGATTTGGGGTTCATTCATTACATTTCTGGATTTTGCTAGGGCTTTGTAGTGATTCATTTTTTTATTTTATTTTGAGAGGGGTAGACCTTAGTGTCGGATATATATATATATATATATTTATACATACATACATACATACATATATATATATATATATATATATAAAATATATATATATATATGTATGTGTATATGTATATATATGTATATATACATATATAAACATATATATATTAATATACATATATATTATTATACATATATATATATGTGTATATTAATATATATACATATACATATATACATATATATATATGTGTGCGTGTATACATATATGTATATATGTGTGTGTATATGTATATATGTATGTGTATATATATTAATATACACATATATATTATTATACACACACACATTTATATATATATATATATATATATATATATATATATATATATATATAGTCCAAAAGACTACTGTATGTTTCATATGCGGCTTTTTCCTAAACCTAACTAATATGTTTTGGTTGTCTGAAACATAACTTCCTGTGAAGACGGAAGTTTATTTTGAAAAGACGCTCTGCATGTAAGTAACGCATGGTTGTGGGACATGTCCCGTTGGGCTCTGTGTGCCTACATTTGTACTATTAGGAGCAGGGGTTTACCCACAATGCCTTGTTATGCTGCGCTGCAGACAGTGTTTGGCCAGTGGAGCTAGAAGAGCTAACCCTGACGCTGCCCCGGCCTCGCTCTCCACTGAAGGATCATTATGATCTGATGCACTGGCACACAAGCCATTCCCCCTTTTTCCCCGAAACGTATTGGAGGGAAAGAAGAT
The DNA here is from genome assembly GCA_016806645.1 of Ophiodon elongatus. Classification (NCBI taxonomy): domain Eukaryota; kingdom Metazoa; phylum Chordata; class Actinopteri; order Perciformes; family Hexagrammidae; genus Ophiodon; species Ophiodon elongatus. Next base: position 190,889 of record JACSYO010000298.1, on the reverse strand, counting down.
CACGGTCAGAGGGTAGCGTGCCCCGGAAAGAGAGGTCAGAGTGACTTTGACTTATGCTGCTGTTTGCTGAAACATTTCACAGAAGTAGGAGAAGGGGGGGCGGGGGGGGGATGACTACACATTTATTAATCTCTGCGGCTCCCAGAGCGCTGCAGAAGTGAAAGTAGATGAAAGGATGTCCAGTCACGGGGTCAGCTCTGCTTCTGTCGCAGTACAAACTGCAGGGTGCCTTTTAGAAATGTGCATAAAACATGGACAGTTTACTGCGGGAATTTAAAGTGGCTGAGATTTTTAGGTAATACCAAAGAGCCAAGCTTTTTTTTTTTTTTGCAGATTTGATCACAAGAAGTTAGGTTGATTAACACTGTGCAGGCAGCCAATAAGACACAAGCATCAATTATGGAAGGTTGGAGAGCATTTTGGTGCAATGTTGAGCTGTATGTATCAGCAACATGTGGGTGAACTGTGACCAAACATGGATATTTCATCAGATGATATCAGAATTCAAAGTATTTCGGGCATTGTTTAAACAGGAGTACCGATTTATTGGACTCTTATAGGACTATATGAAGTCCCCGTGAGCAAACTCCCAAACAAACACACGATTGTCAAACGAAAGAGGAACACATTCTTTTGTGTCTGTTAATTTCTTGAAAGTGTCCTGCTACTTTTATCTAACTATTAAACATGTTTTATGACATTTGGCGAACTTAAAGTTAATAAACTTTATAAATATTTTTAGCTAAGTAATAAACGGTTAATATTACGTTAGCTAAGTATTTAACAGTTTAATAGTTAGCTAAAAGTAATAAACAGTTAAAATAGTGTTAGCTAACTATTTCAACCATTTATTTATTACTTTAGCTAACTATTTTAGCCATTTATTTATTACTTAGCTAACTATTTTAACCATTTATTTATTACTTTTAGCTAACTATTTTAGCCATTTATTTATTACTTTTAGCTAACTATTTTAACCATTTATTTATTACTTTTAGCTAACTATTTTAGCCATTTATTTATTACTTTTAGCTAACTATTTTAGCCATTTATTTATTACTTTTAGCTAACTATTTCAACCCTTTATCCGTTATTTTATGCTATATTTCAATCATTCATCAATGATGTTAAGCTAACTATTTAATCCATTTATCCGTTACTTTAACCATTTCAACTAATTGCTGTTCGCTAACTATTTCAATCGTTTCCTTCAGCGAACTGATGACATTTCTCTTCTTGGTAAATAACTACTTTTTACTTTCAATCACAACGTGTAGCGTTTATTAAGGGAAACGCCTTCTTCCGTCTCCACGTAAAGGCACGAGGTCCGACCTGCTTCTGGTCCAGAGAGCAAAACATGCACGCGTGATTTAAAAAAGAAAGAGATTTACATTTTGATTCACTGAGAAAGGAAAAGATGACCATCTTGTGAAAACTTTGGATTTATATGGCCTCTAATGTTGTTTTTTTTACACTTTCAAATATGTTATACTTTACGGATCACTGTAGTTAGTTCTTGTAAACACATTGGAGAGTGTGGAAGTCTCTCTCATCCCATCGCTCTCCGTTCTCTGTTGCTCTACTATTGAGTTTGTCTGTCCGGTCGGGCCAAGTTTGTAATTTGGCTGACAGGGAGAAGGGTTTGGGCGCTACAGATCCTGCACCGAAAAAGAATAGTGTCTGCAAGCTGCAGGGTGGAAATAAATGCACTATAATCACACACAAACATCCCTGTGATTTCCCCTCGTCCGTATGGACCAGCGAGGCTGTGACCGAGCAGCGTGTCCGTGTGACAGACATGGCGGAGGCTTTATCTGCCATGGCTGGCTTTATTTATTTTGTCTGCTGGTGGAACGCAGAACAAAAAAGCTTAAATGTCAGGGACAGGCAAGCAGCGCCGCACTTAGCAACAATGCTCTCACCACTTCCTGGCCAATTCACAAAGAGAGAGGTTTTTATTTTTTCTTTCAGTTGTTTGTGAGGCAGGCGAGAGATGGAAAGAGGGGGCGGGGGAGAGGAGGGGGGGGGGAGGACAGACAGAGACAATAGATAGAGACAGCAATATTAAGCAGCCTTTAGTCTGTCACAGTGCATAACAGGCAGAGGGAGGAAGGATCCTTAATGTCTGTGTGTGTGTGTGTGTGTGTGTGTGTGTGTGTGTGTGTGTGCAGCCCCGATGCTATTGACAGTGATTTTACATATTACGAAAGCAGAAAATTTGCAGCTTGTGTAAACGAAGACAGTCACGACTTTCATTAACATGAGAATGGGTTCGAAGAAATCTCCCTGAGTTTAGGATGCACACGGCGTGAAACCACTAAATTCATGTTTTAAATTTACGTGAAAGTGCAAAAGAAAAACAAACAAAAAAACACATAATAAAAAAGTCAAACGACCCGTGACGAGACTCTGACCTCTTTGAGGGAAACCACCCCGATGAGGCGCCCGATGCTGGTGACGTAGGCGTGGTCGAGGCCCAGCAGGGAGAAGATGGTGTGGGTCTGCAAGTGGTTGGGAACAATCAGTGAAACACACACAAAAAAAGACCAACAATACAAAATGAGTCTTAGTTAATTCAAATGCACCGTTGACTTCAATTACCCAACGTTGACGAGTTGGACCACGATGGATTCACACGTGCTTGTACTGGTTTTACTACATCGTGGAGTTGAAACGTACTTCTTATTGCAGGTTTGATGAATATTGTGATAAAACCAGAATATCTCTCACTTCATGCTGCTCACGTTTTACTGGCCACCCGTCCGAAGGCTGGAACTGAAGCACAACTTTACTTGGAACTGATTTGTAATCGTGTGTCGTCTTTTTACTGCTTTATTTGATCAGTTATTATTATCATTTTATTTCTTAGTTTGTTATTATCGTATCCGTTGGTTTTGTTGTACCTATTGACACGTATCAGGATTTAAACGTGACCTCAGTTTGTCTCGCTTTTGTTGAGCTTTCTGCTGTTATATTGCCGTGCTTTGTTTTTAAAAAGGTGCTGTATAAATAAAGTTATTATTATTATTACTATTATTATTATTATATAGTTTAGCAGGGATGCGTATGGAACTCCACGTGCAGATCGGAGTCTCTACTAATGGTTTCGACCACATTAACCCGTGACAGCTGTCTCGTGAATGAGGTCAAACGCAGGTTAAAGACGTTGAAGCGTCCAGAGTCTCTTATTAAAAAAAGGGATATAAATGTCGAGACCAATTTCTAATAATAGAGTGGAAGTCAATGTCATTTACACGGGATGAGTTACTTTCAACATCGTAATGCTGGTGTAATGTGTTAAATATCCTCCTTTCAGAGGATGACAAGCGTCACTCTTTAACATCATATTTTTTGTTGTTTTATTTATGTGATTCATAAAAGGGGAATTTATTTGCCTTTAAAAAAAAAACGTGGGTTTTGCATGTTTCTCTGACCCTGTTTTATATATTCATACGCCCTGCCCCACAGTATCAGTCCTGCATGGGCTGGAGCGATGCCTCAATCTCCCCACGGGGGTCATTAAACTTTCATTTAATCTCATCTCCACTTTTTTTTTTTAGAGTAACCGCGGAGGAGGGTTGCTCCATGCGGCTGAAAGCAAAACTGAGCGAGAGGTCAAAGGTCAGCGGCGGATCAGGATGGGGGGTTGATGCCAACTGGACGACGTTCGTTCTGGACCCTTTCGCTGTTTAATGAGACTTTTAGGCTTTGCCAGAGCGGACATGAGGGACATCTGAAATTGATCCAAGCAAAAGGGAAGCTGTGCCAAGAAAATGATTGTAGAGAGATTTTTGTTTTAAAGTCCGGGGGGCGGGGCAGGGGGCGGAGGGGTGGGGGGGGGCCGTGATGTGATCCGTCAAAGAGTTTCCCCCACAGGAGGAGACGGAGGCAGCTCACCTCCAACTCAGCCCGGTCACAACTATTTAAAATCTAACTCTGTCCATTAGTGTGTGAGACAGGGACTCTTTGGAGAAATGGCCGCCGGCCAGTTAATAAACATGAACCTCTTACCAGCCCAGTAACATTATCCTAAAACACAGAGGCATACCCAAAGTAAACTGGAAGCTGCTCTTGAACCATTTGGAGTACATGCACGGTTCTGGTCTCTGTTGAAAGGTAACACTCTGAAGTTGTTCCCCAACAATCAGAATCACTGTGAGTGCTTCTGGCATTCAGTAATAGAAGTTTGAACACACTGAAGTAGAAGGTTTTTTATTTCCGCCTGAATATTATTTTTGCAAACAGATGCCTGCAGATGACTATAACTGTGACTTATGAGCTGGGGAACACCACGTGACCACAGCATGAAGCCTCACCTACAGGTTAACAGGTTAAACTGGCTACAAATAACCTGCAATGGGTTATTCTTGTGGTAAATATATTGAGTTATCATATCTCAAGTGGCAAATTAGACGCCGACGTGTAAAAAGGACTGACAGGGTTGATTCACCAACATTACAAACACATAACATATTGACACTTTCACCTTCTGGTTTTTGTTTTGAGATATCTTTCACCATTAATATTTCAGCCACCGTCCACATACGATGGAGGGAAATGCACATTTTTCTTTCTGCGGCGCTCAGAGCAATGTTTAGAGAATTCATTTGACGTTTTGGGAAAAGCCTTTATTCTTTTCATCTAAAGCCAGCTATATATATATATATATATATATATATATATATATATGAAGCTCACTAACTAACATGTTATATGAGAAGCACTACGCATCCTAGTTTTACCAGGGAGTCAGAGGGTTGTATGTCTTGGTCATGTGAGTTGCTGGTCGGGTCTTGATTTTTGAGAATGCTATAAATCTCTTCATCTAACTCTCCGTTATGTCCTAAAAAAATCCAACTATTCCTTTTAAAGCAAAGTCTACATTCATTCCTGGTGTGCTGGACATTGTTTACAAAAAGAGACATAGGAGAGAAACTATGGTATTTATTTTGTAAAATATAAACGGAATAGATTCAGAAGTTCTTCTCTTTTCTGAACACATCGACATGATGGTCCTGTTCGCCACTTCCTCAAATGTCCAAAACCAAAACCACTGCAGAGACTTCTTCGTCATATTCATATTCCAAAACACAGATTTGTCTGTTGCAAAAGGACCCAGGAGGAAGAGGAGGAAGAAGAAGAGGAAGAGGAATAAGAAGAAGAGGAAGAGGAAGAAGAAGTAGAACAAGAAGTAGAAGAAGTAGAAGAAGAAGAAGGAGAAGGAGAAGGAGAAGGAGAAGATGAAGGAGAAGAAGAAGGAGAAGAAGAAGTAGAAGGAGAAGAAGAAGTAGAAGAAGGAGAAGGAGAAGGAGAAGGAGAAGATGAAGGAGAAGAAGTAGAAGAAGAAGAAGAAGTAGAAGGAGAAGTAGAAGGAGAAGGAGAAAAAGGAGAAGAAGAAGAAGAAGAAGAAGAAGAAGAAGAAGTAGAAGAAGAAGAAGAACACACACACACACACACACACACACACACACACACACACACACACACACACACACACACACACACACACACACACACCGAGCGGTGTTTAATATGCTTGAGGAGATTTGCGTGGTATTGGCTTTTGGTGGTGTGCGGTGGAGGAGGGGAGCGATGGATTGGTGCAGGATCCCTCTCTTAAATGTTTAAAGAGTATTCACACAGACCCAGAGGAGGAGGAAGAGGAGGAGGAGGAGGAGGAAGAGGAGGAGGAGGAAGAGGAGGAGGGAGGAAGAGGAGGAGGAGGAGGAGGAAGAGGAGGAGGAGGAAGAGGAGGAGGGAGGAAGAGGAGGAGGAGGAGGAGGAAGAGGAGGAGGAGGAAGAGGAGGAGGGAGGAAGAGAGGGAAGGTAGTATTATGAATGGGGGACATTAAGGCGCCGCCACAGCTGCTGGCAAGCCAGAGAGAGTCTGTGTGTGTGTGTGTGTGTGTGTGTGTGTGTGTGTGTGTGTGTGTGTGTGTGTGTGTGTGTGTGTGTGTGTGTGTGTGTGTGTGCTGGAGACAGAGCCTCTTTCAGGATGCCGCAGTGAGGAAATTAAATCAACACGGGCATTAAAGAGCTGGAGCTCCTTTCCTCTGACTGCACTTTCACTCCCTCCTTCACTCCTTCACTCCTTCACTCCTTCACTCCTTCACTCCTTCACTCCTTCACTCCTTCACTCCTTCACTCCTTCACTCCGCCGGGGAGACGGAGCATCGGACCCGGTGGAAGTCGCGGCATCGAGACGATGACACGCGGCCGCTCTTTAGACGTGTTGAGTGAATCACACACAGTTAGCATATACAGTTAGTTATATAAATGTATTATTTTTGTGTGTCTTTAATTTATTATTAGACTTGTGTAATTGTTCAAGCAGGTTTTTTTGTTTTTTTTTGGCCCGGGATGGTTATTGTGTTTGTAACTATATATTTTTAGTTTTGATTTTTTATTAAAATAAATAAATGAATAAAAAAGTAAAAGGTTTCTGTTAACCACTGCCTTTTAAATAATTATATATCCTGCAGTATAATAAGATCATTATTTTTTTTTTTTTTAATCTTCGATTTTATTTCACTATTTTTAAATATATATGAGCTTGTGTTTCTTTTAAATCTTGTCTAAATGCCTTTTTATACGTTACATAAAGCACTTTGCATCGGTCGGGACATACAAACAAACATGTGTCCCATAAATCAATTAATAAGTGCTCATGCAATTGTTCCCATAATTGAAGCACTTGTTTGTGCAGCGAGAATCACTCGAAATTTCAGAGTGGATAAACAGAAACGCAGCACACACACACACACACACACACACACACACACACACACACACACACACACACACACACACACACACACACACACACACACAAAGAGGTTGATCAACAGCTGTATGTGCAATCAGACCTTATGCAGCGACGTGCGCTCCACCAGCTGGAACGGGGCGGGGTCGATCTTGCAGTTGCTGAAGTTGACCTGCTCATCAAGTTGCCTCTCCTCCCACTCGGCAATCTGCAACCACACACACACACACAGAAGAGGAAGAGGAGGGGGGAGTTGGAGGATTAGAGACAAAACATCGCGGTGGAATCGCAGGAGGAAGACGGGACACTCTGGTTGACTCTGGTGTTTTGTTGACAAAACTTTTTTTTATATTTTTTGAATGTTTGACTTAAAAACTCGGGAGAGACGGCGTGCAACGGAAGACGTCTTCGTGCCCGGTGTCCGTCACTAATCAGCGGGCAGAGGCATCAAACACACCAAGTATTCTTGACAAAGCACCTCCCTCTGATAGACAATCAAGGAGGGTAAGGAAGGAGAACGAGGAGAACGAGGAGAAGGAGACGACATGGCAGACGCATGAGAGGTGAACGATGACACAAAGAAAAGAAGAGGGGGGGTGAGGGATGTGTGGCTGACAGAGAGGAAATGAGAGGTGCTGTTGATGGATGAATTATGGATGATGTCATATCCAAAAATATAAGTCCCCAGGGTAATCGGCCCGTCTGGGGATATTGAGGAATCGGGGAAAAAGGCGAGTTCTGTCACGGCGTGATGTCATCAGGTGGAAGATAAGAGTCCAATGTCTTCGATTTAAAGGATCCGGCTGCTCATATTCTATCTCTTTATGTCAACTGAAACCAATAACGAATGTATCCCACTCACAAGTACTGTGTGTGTATCAAAGCCTGATATATATCTCCTTCCTCTGTGCCATAGATTAAAAATAATAATATATATATATATATATAGCCACACTGCTTCTTTATTACCACTAATACACACACACAGTACTTTATTTAGACTAAATCACTGTTCTGCAGGAACATTTCTTTTTTTACTGAAGCACCAAATATGAATTAATCTGCAGATGAAAATAGACCCGACTAAAACATAATTTACTCATGTTTGAATAATTGTTTTCTAAAGCTGCAGTGCCCAGTGGTTTTAGGAAATTTCCGCAAAAGTGAAAGTAAATATTTGTGACCTGTTTAAGGTGCTGTAAGGAAGCAACAGTCTCAAAACGGATGAATAGTTGGTTTCAGTATTTTTTATATTGTTTTCAGTCAGAATGTAGACCGATGCCATCCTTGTCCTTTACCTGCCTTTAAATGTGCCTCATGCATGTTCAAGGATACAATAATAATAAAAATAATAATAAAAGGGGCACTCCAGTAATTTAGCATCGCACTGACAAGGCCAGGGGACTCACAGGAGACGGTTTACAAAAAAAAAGAAGAAAAAAGATCCAGACTTTTAGTTTATGGCTACAAGCTTGATTCAAATGCTGGATCCCACATTTCCCACAATGCAACTCATTAGTGTTCATTATTAGACTCTCCCTGCCTGGTAAACGGTTTGTAGTGGACGTAGTCGTTGTCACGTCAACCGTTGGTTTGTGGTCATTTAGACGCCTCGACTTCTTGGCTTTTTGCAACTAGTGAACGGAAGTGACCATATTTGGACACAAGGTACCACCGCCATCCCATAACCAGCAGGGTATGCTTTAAATGGACCATAAGTTACTAAATGAACATCATGCTGTATTGAAGAAGACTTGAAACTAGAGATTGAGACATAAACTCATGTTTACAATGTTTACTGAGGGAATAAATCAAGAGAGAAGTAGAGTCATTTTCTATAGACTTCTATACAACCAGAGGAGTCGCCCCCTGGTGGTCAGGAGAGAGAATGCAGCTTTAACACATGAAGCTTTGACTTCTATACAACCAGAGGAGTCGCCCCCTGGTGGTCAGGAGAGAGAATGCAGCTTTAACACATGAAGCTTTGACTTCTATACAACCAGAGGAGTCGCCCCCTGGTGGACAGGAGAGAGAATGCAAGTTTTAAGACATGAAGCTTTGACTTCTATACAACCAAAGGAGTCACCCCCTGGTGGTCAGGAGAGAGAATGCAGCTTTAACACATGAAGCTTTGACTTCTATACAACCAGAGGAGTCGCCCCTGGTGGTCAGGAGAGAGAATGCAGCTTTAACACATGAAGCTTTGACTTCTATACAACCAGAGGAGTCGCCCCTGGTGGTCAGGAAAGAGAATGCAAGTTTTAAGACATGAAGCTTTGACTTCTATACAACCAAAGGAGTCGCCCCCTGGTGGTCAGGAAAGAGAATGCAAGTTTTAAGACATGAAGCTTTGACTTCTATACAACCAGAGGAGTCGCCCCCTGGTGGTCAGGAAAGAGAATGCAAGTTTTTAAGACATGAAGCTTTGACTTCTATACAACCAAAGGAGTCGCCCCCTGGTGGTCAGGAGAGAGACTGCAAGTTTTAAGACACTTCCGCATCGGCTTCACTGGGCAGAACCGGAGGTTGCCGCCTGGTTGTGAGTTATGTGTGTTCATGTTGTGTGTCCGTCTTACCTCTCTAATAGTCATGTCATCCTCCACATCTACGTCGTCCTGCAGAGAAGAAGCGAGAGGAAAGCAGTCAGCACGGGGCACAGAGATATTCAGTGAACACACTAAAGACGGTGAAATGAGGAAAACTAAAAGCGCACAAACACACAAGCTGTAAAACAAAGGTAAACAAACCGTAGACAAACATTAGTGTCCGCTCGGTTATTATCTCAACAAGTACTTTTCAACTGCGCCTCCGCCGTGCACAGAAGGTGAAGTGACATATTGACGACACATAATCGCCCGTGCATCACATCACAAGTGCGATACAGCGCCGCCGCCTTGAGACAGATGGACAGAAATGGGATGTGTGACTAAAGGGGCGACTACAGTACATTTAATGAGTGCGGGGGATGTGATGTATGAGATGCCAGAGTGGATGATCATTAGAATGATGGATCTGGGGAGCGCTCGGAGCTCACGGCTCGTCACTGACAGGCAGACGCCGCCTCGACAAGCCGGAGTCGAACCAGCAAACCTTGTGCGCTGCACCGAGAATACTGTAGAAAAGCCTGGGGGGGATAGAAATAAACAACTGTGTGTGTGTGTGTGTGTGTGTGTGTGTGTGTGTGTGTGTGTGTGAGTGAACGTTACCGCAGGGTGTGCGCTATGTGTTTGTCTGATGGGCTGTGAAATATGATTTCAAAGTGTTTAGTCATGTGCTCGAGTACAGGTATTTACTTTCTCTGGACCGAAAGCAGGAGGACAAGTGTGTATGTGTGTGTGTGTGTGTATGTGTGTGTGTGTGTGTATGTGTGTGTGTGTGTGTGTGTGTGTGTGTTAAAGAAAGAGAGAGAGAGGGATAAAGGCAGAGCGAGCGTGACCCAGGGGCTGATGGGAGCCCTCAGCTCATTTATCCTCATCGCTGCGGTGGCCGACCTGTCGGTAACCCTAGCAACTGTTGCCGCGGGGTAGAAAGAGGTGCCCTACTGTAGCATTATGCAAGCAGAGACCAGACGTGCCTGGAGTTGATGAGACAGAACAAACGGGGGCGCACGCGCACACACACGCGCACACACACACGCACACACACACACACACACACACACACACACACACACACACACACACACACACACACACACACACACACACACACACACACACTATCTCTGCTGTCTCACTGATCGTTCTGCTCGTCACAAGGGCACTCTGAATGTCGCCAAGACATGCTGGTGTTCCAGGGGTAAAATGTAAACTAAAGACAAATGGAGAGATCAAATCACTTTGGCGTGTGTGTGTGCGTGTGTGTGTGTGTGTGTGTGTGTGTGTGTTTGCAGAAGAAGAAGAAGAAGAAAATGAGAGAGAGGTTGGACTGTGAATGCAAAATAGGTACTTTCCGAGAGATTAGCTGTTCTATTAAGAGAGCAAATCTCTGCTTCTGGAGACATGAGTTAAGGCAGAAGTGTGTGTGTGTGTGTGTGTGTGTGTTGCACATGGGAAGTGGGAGAGTCAACTTTGTGAGTCTGCAAGCGACTGACAGTGAAATCAGAGCGACCGTGTGGGCATATTCA
>JACSYO010000298.1:157500-175000 GCA_016806645.1 Ophiodon elongatus | reverse complement strand
TCTAGGCCCACTTAACACATCCAAAAATGCACTGCGCCACTAATGTGCCATCTGTCTCGACGCTGACCATACAGTGTGCTCCTCACGGGCACACTTAACACATCCCTGGACCTTATTAAATTACAACCAGCGGCGGCAGATGAGGGGCCATTGGAAACGTGACCGGTGTCCTTCAATTCACAATAACACGATTAAAATAATGTACAAAAACAGAATAGAAACAGATTTCTATTTCATCCCAACAAGGGATAAGAAGGTCCAGTCTATGCAGGGGATGAAAGAGCGGAAATAAAACCGTGTACATTTATAATGCAGGTTTCATTTAAACTATTTTAGGCGATACATTCGTTCCCTTCATGCTTAATGTGAAATATATTTCTTTTAGCTGGTGTTTCTTTCTACATTAAATGAGCAAGTGTGTGACTGCATGTTTACTGAGGGAATAAATCAAGAGAGAAGTAGAGTCACTTTCTATAGACTTCTATACAACCAGAGGAGTCACCCCTTGGTGGTCAGGAGAGAGAATGCAGCTTTAACACATGAAGCTTTGACTTCTATACAACCAGAGGAGTCGCCCCCTGGTGGACAGGAGAGAAAATGCAGGTTTAACACATGAAGCTTCGACTTCTATACAACCAGAGGAATCGCCCCCTGGTGGACAGGAGAGAGAATGCAGCTTTAACACATGAAGCTTTGACTTCTATACAACAGAGGAATCGCCCCCTGGTGGTCAGGAGAGAGAATGCAGCTTTAAGACACGAAGCTTTGACTTATATACAACCAAAGGAGTCGCCCCCTGGTGGTCAGGAGAGAGAATGCAGCTTTAACACATGAAGCTTCGACTTCTATACAACCAGAGGAGTCGCCCCCTGGTGGTCAGGAGAGAGAATGCAGCTTTAACACATGAAGCTTCGACTTCTATACAACCAGAGGAGTCGCCCCCTGGTGGTCAGGAGAGAGAATGCAGCTTTAACACATGAAGCTTTGACTTCTATACAACCAGAGGAATCGCCCCCTGGTGATCATGAGAGAGAATACAGCTTTAAGACATGAAGCTTTGACTTCTATACAACCAGAGGAGTCGCCCCCTGGTGGTCAGGAGAGAGAATGCAAGTTTGTTACGATTGGATTGAGTCCGTTGAAAGATAGAATGCTCCTTGTGAAACTGCATGAATGTGACTGCATCTCATTCAATTGGACTTTCTAACTAAATGGACCTCTGTGTTGAATAGGTATAGTACATGGCCCTGCTAAATTTGCTCTCATAGCTGTTATCGATAATGTCCACTGCAGCCTAAATCATTTCTAACCTCTATGAGGAAGGAAAAATTTGCGTAAAAAAAAGAAAAAGAAATCCCTTTTAAAAAGAAAACATGATACTAAATTACTGAGATTACGAATCAGACGGATCTTATCAGATTCATTCTGTGTACATCAGCTGTGTCGGGACTCTTGGATGTCCCTGAACCCTTGCTGTACTGTACCTATACGAGCTAACAGGCTTAATAATTTTTTTTTTATGGATTTACAGGATTAATGCAGAATGCTGCGGTGAATCAGTAACGAGATGCTTTATGCTTTTTGAAATTCAGCTAAAAAGAAAAACTGTTGTGTAACCGTTACGGCCTTTTGAAAGGGTTTTAAGACGCCGACCTTTAGTGGAGCACCCCGTCGGGACAATCGATGCCGTTGGTAACCGAGTGCAAAGTAAACGTGCACGGACACCACTTAATGAGCGCCGCTGTACATGTGGGGAACGAGTTCATTTGGTTTTGATTCATCTTTTGCATCACTACAGTTGAAGAAAGGCGATTTCGTTACTCCGGTTTAAAACATCCTCCGCGGTGTTTTGCTGCCACGCGACTCGACTCGAGCGCCGTGGTGTCACGGTGTGAAATAAACGCCTGAGGAATCGCATTTAACCACCGAATGAAAAAAACAACACTCTCAGCACCGTTTCTAATTTTGTCCTTTTTTTTGAGTTTCTCAAGGCAAGCCTGAGCATGGATTGTGTTGAGGAACCAAAGTGCTGAACTCTGGGACCATATTTTTGTGACATTTGGCAGGAGCACTGCATAATTTTAGAGCACAATCTTGTCACTGTGTTTTTTTTTTCCCCCCTCACTTGTCAACAAGATTAAGACTTCATAGTGTAATTTGTCAGCTGTATACGACGGGTTTGCACACGGGCGCTCGGAGCGATGGCTGAAGAAAGAGCCGACGCCGCTCCGTGCTTGTGAATGATTAGAAATGTGTACAGACTTCAATAACTGTCACTGACATGTGAAACTAATGGAGCTCCTTAATTGCCTCGAGTATAAATCATTAATAGTGCTAATAGAGTTACACTGACACAATAATGACTGGGAATATGAAAGAAGAATAGTGTGTTCTTGTATCATAGTTACATTCAAGGGATGTTGGGGACAAATACACATTTCCATTGAAGTCTGTGGTAGTCGTAGTTTAGCTTTAGTTTAGCTTTAGTGGATTAAACAATGAAGGTCACCTGTTGCAATGGGCAGTAGCTTTTTGAGATCAATATGTTTGAATTACCTGTTTTTATCTCGCAAAATCTTGTCCCCTTAGAAACCACTACGGATATTTTCAGCCAATCAAATAAGGGAAATACAACATCTGTATATATAAAAAAAAAGACACCTAGTATGTTGTCTGTTAATGTGCGTTCAGATTGAATGCAAAGCTAATTTTAGAAGCCGTTCTTAGAAACTATAGACCGTAAAGCTATAATGCAGAGTGAAAATTCACTTCAGTATGAACACATCTTTATGTCATTCTTACGGTAAAAAAATTAATAGATCTGATGATCCATTTTCTAACTCTGACCCAAATAGTTTTTACTGCAAAACTATTGCAAGGATTTTTATTTTTTTTTAAAACCCCATATTTTAAAACAGGACTTTATTCATGTTTTCTTCCAGATGAGTTTTAATTTTCCAATGCACTCTTAACACAAGGTACAGTTATTGTGCGTGAGCAAGCTTTTAGTCCTATTTAGAACACGGGGAAGTGGTGCACTTCAGTCTCTTGTGGCCAAAATGAGTATTACAACAATAAAAAAAATTCTGGCAAAACTATTCCCACCTGTTTCAGATCAAAATAAGAATTAGGAACCTAGAAAGATTATCCTGGTAAATGATTTGTTTTCTTTCTTTGTTCTTACATCATAAACCAGATTTTTTTCCCCTCACTTGCCTCTCAGGGCTTCACATTCTGGACTAAATGGCACCAACAAGTATGTTTCGCTAAAGTCTGGACAGTGGCATTGAATCAATCGATCAATTCATATTTAATAAAAAAAAAAACAGTGTAAAAGATTATCAAGTTGTTGGCAAGTTTTAAATTTCAAATCTATATCTGGCTTTGCATTGTAATACTTGATTTGAAACAAGAATGTTCAGAAGAAACGTGGATAACATGCTCACCCCATGGAAACTCTTTAAGTTGGGTGGTGGCTCCTAGTGAATGGAATGACATCATATGTGACCAGGGAAAAACAATCTCATGAGGATTTGTGAACTCAAACGTGAGAAAAGATGGATTATGAATGAATCATTGACGCTGATGAACGGACAAAGACAAAAGACAAACGTCCGAATGTGTCCGAACGCATGATTACGAAATCACTTGATTTGTCATGCAACGCTGGACGTTCTCGTATTGCGGAATCATTTTTCTCAATTTGTAATCAGGCGCTTGTTTCAATGATTCTCATGCACTGCTGGAGGGGGATGCGCTCGGTGGGAATTGGACAGCAGGCCTCATCCCAGTTCGTGGGGAGATTTTTTCCCCAATACCGCCCAGCACGTCTCATGCGTCATCATTTCATCCGAGCTGTTGCTGGAACGATGTCATTCAAATACCTGCCTGTTCCTAATGAAGATATATGAGGCTCTTATCTGGATATTTAATGCTGCATGCACAGAGAAACACGCCCCAACGCGATGCTTCCCTTCAACCCCCTCCCACCTCCCCTCCCTCGATCCCTGCACATTAACCACATGGAATACCACAGTTTCTTTGATCAATTATGACAAATGCGATGGGGTTCTGGGTCACTCCAGAGACGAGGCCTGCCCTGTGAGGCCGTCACTGATTGGACACCTCGGGTGACGCGGCTGATGATGGACAGCACAGCATGCTGGGTTGAACAGCCTCGTCCTTGTAGACCACTTGACCACAAGTAAACCACATCTTGATGTTAAAATGACAGTAATTTGAGCATAGTTTGACCAGATGAAAATTGCTTTCTTCAGGGTGTCCTTGAGTTTGAGAAAAGCTACATTTAATAAGACTGTGAAGCTTTTTGGATTTTAAGAACGACCAAATTGAGTTTACAAACGGCTGATATATAAACAACAGTTTACAAAAGTAAAGAAAAAGGATGATAAACAATTTAGTAAAAATAAGCTTTAGACTTTTTTTTGTTGAAGTGGAAAACTTTAAAAAAAACCCTCACAATTTCATGGTTATACCACATATTTTATCTGTATTTATGAACAGTTGTTTCCTAATGTCTTAAGTGGTTAAAGGTGTCACATTTCTCTTTGAATTTTTAACACTTTTGGTCTAAATAACTGGTTATCAAGTTGCATTATCTTGTGTTTTCTACAACTCTAAGGTTGTTTGTGGTTTTATCATTATTTTTATTTTCCTACCCTTTTAAACTGTGCCTCTAATACATGCAATAGGCTTCAAATAATGTAAAATATCACTTACTTCTTATTTGCACAACATTTTAATGGATCTAAATATAAACTGGCAGCCATACGGTAAAAATAAGTCCTCTAGAAACAACATTTTAGATACGTTAAAGCTTGTTTCAGACATTTGTCTCCTACGGTACCTTTTTTGATTCTACAACTAGGAGAAGCAAAAGTTGGTCATTAAAAAAACTAAAACTACACATAATAGCTATAAGGTCCCAATTAGAAAAGCACATTGTTTGAATTGCAAATTAGCATAAGTGGTATTTCAGTTGTCAACTGTTCTCTATAACCTCAACTGACCATTAGACCAATGAGAAGAGGTTAAGATGAATAGATCCTAGCCCTAGCCAATCACGTAAGCAACTACAGGCAGTGAAAGGTCAGTAGGCGGGGTTACAGGTTGCACAAGGAGGAGGGTGTTCAACACTTTTTGGCACGATGGCGCAGACTGGCTTTGGCTAAGCCTGGCCCAGATCTCAGTCCATCGGCATTTGGGATTAGCCCTGAAATGGAATGACGGCGTGACAATCGGTTGATTGGCTGATGAACCTGTTGCCGGGCGGATTCCAGGCATTTGGGTAGCCCTGATCGATGGCTCTTACCACTACGGATATCCGGACTCGTTTGGACGGCCTCCTGAGTTCAGGAGACGTGGGGCTCTCCACGTTGTTGTTTTTCTTCCGAGCAACCAGAGACAAGCACACAACGTTAACAACAACCTCAACGTCAGTTTGCAAAAAAAAAAAAACCTTCCTTGCAATGCCACTTTTACGTGACCAAACCTCACTGCAGCTGGGGGGGAAAACATAATTGAAAACTTATTTCTATGCAACAAGCCATTAGTAGGGTGGTGCAGGAGTGAGGATATTTTCTTTTAAAGGGATGCAAGGCTGAGACAAAATGAAAAAGGTTTTATATTGAGCCTGACTAAGATACTGTGTGTGTGTGTTCTCTGTATGTGTTTGTCTGTGTGGGAGGTACTGTACTCTGGAGCGTGAAGGACTGTATGTGAGAGATAGCATAGGACTGTGTGGGCGTGCACAATGTGTGAACGACAGCATGGGAGCCACTGTGTGTATGTGTGTGACGGTGGTGGTGTTTGTTGGTGTATTCGAGGATAGGGCTCTCTTACCTCGAGGCCTTCTGTCTCTGGACTGGCGCAGAACAGGTTCTTTAAAGCAATGCCCGAATTATCATGTGGGACTGAAAGAGAGACAGAGAGAGATATTCAAAAACTGTGAAACGATCAGATACCTTCGGTCTCCGTCTGTTAGATACGTATGTGCATTCTGTTTGCGGACCTCATCTTACTGGTCCCATCTAGAGAATCAGTACAAATACAGCTGCATCGTCTGCAAAGAGTCGGTCTGAGGATGAATCCAGAGAATACCAAGACCTTGATTTTCCAGGGATATGTAAACAGCCGGGCTTCACTGAGATTGAATCAACTCACTACTACATATTAATTTAGAAAAAGGACAAGTACTATAACCTCCTTTTATAGACATTATTATAACGTGTTACTATCGTCGCAGGTTCTACTTTTGTTTCCACTGAGCCTGCTTGGTTAAACGTTTGTTGAGCTGTAAAATGTTCTACAAAAAGATTAATGAAATGGTTTACTAATTGTTCGCTGATTATAATAATAGACACTCTGGAATTTGTATAGATTACGTTGACTGAGTAGTTAATGTTCAACTAAATTAATATGTAGACATGTTCATGGAATGTCACATGCTCTATAGATAATCTGTTGAACCTCTACAGACAAAGCAAAACAGTTGAATTGTTAAATCCCAACTCATAAGCTGTTGAATTGATACAAATGTAATATAAATTATTTGTAGGCGGACTATCCAAGAAAAGCGTTACCCAAAAAAAGAATCAAGCACACTTGTTGTTCAGATGAGACCTCCAGGCTCTCATTAGTATTCGGGGAGAGGAGGCCATTCAGAGAGCAGCACTCTCAGTGGTTACAAACCAAAAAGTGTAACCACGAGTTTCTTGGCAGAGATGTGGATACGACACACAGCAGACAGTACGTGGGGGAAATGAAAACGATGACGCAACATTACATAAAAGTAAAAGATCACAGAGTGCACAGTGGAGTTAACTAGTGAAAATATGGGGTTTGACAACTGGACCACTGGCTTACTTGTGCTGGTGTAGCAGCGCTCTGGATTCACTGTCGGGAGTATAAACTTGTTCGTGTAAACGGGCAAGAAAAGGAACGCCAGTCAATTCTTAAATTGTTGCCATTAGTCTGATAATTGACTTATTAAGCAAAAAGACCCCAAAAAGGTCCAGTTTCTGAAATACACACTTTTGCTGCTTTTCATTGTCTTACAATATGTGATAATAACCTAAATACTGTATCTTTGTGTTTTTTTGACCTACAGCTACACTGCAGCCTGAAGAAAGACAAAAGAGCAACGTTCTTCACCACAGGAAAAACTCAACAGCCAAGAGTTCGACACTCTTGCACCAAAAACTGACATTGACATACAGCAAAATGTGTCAGTCAGAGCTCGTCACAACCAAGATGGAAAAACAGTCACATGAAACTGCACTGAGCTCCTTCCAGACTCCTCTTCTTCTGTGGTTCGCCATTACATTACAGCTTTATTTCAAACATACGCAGAGCTGCTAGCGTGACCGTAGACGTATGTATCACATATGTGTCGTAAACCTCGTACGACTGCTTTCGTGATACAGCATTAAATGAGACATTGGTACGTGTGCACAACAGTAGATCTGGGGAAACAGATTGCTTTGGCCTTTTTCAATTAAGATAGTCGTAATCAGTTAGTCCTAAAATAGTTTTTTCATCATCCGAGAGACACAAAGAGAGCGACAGAGACAGAGAGAGAGAGAGAGAGAGAGAGAGAGAGAGAGAGAGAGAGAGAGAGAGAGAGAGAGAGAGGTTCAATTAGTGTGATGTGAGTTTAGAGACGGAGAGGCTATTACCGACACTCTTTCCGGATCTATTAAATCTGCTATTCTTTTTGCTTTTTGATTGCCTCATCTGTGTAGTGTTTGGAAACACTCTCTCTCCCTCTCTCATGTAAGAGTGTGTTTCTTACTGGTGGGGGTCTCGGTGGATCGCTCCACCACAGAGGGTCTCTTCAGTGCAGGTTTGAGGGGCTTCTGAGGGACTGGACGAGTCGGGCTGAAGGACGACTCCTCAGTAGAGATCTACACACACACACACAAACACACACACAAAGATACACTCAAAACCACAATACCGCTTAAGAGATCAACCCCTCGTTCTCTTCTTTCTGTGGACTCATTAGACAAATGAATGTACTTCTTCGGAGTGAGGACATGGAGGCAAATCAAAAGGTTGGGAAAACAGTAGAAAAGAGAAACAAAAAAGAAAAGAAACCAGCGTGAGTTGAGAGCTAAAATAAGGGTTTTTGTGTTGGCCTTGATGTAAAATTTCATGACTTCAATGACTCTCCATGCTGGCATTTCCATGACCTACAAAATATTGTTGCTGGGCTATGTTAATAACGTCTCTCTGAAGTGGCGAGAACATTCCGGTTTCAGCCATAAAATGTTCCACAGATCAAATGTGTGAAACTAGTTCAAAATATACTCCGCTGGAATTCTGTGAAGTTGGCCATTTGTAAATATATTAATATTCCTGATAGATTGCTTTTAATTTAATATTAAATAGCTGGAGTTTCTATAATACTTTCCCGATGTTTTATTCATTCAGTCTCAAGTTTTGTCTTGTGTACAGTAAGTGTTTTTTTGAACGTCCACTTTGAGTGACAGTGAAGGCTCAGCCTACATTGTTAAAGGGATGGATCGGATTTTTTAAGGTGGGATAGTTTGAGGTACTTCTCTCGTGTTTTACCGACAATATATGGAGTTTGGAGACACGGATAGGAGTACCAGCAAATGTACTGATGTGGACGTAAGTGTATTTTATATTTAGAATATGTTCACTGCTTTAGCTTGCCGTAAGAAAGCACTTTCTGACTGAAGCCGTTATCCATGCTCTTTTTAAAGACACAAGACTGCTTTGACAAAAACAGCAATTTTACCTCGCGGGGCACGGGGGTTGCTGGTCTACTGCTGCCTCGATCGATGCAGCAGTAGACCAGCAACCTCCCCTGAATATGGATTGATACATCAAACAACCCCACATAAAAAATATATAAACTGTCCCTTTAACATGGGAAAAAAATAAATCATTATTATTGCTTTAAGGAAGGCGTCGACAGTAAAGGCTGGTATTGGTTTCAGAAGATTCTCCACCACAAATAAAAAAAAAATCTTTATTATAAATAGCAATCAGCTATCAGGAGGTTTAATACAAAGATATCAGTCGACATTTAAAAAAAAAAAACTCTGGTCAAACCATTTGGAAAGACTGTCGTCACCATTTAAAGGATGAAAGAGCAGCGCAGCGAGAAATGAAGGAAGTAGGAAGAAAAGAAGGTAAGAAGACATGAAGAAAAAAAAGAAAAGCGGGAGAGGGTAAATAGGCAACACACACACACACACACACACACACACACACACACCTTCCTCCCACCCCCACATCCATGCCTGAGGGCGTTCTACCTCGCCACTCACTGCAAACTGATGAAAGAGAAATGAAGACGGAGAAAAAAGGAGAAGAGATAAATCAACATTCTTAGCACCGCGGTGCAGGACCTGGAACCAGAGCAGACATCTATCTTCAACCACAGCTGCACATCTATCTTCTCACACGAAACCCATACTTATTACTGTTATTGATGGCATAACACGTTAATAACGCTCTAAGCTACCCATCTATCACACACACACACACACACACACACACACACACACACACACACACACACACACACACACACACACACACACACAGTGTTTCTGAATGCATTATTCAGAACAGAATGACTCTAAAACATAAAAAAATAACTCAGTTTTCACTGTCAAAACTTTAAAATTCGGGTTAACAAATATTGGATTTTCTCATAGACTTCTATACAATCAGACTTCTTTTTGCAACCGGAGGAGTCGCCCCCTGCTGGTCAGTTGAGAGAATACAATTTCAGACACTTTCGCATTGACTTCACTCTTCAGAACTGGAGGTTGTTGCCTGCTTTTAATGCAAAACTGATTTTATTTTATTTTGAAGGCCTTCCTGTAGCTATGCAAATAAAATCTGGAGAAACTAGTAAGCAGGACATTTTTTGGCCTATGTCAAGCTTTTGTGGGCTAACAAGCGTGTTGACCATGCTGCCACCGTGACCTCTGACCTGGAAGCGGACCTCCTGGCTGGCCCGGTGGCCGCCGCCCTCGCTGCCCACGTTCGACACGACCGACAGGCGTTTCTTCTCCTCGACCGCTCGCTCCCTGATGTACTCCAGACGCTTGGGCCGGCCCAGCTGCAGGGAGATCAGCGCCTGGAGCTGGACGCGCTCGATGGAGCCCAGCAGGATCATGGACTCTGGGAGTGGAGACAGAGAAAGGAGGTGAGGAAGAGGAAGAGGGAGGAGAAGGAGGAGGAGAAGAAGAGGAAGAAGAAGAAGGAGAAGAAGAAGAAGAAGAAGAAGGAGAAGAAGGAGGAGGAAGAGGAGAAGAAGAAGAAGAACGAGGAGAAGAAGGAGAAGAAGATACAGATGAAGGAGAAGAAGAAGGAGGACGAAAAGAAGGAGGAGAAGAAGAAGAAGAAGGACGAGGAGGAGGAGGAGGAGAAGAGAAGGAGGAGGAGAAGAAGAAGAAGAAGAAGAAGAAGGAGGAGGAGGAGGATGAGAAGGAGAAGAGAAGAAGAAGGAGGACGAAAAAAAGGAGGAGAAGAAGAAGAAGAAGATGAAGGAGAAAGAAGAAGGAGGAGGATGAGAAGAAGAAGAAGAAGGACGAGGAGGAGAAGAGAAGGAAGAGGAGAAGAAGAAGAAAAAGAAGAAGGACGAGGAGAAGGCGGAGGAGGAGGTGGAGGAGGAGGAGGAGGAGAAGAAGAAGAAGAAGGACGAGGAGGAGAAGAAGAAGAATAAGAAGGAGGAAGAAGAAGAAGAAGGACGAGAAGAAGAAGAAGAAGGACGAGAAGAAGAAGAAGAAGAAGAAGAAGAAGAAGAAGAAGAAGAAGAATCGGGAGGTGAGAGGTAGGGAGAGGAGGTAAAACTTGTTTCTGGGGGGAAGAGTGAGCAGACTGCAGGAGATTCCATACACATGTTACAGCGCTGCAGACAGCTCACTGAGTTACATAACAAGAGCCCAGAATGCAGTGAATGTGTATTAACTAAGTGTGTGTGTGTGTGTGTGTGTGTGTGTGTGTGTGTGTGTGTGTGTGTGTGTGTGTGTGTGTGTGTGTGTGGTTGGCAGCTTGCTTGCTTTAAGTAATTGCCTCTGTGACAGTACGTGCTGATTATGTATTTGGTTAAATGATGCAGCTAATTGTTCCTGCACGATTGCGTAATTGAGACCGACTCGGAATACCAAATTTGCACTTCAGTGAAGTGGCATCGGTTTGTCAATCAATCAGTCAGCCAGTCAGTCAGTCAGTCAGTCGATCTGTTTATCGGTACAGACCGGAAGGGACTACAGACGTCGATGCTACATCACAACGCTGTACCCACAAACACGCTGTCTTTCACGTTGTCTTCACACGTTGGTGAGTACTGGGGACAACTGTCTTCCTCCCTATTGTAACACATTACAGCTACAGCTTAGGGAGCATTCAAGTTGGTCTAACTTTGGCTCCTGTCGTAGTGCAGAGGGACTATTACGATGTAGTCGATCTTTCATTGTTGGATGTGTGTGTTGGTGCCTCACCTGCTGACTCCACCAGCGCCAGCGTCTTGAGGTGGCCCGTCAGCAGGACGTTGTGCAGGTCTCTGTAGCAGCAGTTGAGCGTGATGTACCGCACGTCCCGCACCATGATGTCCTCCACGCGAATGTTATACTTCCTGAGAGGAGAAAAAAGAGATCAAAATGTGGGGAGGAGGAGGAAGATGATGAGAGGAATTCATCAGGTGGTTACGGAGAAAAGGGAAGGAGGAAAGCCGAGGGGGAAAAGCGGATCCATTCAAGAATCAAATGACATTTACCCCGAACGGTCTGAACATTTAGAAAACTTTAGAAAACTGACATTGATTAAAATGCTTTGTTCTGATGAACTCTCATCGCCACGTGCTTGGTCAGTGGCGTTCTCCGTAAACGACTCTTCAACCCCCTTCAGAGCCAACGCTGATGGCACCACCCTTCCCTTCAGCCGACAGGTCAATCCAATAATAACGCCACACACTGTCCACGCGGGACGTTACGGGGGAGGGGGGGAAGGGGGGGGTGACATTGTGTGAGCAGGTCTTGCCTCAGCAGAACCGTGCGCCCCGGTACACCGGTCATAAACACTCAGCTTCCTCTTCCCGTGCGGTGCCAGAACCTGCAAACACGACAGCAGCCGCCAAGCACCGCGAGCCGTGCCAGGACACGGGCTCCGGCCCAAGCCTCCCCGCTCCGTGTTGTGGTGACAACTCAATACTCTGACCTCTCTCGGAATACAAAGTTAATTTGATGACCGTCCGCCCTCAGAGCTCCACGTCAATGCACCGGAGCACGGAGTCGGTCGGGGCCTCGTATAAATGGCCCCCCATAGAATGCTGTGCTACAACAGAGCCTCATAGAAAGGCTGTCTGTACTGTAGGTCCTCATGTGGTGCTGCAAACCACTACATCATGTATCAAACGCTCCCTGCTAACAGCATTAAAGGGCCACTTCACCCAAATTACAAAATAATGTATCTTAACCCCGTTGTCAGACAGGTACGTTGAATCTGATTACCTCCTATGATAACACGATGTTTAGATCCAACGCAGATGTATTTAACAATCTTTGCACGATTGGAAACTAGGATATGGTTATGGAATTTTGGGCTCCCACATAAAAATCAAACTCGCCACACGCATCTCCACCACCCTGAACTGGTGTCAGATCTGTTCCAAAGGGCAACGCCCAGAGGCGGGTGGATCGCACCAATGAAAGAGCGGGGCTCACTCGTCTCCTCCGAAGGCTTTCATGATGTTGGACTCGTTTCATACGGAAGTGAGAGCGCTTGAATGAAGTCAGGAGTGTTTCAGGTGGGAAGAACTTCTTTGTAACACAGGTCAACATGTCAACAGGACTCTGTCACCTGATTGGACAGGAGCAACTCTCTGGATGCACTTCATAGCTGAAACTTAAACAATCCCCAACTGTTAGTTTGGCCGAACTTTGGTGCAGAACCCAAGCAGCCGAGTGGGCGCCGGCGGTTTCCACGGACACGACATGGCAGCGACCTGAAGGTCGTACCACGCGTCTGCTCTGGTTAGACGTTGAAATCCAGCATACTGTGCATTCTCACCGCTCCCATCCGCCATGCTACGTTATGGGACACGCCATTTCCTGCTTTGGACGTAAGTTGTGAAGTCCAGAATACTCCAATGTGAACAAAATACCTCGGGGTACCGCGCTGGGTATCCATCCACACGGACAATGTTGGGCTTACTTGTCTCGGTTGTGAAATATCTGCCAACCAAATTCAACCGAGGTAATTGGATTTTTGTTTGTGGTGCTCACGGCATTGAAAAAAAATGACATAACAGTCAACAGCTTTCATTTCTTTTCTTTATTGGAACCACTTTTGACAGAAGAAGTAGTCCCAATGAGAAGTGTTCAGTGAGGTCTGTGGATTGTTCAGCGTATCACATCTCGCTGTTTCCAGCCCCACAAAAGGACTTCCAGTTACTTTGATTAATAGGGTAAGAAATCTACAGGGTCTTTTTAATGGTTTTCTGGCTGAACAGGATTGAGATGTTTCTCTTTATTTATTTATTTTAGACACAGTGACCAGCATTGCGTCTTCTGAACTCCCCAGTTCTTTTTCTGTTTTTCACAAAACAAACCCTAATTGGAAAATATATCAGTTCCTGAGCATCAGAAGGTATTTTCCTCCATGACATATACCTCCCAGATAATAGGTTGAATCGCCACCGTTTGTTCTATCCGTGATAGGAAACACAGAAATGTGTGTAAGTGAATAGAATCCTTGAGGAAAAACATCCCCCTTAAAGAAAGCCCCCCGTTTTCTGATGCATCGAAAGCCTCTTTTTCATTTGCTCGTGGATCTGAGAGAATAACCCAACGCATGCCTCTGAGCCGGCCACAACCGCTCCCAGGACTGATTTCTCTCGGGGATATCAAAGGCAGTGGATGCAATCTGATTGGTTTCTTCTTAATTGAACCTTCCTGCCTGCAAGGCTCGGCCATACATCTGATCACTTTGAGGGGCATCGTGCTCCG
Organism: Ophiodon elongatus; assembly: GCA_016806645.1. Classification (NCBI taxonomy): domain Eukaryota; kingdom Metazoa; phylum Chordata; class Actinopteri; order Perciformes; family Hexagrammidae; genus Ophiodon; species Ophiodon elongatus. Next base: position 160,988 of record JACSYO010000298.1, on the reverse strand, counting down.
AGCCTCGGCTCAAAGATTTGAGCCAAGATAAACAGACTTATAGGGCGATAAATCCAGGCTTTACAGATCATCCATATTGTTGAGAGTAGTGCAGAGTAGTGTGTGTGTGTGTGTGTGTGTGTGTGTGTGTGTGTGTGTGTGTGTGTGTGTGTGTGTACAGTGGAAGGTGTGGAAGCCAATAAAAGGAAATTTGTAATGATCCCCAGCTTTGCTTCCTGTCAGACGGGAAGAGACAACAGAGAACAATTCAACAGGCTCTAATTGGCTATTATGAAATGCTAAGAAACTTAGAATGACTGATAGAGAATCAGACAACACACACACACACACACACACAGAGTTATGTAATTGTTCCCACACTTTTCTTTATAATAATGCCACTCCAAGGTTGAAGATGGAGCCGCCAAAAGTGAGGACAAGAGCCTCGTCTGAGAGAAGAGGTGGAAAAGGTTTCACGTGTGCAACTGGGTCTGATTAGAAAGAAGGAGTAGAAATATGTGTATCTATATGGATCTATGTGTATCGTATCAGCAAAAGCTATACATAAATAAAAGAGAAGAAATCCAATCCTCTCCATGTCCGTGTGGGTGTGTGAGCAAATGTTCATGCCATCATGTGTGTGTGTGTGTGTGTGTGTGTCGCGTAGCCGGAGTTACACAAGTGTCCTGGGTGTGTGTGTGTGTGTGTGTGTGTGTGTGTGTGTGTGTGTTTGTACAGTTGCATGGGTGTGAGATGGATCATTTCCAGTTTGAGTGAAAAACACATTCAGCTTTGATGGGGCTATACGCTACCTTCAGTACCCTCCCCCTCAACCCCGGGGCCCCTCCTCCGCTCTCCTATGCTGCAGTAATATCTCACACACACACACACACACACACACACACACACACACACACACACACACACACACACACACACACACACAAACGGTGATGGAGACTGGTGTGAGGAAGAAGAAGTAAGAAAGTGAATGACGAATGGAGGGAAGTAGAAGCTTTCTGTGAAGTGACTCAGGTTCATAGTGTGTGTTATTAAATATAGATGATTCAATGAGATTACATTTCTGCGTGTGTGTGTGTGTGTGTGTGTGTGTATAAACATTCAGTCTACACAGAGGAGTTTGCTGACAGTTTCTCAATCATCTTTACGCCTCGCCAACTTCTAACATTTCCAAACGTATGTCATTATGTCACGATAATTTGATATTTTTTTGATGATAAATGATCACGTCATGATTTTTTTCCATTTCACATTTGCGCGCCCGCACACACACACACACACACACACACACACACACACACACACGTGCGCAGCTTTCTGGCAGTTCCTCCATCATCTTTACGCCCGGATAACTTTTAACATTTGGAAACTTTGTTTGTCAGCGAGCGGCGATGGCGTGATTGCGTGTTGATGATCGACGATAACCTCATGCTGCAGCGACGTGACGACACTCAGAGGATCCCTCACGGCTTCCCCCCCCCCCCCGATTAAAAAGTTATAATTAAAAAATGTTATTTGTTAAAGCTTTCAATCATTAATATTTCATGAAGTTAAACAGACCTGCAGAGATAGATTAGATGGAGCATTAACGGTAAACGGATCATTCAGATCGTTGACGACGTTGATGCTCATTTTTGTTGTTTGGGCATAATGCACACGCGCACACACACACACACACACACACACACACACAGGATGGACATAAGGTGGCAGTGGATAATAAGAAGAGACAGAGGAGAGGAGAGCAGCGGTGATAGGCTGAGAGAGGAACAGATAACGAGACGTGAGACGGTGTCGGGTCAACCGAGGTCGTGATGCTGAAAGGGAAAGACTGAAAGTCGATGTCGACAGCAACCGAAAGACCAGACGGAGGATGAAATAAAACATCTTTTTTTTCCTCATAACTCCCAATCTGTGGACAATGCATCCGAAACTATTATCTCCACCTAATGATTTGCCAGCATCCATAACAATAACCGCTTTCCGAACAATTAAGTGAAAAGTGCTTCTGTGTGGTTCCGCCGCGCTCGGAGGACACGACAGCAGCTGGTGATCCCACTCGGTATCGCGTGGTCGGTATAAATGAATAATATGGGAGTGAAAGCAATTAAAAGCCACGTTGGGTCGAACCACCGAGCAAGGCACCTCCACCGCGGTGCGTCTTTTTGTGATGCAAAACCCTCTCTGGGATTCCAGGTGCACCCCGAAGGCAAGAATGTGTGCCATTTGGTGTCCCAACGCCTAAATTAAAAGCCATATTTGAAACCATTAAGAGTCACTGTGCACTCAGCGTTACCTATTAACACGTTACATTAAGACGGCCGACGTTTACACGGTAAACCATTATGTGACTAATTAAATAAATAAACCGCTGCAGAGCAAACAAACAAAAGCGTTCAACAAATAAAACTGATGGGGCTTTAAATAGGGATTAAGTACGGAAGCCCATAGGGGACTTTATCAAAATGATAAACGTAAACTTGAAAATAGAAATGTAATTCCACAACAGACTTTCATTTCCATATTTATTTAAGTTATTTGAGTAAAAATTTAAATGAATAATAATCCAATTTTTATTTTCACATACTCGTTTGGCCGTTCTATGACCGCAATAAATTGAAAATGATGTTTGACATTTAAAGTTCAAAGTCATATCCCGCTGTACGGTGGACAATTTTCCAACACTAAATCAAATTAAATGCAATATAACCAATGTAAGCTAATTTTCCATTTGTAGAAGCAGTCGTTAATTTAATTTTTAGTTAGTTTAATTGCAATTAAAATGGTATATTGGTCACCACTCTCTGGTTAGAAAGTTACATTTTAATATTAATTGTTGCACAAATGGAAAATTGGGCTACATTGTTCATATTGCATTTTAATTTTCTGATTTAAATTGAACATTGTTCACTGGACAGCGTTTGATAAGCCTTTGAAAATGAAAATTGGATAATTGCATTTAAATTTTTACTCAAATAACAAACACACTTTCAGGTTCACATTATGATTTTAATTAATTAAATCCCATTCGGGCCTACACTCTTCTAGTTAGCATGGCATGTTAACATGTTTTAGTTAGCATGCTACACAAACATACATGTTACTACAGCACATGCAATCTAACATGCTCAAAGTAAAACATTTACATGCAATGATGCTGACAACATCATGCTAGAAAGATTAATGTTAGCATGTCAACATGTAAAAATCTTGCCTCTGGGCTGAGTGAAGTTCAGCTAGCATAGCTCTCTCCTAACGGAATCTGCCTAGTCAGCATTTCTAAAGCTCACTAATAGACCTGTTATATATTTGTGCTAAGCTAAGCTAACTAGCTGCAGCTTTATATTAACCGCGCAAGAGTGGTATCGATCTTCTCGTCGAAAAGACGTCAGACTATTCCTTTAAATGACACGTTCGCCCACATAATGTCTCTCGAGAAGCAAAGTGGAGCAATGCATTGCTGAGTATATCAACACAGAATGCAGATG